>CM046843.1:25898449-26215748 GCA_025618425.1 Heliocidaris tuberculata | reverse complement strand
GCACATTGGCGGGGTATTAATCACCTTCAGTGATATTCTAGTTTTTATGGTTTTGCTAAGAAAATTTGGCTGTTAATGAATCATGACAAAGTAGATGTCTCTCACGTCTTTGAGACAGTAGGGTGAGAGTGTGTCTCTGCGACTGCGACTGTGACTGTGACTGAGTAATGCTGACTGACTCACCAAGTCAATGCCAATGTCATGAACTTGATGGCATGGTACTTTTCTTTAGATTTGGTTGTTTTAAACTTGATGGTGTATTCTTTGTTGATGTCAGTTGGAGTTGGACTTGCTGGATTGATCTAGGCAAGCAGGTCAACCGAAATAAAATTTATCCCTGTGTAGTGTATAGTTTCTTGTCCTCTCCCCTTTTTTTTCTCTCTCCCCCTCCTCCCCCCCCCCCCTCCCCATCTAACATTAGATTCCAGATCTAACTCCATGTAGACCTCTAGGTGTTTCAAAATTAAGTTTAAGAAGATTATAAGACTATGCAGACAATTAGGTAACAAAAATCATGAATATTGTGTTATTTTGAGTGTCTGCAGTAGGCCTACATGTATGTTTGTCGGCCTAAATGTTACAAAATTAGACAAATCTGAATGGCCAAATTTTTATTCCTTCCTCATATGTATTTCGGGTAAGGTATAATTTTGCGGATTTTTAGAGGGTAAATGTCTATTACTCTGTAATTTTAATAGCCTTCAGGAACATCGTTTTCGTCTTGTGTGTGATTGTCCCATGCAACTTTGCTCTGTGGTCAGTCATCAGTGACTCCTATTCTGACTTAATTTGTGGACACGCTCAATACCGCAAAACTTGAATCTTCCTCATATGTTTTTAGAGTCATGAAAAAGACCTATCTACATCTGAAACGATTTCTGCAGCAAATATAACTGGATTACACTGAAATTCAGTTTGTGATTGCATGTTTAAAGAACTTTCTAAATTGCAATATATTAGTGTGAAAATTAGTTTGGAAATACCCAAAATCGAAAATGCTAACCCGGATTTTAGCGTGACAGCGGGGACTGGTCGGGGAACTGTTTGACTCAGGCCTAATACATGTACATGTACATTTATGTGATCCGTTTTTTTTTCCATAAATTTTCATCAGATAAGAGATCTGAATGTTGGTAATTGGAAAGATACAGGTACTGAATAATTGCATTGTTATGTCATATCAGAGTCCTTTTCAAGTGCAGGGACCATAAGGATTTTATATGCATTTTTTTAAAATTTAGTCAAATATACATTATGCTTACAGACTACTGCTTGAATACACATAAAAATGACAAGATGTACATGTACTGCTGAATTCTGTAAATTTCCATCATATCAAACTAGTATATTATAACTTTTGTAGAAGACCAAGTAATCTTCAATGTACACAAATTGACCAAGTCTGCTGAATTCTGTACATAAATTAACTCAACTAGCAATTCTTAATTTTTTTGCAGCTATTCGAAAGTTTTCAGGAACTTGTAGCATTTATCATTAAAATCCCTGTCAAAATTTTCTTCATTTTGATATGAATGTGACTTATTTACATGTTTACATTTACAGACAATTTAGTTGACATTAATGCAAGGATCTTGTCCTTGATTCCACACAAATAATATCAGTGTCGGTAAGTCCTTGATCTCTTTAAATCTCAAAGTAATTTTCAAAACCTCCATGACATCCAATACAAATTACATGTACATTGTTATCCTACTATCTTGTTATTTCTTTGACCCCATTCTCATTACTGAGATAGCACGCTGGATCGCGCCATCTCTAAGGTGAGAATGGGGCGACATCGTTTTGGTGCGATCTAGGGAGGTCCACAAAGATCCAAAATGGCGGACCGCTGGACACCTCTAGGGGTGCTCCATGAGAGATAGCGCGATCTAGAGCGCGCCAATTTGCATTCTCCTGTGCAGAGACTGCCAAGATGTACATGTGTAGATCGCGCTACCCTCTGCAGGTGTGAGCCCGCAGCATGCCAGTGGACCACCCTGGCGCGCTCCATGGCACTTTCCAATCTGGTAATGAGAATGGGGTCTTTGTCTCAATGTGACTTTCAAGAGTTCTTTTAAAATTATAACAGTCACATGTTGACAATATTGATGTTGATAAGGAGATAAATATTTGGTTATAATCTGTTATCAAGACCTTTGAACCTTTTGAGCTGAAAACTACTATGCCAAGGTACATGTAGTTGTGTAAATAAAAACGTACTGTAGGTAAATATGCAGTAGGAGAGAGAGAGAGAGAGAGAGAGAGAGAGGGGGGGGGGGGGTCCTAAATTTTCCAGTCCATGATTCTCGTTGTACAGCATGCATTTTTTGAAATAGAAAAATAACTTGAAGAGTTTGGATACCATTTTCAATTACTTGGTGTGAATATATTCTAATTTCAAGCTTTTTTTTTATGATGGAAAGTGAAGATGTTACTGCACTCTGAAAAAATGATGTTATCAATCATGAAAGACCACTAAAAAGAAGGTTTATCAAAACCATTGTAAAAGTAGTAACACCAGCTTAAATTTTACAAATTTCTTCTGTAGATTAGCTTACAAGCACATGTAGCTATGGTGCAATCATTGTGAGGGTAATGGTGTCTTCTTAGGTGGATGAAATTCGTTTTTATTCATTTTTACTTTAAAAAATAACTTCCCATACATGTATATTCCGATAAATCAGTCATACATGTAACTACACGTGTAGGCCACTGTCTCTTTTTGAACTTGTCACCTTTGGTTTTAAAAAAAGCCAGAATCTGCAAAATTTGCACAAATCTATTCATTGCGATCTGTTCAGAAAGATTTCATTTTATTGTGACTTGTTTTCATGTATTGCAGCTAGTATGTAAACATGATGTAAACATGATGACATTTGCATTTTTTAAAATGCTTGCTGTAATTGTCCATGAACAGTTGAATAAAGTGAATGTTGCTGCCAAACTGATGACATCTACATTTTTTAACAGTAATACTACTTGTTCATGTAGTTTTGTACTTGTATTTGTTTGTATTTTTGTTTTGTTTTGCTTTTTGTTTTGTTTTTAAATTTTTAGATGAGGCAGTAAATTGTATCTGAACCATACATGTACATGTATGAATAGCTTTTGTTGATATGAGCCCTGTTTCTTGAAACTTGCCATCAATAACAGGTAACAACGATCGATATAAGCTACATGTACTGAATGTTGATTTTGATTGGCAGCGAGGTAATTTCCTAATAACCATCCTGTTAAACTAGTTCAAGAAAATCAAAAAGAATTATGAAATTTATTATCCATACCATGTTTTATGAAACAGGGCCCTGAACTCATTAGAACAGCATCCTCGGAATAGATTGGGGGGGGGGGGGGGGGGGGTGGGGGGAGAGGGGCGAAAAGGGGTCCAGATTGAAATAGGCACACATACTTGTAGGCACACATACTTGTAGGCACACAAGCGTTTTCAGGTCGTTTGAATGGGTGCTGCAACAAGTACAAATAGTCATCTCACATTTTTCCGTTTTAAAAACAAATGGAACCATATTGGGGAAGATTTTGATTACATACCTGGACCTGCAACCGCCTTCATCGGCGGCGCTCCCTGGAGTTACGGTTGATTGTACTTTTGAAGGGTATGTTGAATAATACTTCCTATTACATGCATGTGAAAACCAGCTATGATTTCCAGACCCTACGTTATCTGCAATGTTTTCAGGAAATTGCGGAAACATGCAATGTAGTGAAGGTTGACAAGCGTACATATAATGATAAAAGTAACCTTGAGTTTTGGTGATGAATTGAGAGAAATTGTCAAAGTCGTCCTTGATTGTCTGTCGTTACAACTAGCAGAATCATAATATTATACTTAGAGTTTGGGTCAGCAAACTTTTTCTTTCCCCCTTTTTTTTAATGAAAATTGGCTGAACTCCAATGATGTACCACAGATGTACATGTATACATACAATAAAGGGCAAAGTATTTTCATCATGAAATGTAATCTCAAACTGAGACTTGTAGTTCAGCGGTTTAAACACTTGCAAAGGTCATGGGTTCAAGTCCCAACATGGCACTTGTGTTCTGAAACAAGGCATTTTATCTATGTTGCTTCTTTCCACCCAGGGTTAGAAGTGGGTACCTGGGACATGTAAGAGGCAAACATTTATTTATGTGCATGGCTGTACAAGGCGACTGGCTGGAATATTCACTCCAGTGGAGTGTTGCACATTACATGTATGTGTATAGCTGAATAGCAATTGAATCTGATGGCCTGGGTATTAGGAATTTTATGCAAAGTGCTAAGAAATGTAGTATTGAAGGGAAGGTTGAGTTCTGGGAAAGGTGAAAAATAATTTGTGAGCTTTCTCATTCACTTTATATCAGCTCTTAAGAACATTGTAGTAGAAATGTCCCCTGGAAAGAATTGCTCTTCAGGTGCCCTCATATTCGAAACATGACGAGAAATATCTGAAATGTTCGGGCCGAACATTCATGCCACATTGTGTGTACAGTCCCATACCCATTTCTGCGTGTAGTGCTTGTGATTTTCAGTGAGATTGGGTCGATTTCTTGATCATTTTGATGATTCCAAACCTCACAGTATACCCAAATTCCTATGTAGACATGATCAACCTTTTCCAATAGTTCTGAGACAGTTCCTTTCACAATGTAATCACATGACCAGAAACCAGCCCTTTATCTTTATGCACTACATCTACATGTACATGTAAATGTAACTGATATTATTATTAATATTATTAATGCCGATTTTAAAGGACTGGACCCTAATGGAACGCATGAAGTTGTTTTTTCCCCCGCCTGGATACAGATGGAAGGCAAGGACATACTGATTTAGAAGAAGAGCTGTGTCATCTTTCATCCTGTGATACCAGTTTGAAGTTGATCATTATTCCCCCAATATACCTGACAGACCCTCGCATGTATTGTTAGTGAGATATGCATACATATATTGCTGTGTGCCCGGTAGGAGTGCGCAAATTCTATTTTTTGTCAATTTTCTATATTTGTAACTTCTGAAGTCTGATTGCTGAAGTGATTTATAAGCTTTCCTGTAATATATCATCTGTTTTGGAGCCCTTCTTTCTCCAAACAGACAATATGAATAACAGTAATGTCTGAACGTGTTGTTAAGAAGTAATTAAAGAGTGGTCAGAACTTCAAAAATGCAATTTCTAGAAATGTTCATGTACATCTGCTGGCTGTACATGTGTACACCTGTTTGCGCCCTTCTTCCACACACACAGCAATGTATCAACTGACATCAAAATCAGGATACCGGGTACATGTATGTCACATTTTGTTTAAATTTAAATAAGCTATTTAAATGTCAAATTGAGGAAGTATCCGGGTACTGTATTGCAACACTAGAAAAATACTTATTGATCTGTAAATAATCATATCAACAGAGACTTCATTGCATCTTTCATTTGGCACTAAGCCAATAACCCTTTCCGAATCATTATGCATGTTGTAAGAGCAATTGTATCTAAAATTCCTGCATGTACATTACATGGTTGTACTTCCAGCTCTGTTAATATAATCATTTAATTTTTCTCCTCTCTCAAAACTTTCACAGCTCGGACAAAAACAAGAACAAGCATTATATTTGCAGTTTACCACCCCACCGATCGCCGATTTACGGGGAACCCAGGACTACCTTACTGCGAATCTTCAAGCATCCAGTGTTTGCCAACAAGGTTGTCAGATTCTCCATGTCATTTTCCTTAATGATAATCAGTGGTTTGTTGAGACAGTAATGTAGAGGATGTGGTCTTTGAACGATATCCTCCAGGATGCTAGAGATGGCAACAACTCCAATTTTCTTCCCTGAGATCATGCCATGGATGTTAAATGTATGTTTGGAATGGTATATTGACTTCCTCTCCACAAGGCTACAGTCATGGACTTTTTTAATGTTAAGCAGCTGATGTTCGAACCAAAACATGAATTCAAATTCAAACCTGTTGGAAGTCCATACCAAATAAAAATGAAACCAAAGCCTACAAAACTTCAATTGTTTATAAAGAGAAACGGAGATTCATGAGATCTTAGCAAATTAAATCAATTTTCTGTAATCTACATGTACGTAGATGTAGATGTAATTGAAATCCTTATGATAGGTTTCAAAGTTCTAAAAATTGAGTCGAATGTTAATCCTTTATTTACATGTACATGTACATGTATAAAGACCACATCTGAAGCAGTACTGTTGAGGCAAAACTTGGGGCATCTCCTTGAAGCGAACGGGAGACTGCTCCAAAAACGAAATCAGATTTTTTTTTTTTTAGCTTTTCAATACTCGCATGCGGTTTTCCCTTCTCTTTTTTTATCCCTATGCATTGATGATATGCATACACAGAGCGGGCCTTAGTAACTACCTATACTTATGCTCTCTTCCTGCCCATCAGCGAAGTAAATGCACTAACGAGCCAGGCGAGGTCCTCCTTCGAGTCTATGGCGAGATCTTCTTCGAGGGTGAGACGCCACTGTTGGACACAGTGATCTTTTCATTGCTTTCGGAGAGGAGGCAAGCCCCTAAGCTCTATGGAGTTTTCAGCGAGGGCCGACTAGAAGAATTCATTCCAGTAAGTTTATGTTTCATTTGATGAGGAGGAGGAGGTGGATAAAATAATGATGGTGATGATGATGATGATGGTAGTGATGAAGATAATGATGGTGATGATGGTAGTGATGATGATGATGATGATGGTGGTAATAATGATGATGATGATGATGATGATGATGGTAACATGATTTCAAAATGAAAATACCAAGGGTATACTCTTTCCCAAACCAATACCCTGGGATCCTGCAAGGCTGGGTTCAAGTAATGTGGAGCAGGGTTAAACCAAGAAATGCTGGGAATTCTGCTACATGTAGAGGAGTCATGTGCTACAACAGATGTACATGTAGTTGATACATTATTGACCTGTCACAAGTTCAAATACCAACCAAGACGTGGCACTCAAGTCATTAAGAGTGAATAGGAAGAAATTCCTTGAGCTTTTCAGTGGTGATCTAACAAGAACAAATGCTTCAGCCACAATTTCTCCTGTCTTCATTTCAACAAAGATATAGGGTTAAAGTTGCAACTGGGTTTTAGGGTTAGATTTAGGGATAGGTATATTGTTTGGTCAAGGGAAGCGTTTCATCAAGCGTTTTGTCAGTGATTATTACCGACAACTGTTAAAAGCTACTGAAATCCTTGCATCTGATTGGCTGAGAGCAAATTTGTCAGTAAAAATCCCTAACAAGACAATTGATGAAACACTCCCCAGGTTTGAAGCTTAGAATTCGCTTAGTTTACAAAAATTAACGTGGATCATCTTCGCCAGAGCATGTGTCGTACACCAGCTTCAGCAACTTTTATTTGGCAGTTTGTCGAAAGCCACGACGATGATACAGTCAAAATTGCCTTACAGATCACCTGTATAGAAAGGCCATTTTTTCATTTTCCTTGGGAGGGTTTCTCATGCAAGCCTGTAGTAAAGGAACAGTACATAAAGGCCGTCTGCCTATACAGACCCTGTTTGTCTCCCTTGAGCTGTCTTTGGCCAGAATTCTTAAAAGCATACTACATGTAAAGTACATGTATACTCCAGGCTTAAACCGTGGCTGAGTGGGTAGAGATTTATGGAACGCCATATGTGTCACCTTCTTCCTCCCATAAAAATTACATGTACCTTATGTAACTAAATGTAAAAACAAAAATTATATCATTATGACATCAGTTTCTCGACTGGATTTATTTTGTTACATTTTGTTACAGAATTACAGTAATTCACCCGGGGAGAAAAGGATGACATGTGGCGCTCCATAAATCAGTAGACTGATTTAAACCAGGTTTAACTTGGTCTGCGGATATGAATATGAGCCTTTTGTATGCAGGTTTCACTCCAGTGCTTTTTAGATCCCAAGAACAGTATTTAATGGTCTGCATAACCGTTTGTTTGTTTCTTACAGTCCCGTGCCCTGAGAACAGATGAGCTGTCGGATCCAGAGCTCTCTCGAATCATCGCCGGCAAGCTAGCTGGCTTTCACCAACTCCAGCTTCCCCTGTGTAAAGAACCAAGATGGCTCAACCAGATGTTAGACAAGTAAGACTCTAGCGATTTAACAGCCTCAAATCGGGAGGATAGTTTAAAGATCTATAGGCTTTTTACACTTGCAAAATTTTGCTTAGCCCCTTACTATCGATGGGGATAAACGCGGATAGTATGGGACTACCGGTAAGCCTAGCCCACTTCCTGTTCACATTGCATTTTACCAAAGTGGGCTTACTCTTGATAGTACAGGATTATTTTAGCCCTGGAAAAAAGCATGGTGTGTAAAAAGGTAAGGCTCTATGTAAGTGCTCTGGCTAGGGAGATATTACGAAATTAAACTGCAAATGGGAACAAGAAAAATTAAATAGTCCAGGGTTAAGGATATTATGGGGTTAGAAAAATCAAGTGTAAAAAGCCTTAAGAGAAGATCAAGATGCAATCTTTGTTGAGAAACTTTTTTGAAGTTCATTCTGAATGGTTGAATGGACAATCCTGTATTATTAGGTTTCAGTGTAATCAAGATTATAACTAATGGACCAAATCTTTAAATCACTAACAATGAAAAGCGCAAGATGCAGATGTGGGTTTAATGAAACTTTCAACATTTGCCTCCCGAATTTGGTCCAGAGTTGTAAACTATTTGGCTCGAATTCACAAAGGATGTTTAAAGCATGGGTAAGGAGTAAACCTCCGTAAGCGTACTAAAATAAGCGCATATTGCCCATGCGCGCTCAAAGAAGATATATGATTGGATCGGATTCTGTGCGCACTTACACTTAAAAAACCCAGGAGGGGGTTTAAACCATGGTTTACACCCAAAACCTCTGTTGTGAATTCGGGCCTTTGATATCACATTTGGCATATGAGGCCATTTCACAAGCATTCTCTGTCATGCGGCATTGCTTCTATGATATCCTTCCACATAGGAATAAAATGTATGGGGAAGGTAAAGGTTACAAATTATTTTCACCTTTATCAGAACCTAACGTTCTCTTTAATCAAAACCTGCAAATTCCAGGGGATGGACAATGAATAAAAATATTTAGCTGCCAGAGGGCGTCAACAGATATTTATCAAATGCTTGCTTTTGATTGGTTGATGCGCACTGCTTTGGGTCTATCTTTCGGCTGTGTTGTCCACTTCTGGACCTTTCGCTTGTGGTATCTCTATTGTTCAACATTGTCCTATTTCTCCTCTTCTCCTCCATCCAATACGTCGCTGCTTTGCAACGGAAACTCACATTTGGGGGAATTCAAGTTCGGTGTTGAAAGCTGGTGTTGGTGTTGGGGCAAAGCTAGCACCAGCCGCAACACCGCACCTGAAATGAAGCTGGTGCTGGGATTGACTTCACTAGGTGTTGAGCTATCAATAATGTGATTGGTATTATTTTTATAAACCCAAATTTGGTGTTGGGGCTAGAATCAGCCCAATTCACGCTCTCAACACCAACACCAACACCGAACTTGAAATCACCCATTGTGATAGCGTTTTAGACCCGTTGTGATGAAGGCATATCAGCTGATCAATAGGAAAACCAGTACAGAAGCATAACACCCGCCTCTACCAGAAGAATGTTTCACAACCACCGTAATTTAGCACCGCCATCGGCGAATATCTCACATCTATTGCTAATCCTTCACATTGTGAAGAAAAAATTGTTTTGACTACAAGCTTGAGATTGCAGAAGTTTATCTTTTTGGCTACAGCAATGAACAATGGCAGACTTTGTCCATCTCACCTTCAACAGGGTGTTAGAAGTGCACCTTGAAGAGATCATTGGGGTACCGATAAGAGATTAAAGTAGAACTCTATTGATTTTAAATATTTATTTGATTCTTATTATTGCGTAGATGAAGCTTAGATTGAACAAAGTTATCCAAATTCACCGCATGGAAACATTTGAAATAATGATAATTTACCAATTATAAAGTGGTAAAAAACAGCCCTGCTATAACACCTGAAGAGCTCTTCGAACGCTGCTGGGACGTCACACCAGGGACCAATCCTGCCTAAGCAGACGATGTCCCATAACATCTTACACATCTTCAGTGCCTGTTTTGTCATCTCCTCTTCATTTATTTCTCTTACTCCACTAGCGTCAGTCTAAATGTTAATATGTTGCCTCACTCTAAACTTCGTGTATGGTATTATTTTGATGAAAAATACAGCATTAACTAAATAAAGGAATCACTCGCTTGTAAACGAAATAAGACGCCATTGAGTTTTCAGCTGCATGCACCGCGGCATTTTCGGCGTTTAAAGAAAGAATGTATACCGTCCATGCTATTATTCGGCGGGCTTTTCAATTCGAAAGTGTGGTTTCTTTGATTGATCATTGATCCTTATCCTGTATATTTACAAACAAAAGATTTTAGTTATCAGAATTGGTTTCACTCCCCTTTTAGAATGGTGTGAAATACGGTCATGTTTAAATACACCAAACTCTTTAGAATTTGAAAAATAATTGCATTGCAATTACGTTCATTCGTTATAGGACGTCGTCTGCTTAGGCAGGATTGGTCACCAGTGTGACGTCATCAAAACATCGCTATATTTCTGGCGAATCGCTCGGATATCCCAGATGCTGAGAAGTGCTATTATTTGTGTTATTTTTCAATCAATTTTCAAATAAATTGACCTAAAACTTATACGATTTCCATCTGTAAGCTTCCTAGTTTCTAGTGATGCATTATTTGCCATATTTGTGATTTTCTTTGAATAGGCCCTTTAACTAATCTCCTGAGCCCTGTATTGTCTGTTTACAGACATTGTACTCCACTATCACACACGCATACACACACGTGTAGTGTAGATGTGGTTCTTAGATACAGTTGAAAATACTGGCTTGGTCATTCAGTTGATGTTATTGTGTCTGAATATCATTTGTGCGTATTAAAGAGACAGTTGAGTTGTGTTAATGAAGAAAAATAATACATTAACTTTCTTACTATTTTTATGTCAAAGAGGAAGAACATACAATGTACATGTAGTTAAAAGAAATGCCCCCTGAAAATAATTGGTCTTCAAATTCAATTCATTTTCATTTTTATTGGTCCATGATATATAAAAGTACATAGAATATTAGCCTCCACTGGCTGAAAATAAATCAATCACAATAAATTACATACATGAACATGTGAAATAATGAGACATATAAAAGAAGAAAAACTGTGCCCGTGTACATGAATAATTTAAAAATCGAAAAATTAAAAAGACAAAAGGCCAACTCCTAGGACTCTTAAAAGATTGGCCGAGGAAGGTCGCTCAGGGGAAGAGAAAACTAGTTATCTGGTGACATTGTTATTGAAGGTGTGATTCGAATTAGGAACAAAAGAAAACCTGAAACGATTGCGAGCAGACTTTGGAACACAAAGGCGATTGAAGCTGTAGTAGGTGTGTTGGGTCATTCATTATTTTGTGAACTTTGAGAAGAGTTTGTTTTACAAAGAGCAAACTAATTGGGGGAAGATCTGAATTTATCAGCCGTTGAGCGATCTTCTTCTTGATGTTTTCTTTTGCAAGGTTGCCATAGGTACATATCAAATTGAATGTAACCAGGCTCTGTATGAGAGACTGGTAGAAAAGGGTGAGAATTCGGTTATTAACACGAAATTCTTTAAGTTTCCTTAGGAAGTACAACCTTTGGTTTGCCTTACCAGATACTAACTCTGAGTTCCTATTGAAATTTAGTTTACTGTCTATCAAGGTCTACCAAGGTATTTATACTCAGAAACCTGATCAATACGATGGTTACGTATTTAATCAACAGTTCATGTGTTGTAGGTTCGTATTTTGCCGAAAATCAAAAATCATTTCCTTGGCTTTGTTAACATTCAGGACTAGATGATGAATATCACACCAGTGTACAGACTGTTCTATTTGACTGAAGTAAGCATTGACATCATTGTCTTCTACAAGACCAGTAATATTAACTGTATCATCTGCATACTTGATTATGGAACAACTAGATTCTGACACTGCACAGTCACTGACAAAGCGAAAATAGAGTGGGGGAAATCACACAACCCTGGGGTGCTCTGACCCTGAGGGTCTTGACATGTGAGGTGATTTAATTACACTTAAACCTATTGTGGCCTGTCAATTAGGAAATTCTGCAGAATCAGAGCAAGTTTGGGTGGTACATTGAATTTCAACAGTTCTTCATTTAGAATGTGGGGTACAATGGTATTGAATGCACTAGAAAAGTCGAAGAATACTGATCTAGCAAACGATTTCTGAGTCTCCAAATGTTGGTATATTCTGTGAAGAAAAACAAGAACTGCATCTTCTACACTTCTGTTGTTCTGGTAAGCAAATTGACATGAGTCGAATATGCCTACTTGGCTCCTCAGAAACCGAAGCAGTACTCTTTCCAAACACTTCATGATATTCGACGTCAAAGCAGCAGGTTGGTAATGGTTTAGTTCACTTGGTTTAGAAATTTGGGGTACAGGGATAATAACAGATGTTTTCCAAACACCACTGTCTATGATGAGTTAATAAATATAAGAGAAAACATGGGCAAGTTGCTGGTTACATGATTTAAGAACCCTTTGCTCACTTTTGATTTTGCAAAAACACTCCGGACATCTTGCTCTGTAACATACATGTACATAGATAGGGTGGAATCCGAAGAAGAATTCTCTTCCGCCAGAGTTGAAAGCATAATTTCTCTTATGGATTGATTTTGAGCACTGAAATCCTGTGTATCAAATCTACTATAAAAATCCCCTAGATCATTGACAGCTTTCTCATCAAGATCGAGATTTTTAGATGCCCTCATATTTGAAACATAACTGGAAAACTTTGGAACAATTTTTCATGGCACATGTGTGTGTAGTCCCGTATATCCATTGCAGTGCTTTTCAGTGTATTGTACATGTATGTGATTTTTAGCAAAAGTGAGTCAATGTATTATCATTTTGAAGATTTCAAAACCTCACATTTCTTATGAACATGTAGTACAAAATCAGCCTTTACCCAATAACTTATATTCTGTTTCCTGTCAAATGTAATTGCGTGCCCAGGACACAACTTTATCTTTGAATAATCTCTCTCTGTACAGCCCATGTACAGATATTGTTCTCCAATATCACACCAGTACATGTACGTGTGATTCTTGGGTTATTCAAAGCTGGGTCATCACGTTGATAATGTTCATTTGATGTGTCTGCATGTTTGTGATTCCAAAGGTACATGTAGTACTGCAAGCCTTTTGAAACCAGTAAAATGAACAATGAAACAAAACCAGTCTAGACTGGTATGCAGTGAAAGATTATCTTGAAAGTAACCTCTGAGCATGATATATATACATGTACATTTCTTGAATAAATAAACTGTAAGGAGAGAATCTTTACAGCTTTTTTTATTGCTATTTACTATTGTCATGTTCGAGATCGCGCTTGTATATGTGAGCGTAAATTTGCGATCACAAATGTGAATGTGACCACACATGACCATGGTATACATGTATGTTTGAGAAGAAAAACACTAGAAATTTTGAAATCAAGCAGTCTTTTAGAAACAGAAATCCGTGAATTGATAGAAAGAATACAAATGTATTTTTTGTGAGAATGAATTGTGGCATGGGATTTCACTTAGTGTATAATGTGAAATTCTAGCCATGTTTCTGACCAACCACAGGTATGTGTAAAGTCAATGCAAAATCTGCACTTTTTTCCACGCGTAGAAATCGGTGTGTTGCATGAGAAAAATTGCATAAAGATTCCTATTGTCACGGTCGGGTCTGGTTTGCAAAACAAAATGACACTGGCTTACTATTTCTGTTAATAAGTACAGGATGGTATGTGATAACATTTCACACTCTTAATTATTTTATGTGATTATAAAAACACATGTATGGTATCACATGGTATACATGTATGTTTGAGAAGAAAAACACTAGAAATTTTGAAATCAAGCAGTCTTTTAGAACAATTGACCATTGACCAACTACATAAAGCTGCTGACACTGCTTTTAAAACTGTCTTTGAAGGTTGATCTTGTAATTAAAATCTGAAAATAAATGGGGCTGTTCTGGCTTTGACCATTTAAAGTACTTGAGGCTCAGTTCTTGGTAATGATTATACATGTACATGTACACAGAGTCTATTTAGTTAAACAAATTTTGGATGTTTCCACATTGACCACACAAAAATTAATACAATACAGCCTGCTTTATAGGAATAAGTGTTATTGAAATCTTAATTTATATAACTTTACAGACTTGTGTATATATCCGATCATACTACCATCCTTTTTCCGACTTCCCTCTGAATATTTGTTCATAGCTGATCTCGCTGTGCCTTTGTACTCTTTTCCTACGACTCATTCAGTTCCTCTGACCAAGCACTAAACCTTACCCAAAACCTCGTCCTAAATCTGCCCTAAAACTAAAACAGCATCCCTGACTCTGACCCTATAGGCTACTGGTATTACTTTAAGGAAATAAACCTGGGGCAATTGTCATCAGAGAAGATACTGCAAGACATCCTCAGACCCGGTCAATTTTTGTTACTGGGTATGACTGTTTATACTTTCACTTCACCAATCTTTGTTGTGCATTTTTTACTGTATCCCTATA
This sequence comes from Heliocidaris tuberculata, assembly GCA_025618425.1. Taxonomy (NCBI): domain Eukaryota; kingdom Metazoa; phylum Echinodermata; class Echinoidea; order Camarodonta; family Echinometridae; genus Heliocidaris; species Heliocidaris tuberculata. Next base: position 26,201,120 of record CM046843.1, on the reverse strand, counting down.
AAATAGCAAGTTTTCATCAGTGATCATTTCCTGTTCCATTATTCTTATTTCAGATGGTTCAACAAGGCCATCGGATTGACCTTCGAAGATGACGCTAATCAGCAGTTCATGAAGCAGATCATGGCCTTTGACCTGGAGTCGGAGAGAAAGTTTATCAAGTGAGCCTCATGCCCTGAATTCAATCAATTTGAACTGTACCATATTCTAAATAGTAATTAATAATCATTTAAAGGGAACCAATATTATTGTTATTTTTTTTTTATTTGCTCCTGTTGTTTTTGGTTCTATGCTAGTATGCTGCATTCAAAATATTAAATTCAAGTATTACTTTTGTACTCTACTGTTACATTCACTGATTCTTGGTTTTGTCTTTGCCAAATGAAATAGTAATACTAGTAATCATAACAATAAAGAGGAATGTTTTAAAGTGATTGATTAACTTTGTGAAAAATTGTAAAATCAGCTCAAATGCCAGTGAATTGTGTGTAGTCCTCTAACTACATATATAATTAAGGATATGTGAAAGTATGAGAGAAAATGGAACCCGTTTGCTATCCTAAAAAAGAGAAAATCGCGATCAATCGCTAGCGCAAGTCGCTCGGCTTCTTCGCTGCGTTGCAGTTACAAAAACCAAGCACCAGCGCTTGGCAATTTCAGAGCGGGTTTCCAGCCCGTACGGTATTCTGTGATAGAGCGAGGTATGCCAACCGTAAGAGTTCTTTAGGGTTCGGTGGTACTCTATCCCGACATCAATGTTCAATCGTAAATATCGTGATATATAAATGACCGATCAGCTTATAAAACTCAGGCGATTCCTGTCTGAGCTAAAGGTTTGCAATTATGATTACAGCATTAGCTGGAACAGTGATTTTTTTTTCAATCCTGGGCAAAGTTAATCAATGCCTTTGATACTTTCTAGTTGAATGTAGAAGCAACTGTTTTGTGTAAGTTTTGTTCCAATTTTTTTTCCTTCCTTTACTTGAGATTCCTCTCTCTTTTTTTTTGCCATATAGAGGTTCATATTTTCAGATTAGACAACAATGGCAGCTTTGTTTGTAAAGGATGTAACTTAATACCATGTCACTTCAGGTTAACCCACTGGCTACGGGAACTGAGTGATCCCTGTACTAAGCCTATGGGAATGAGAGAATTCAGTAGTCAATGAGTTAACATGGGTACACAAATGGAAGGTACATGTAACATGAATTTGGCTTGATTTGGGCATTTTACATGTACTTACATTACACTATGCACAATATTTTGAGTTTTTAGGATAGTTATTCTGAAATTTGAACATCACTGAGAGAGAGAGAGAGCCCTTGCCTTATAATTGTATGTATAGTTGAGAATGAATGTCATTTTTAATTGTTCTTATTAATTTCCTTCTTTTTAAAAACTTTTCAGGAGATTGATATCACAGACTAAGAGTCCAGTGGTCTTCAGTCACAATGACTGCCAGGAAGGTATGACCTTTGACCTTTGGCCCTTGTATACAGGTTTTTTTTGGTTTTTTTAAAGGATAAAGAAGGTATTTCTTCTATTACTTTGGAATTTGAATATTTTCATGCAAAAATATGCTTCAGTTGTAATGTCTTTTAGGGGAAGATCAATGTCTTTTGAAATACTTTTACTTTGACATCATGAAGGGAATAGTTAGTCTTTGAACCTCGCTAGAGATAGCATGTCATTTAGACAACAAAAAAGGGGGCATATTGTAGGCTATAACTAATCATATTAAACATAAATTTAAGTACTGTTTAATGTGATTGCATTTTAAAAGAAACGATATGTTTTAATGTTGTGTTATTGAGAGGGTTTAGAATCATAATGATAAATAATGCTCTCAATCTTGCTGAAAAATCACACACAGTGAAATGCACTGCACACAGATATGGGTTTGGGGGACTAATCAACACTGGCCTACTGATGGGGGGGGGGGGGGGCTGCAGCCCTCCCAAAAGTTTCACACCAAAAAACAAAATGAAAAGAAAAAAAAAAGGAAAAATTTGATAAAATTATATTTTCATTAAAAAGGTCAATTTTTTTTTACTCCCTTGCTCGCAAATATTCAGAAATTGTGCCATGTATGCCTATGTTCTGCCCCTTACAAATTTTCTGGCTCATTACGCCACTGCTAATCACTATGTTATCAAGTATTATGGGATAATTTTTTAGCATTAGCGCATTTCAAGAGCAATATATTTCATGGTAAATTTTGCTATTTTGCTATTATCTTCTTTCATATAATGAGAAAACTCTCAAAATTATTTTTACCTTTACAAGAATTTGACCTTCTCTTTTAGCTATGACCAGGGCCCTGTTTCATAAAACTTGTTATCAATAACAACAGCCCCATTTCTATGACAAATCTGCTCTCAGCCAATCAGATTCAAGGATTTCAGTAGCTTATAACAATTATCTTAACTTGTTATTTATAACAAGTTTTATGAAACAGGGCCCAGCTGTGGTAAGGAAACATGAATATCTCTGCTGAATCCAAAAGGTTTTTGTTTCATGATCAGTTGTTCTATTTATGTTATTCAACACTACATTGGCTTTCATTTATTCTCTTTTTCTTCCCCTTTTTCATCGTAGGAAACATTCTCCTTACTAGTGGGGAGAACTCTGCTGAGAAGAATCTCATCCTGATAGACTATGAGTATGCCAGCTATAATTTCAGGTAAGAATATTCACCAGTATGTTTCTCAAAGATAAAGCAGTCTACTTGTGACGTGAATACTTCATGGAAGAAACTGCATATAAGTTATTGGAAAATGTTGATTTTGTAGTATATGAGAGTAATTGTGTATTTGAGGTCTTCAATTCATCAATATAATAACAAATTGGCTCAATCTTTTCCCTCTGGGCAGAACTCAAAATATGTTGTTTATAGCACATCGTTATAGGTCCTGCAAAGTTATACATTTTGAAAAAAATGACATTTTAGTCATTTTGTGTGTTGTAGCCAATGGGAAAGTTGACCGCCGCTACATTACAGTGACAGTATCGATTCGGCTAATTTGAAATTCCCATATGCGTAGTGATTACAACTTTTAGAAAATCACAACTTTCTTATTGGCAGTCTGTTTTTCTTCAAACTTTCACCAATCTGCTTCTCTGATTTTTCTGCTTTCCCACCAAATTATTACAAAGGTTGGATTGCCCTTAAAGGACAAAAATTCCTTGGTTGGAGAAGCATGCAGTAATTGGTATAAAATGATTATTGGTCAGTTGATATGCATTGGCCAATCAAATGCCTGAAATCTTTCTATATTTTAGGAAATATAAAGTTATAATGGATAAATAACTTGATTTATTACAAGAAGAAGCAACCGAAATGTAAATGCTTTTGTGAATTAGTCTAGTCTAACTGACATAGACTCTTCTTTAGTTTGATAAGCTTTAAAGTAATAAGTTTGTACAGTCAAACTTGCTTTGGAAACTACCTGTACAAAAAAGACCTGATTTTGAAGCTACATAATCATGGATTCTCACAGGGAATTTGGGTGTTTAACTTATAATGGGTGTTTAACTTAAAACAGGTGTTGTCGATCACAAGAGCAGACTTCACTTTTAATGACTGCCAGTTCATATGTGATGCATCCAGTGTAAGGAAATGTCATCATCATAAATCTCCCCAGCTGGCATAATTTTATGGTAGGACAGACCCATGGTCAGAGTCATCTTCCTGGTTTCGCTGCCTGCCTGCCTGGGATACCTCAACACATTAATTAGTAATTCACCCAAAATCTGGTGTCAGCGAATTATGATGCCATACACATGGAAACTGATGACTGTGTGGATTTTAAAGACCACATAATTTGTTTGCCTGTGTGATTGCTTCACAATGAAACTTGTATTAAAAGAACCTGTATGGAAAGATCACCTCCCTATTAAAACCACCATTTTTCCCTCTCCTTTGAGGTTCAACTGAAATACTATTAGAAATAATACAATTTATATTTCCTCTCATGCTTTTCTTTATAGAGAGTCTGATATTGCCAATCACTTTGTGGAGTGGTCCATGAATTATTGCATCAAGGACGCCCCCTACTTTTCCCTCAAGCCAGAGGACTTCCCCTCCAGAGGGCAGCAGCTGACCTTCATCAGGGCGTACCTCGCGGCCAGCCGACAGATGGGTGTGTACCAGCCAGGTTGCTATGGCGATTCGGCAGACGAGGAAGAAGCTATTCTAAGAGAAGTCAAAAGGTTTGTTTCCATGGAAACTTTTGATTAAAATAGTAAAAAAGTAAAAGAGCAAAGAGTTATAGAGTAATAGAGTTAAACAGTATGAATAAAAGAGTAATAGAGTAAAAGAGTAATAAAGTAAAATAGTTTTAGAGTAAAGAGTGAAAGAGCACAAGAATATCACTGTTGATGAATATTTAAATGTCATACAATTCTTTGAAACAAGATTTCATGTATGACTTGTTATATCATTATTAAGGAAAATGATTTTCCAGAGGGCTCAGGGAAATTGCTTTTCCTCTTTAGATTGCTGACATTGATATCATTTTTTTTCCCCTGCTACAATCTTATCAATAGAATATTATCCAAAATGAAAGTGTACAGATAAATATTACGCAATCACTATGGCCTCAAACCATTCAAACCATGCAAACTTTTGGTTAAAAGAGTGCATGAGTAAAAGAGCAAGAGAATATCACTGTTGAAGACTGTCTAGATATTATTCAATTCTTTGTATATCCATTAATACCATTTCTATTACTATTTTCTTTTTTAATTGTTATGTATGTTATTTTTCTGCTGTAATAGCGCTCTGCCAGCACCAAGGCATACAATCAAAAACCTCACTTAAGAATGAAAGAGCACGGGAATATCACTGTTGATGAATATTTAAATATCATACAATTCTTTGAAACGGATTTCATGTATGACTTGTTATATCATTAAGGAAAATGATTTTCCAGAGGGCTCAAGGAAATTGCTTTTCCTCTTTAGATTGCAAACATTAATATAGTTTTTTTCTCTGCTACAATCTTCCTACTGAATATATATTATTTAAAATGAAAGTACAAATATATATCACACAATTAGTATGGGTGCAAACCATTCCTATTTTAGATGAATATCTATTTGTCAACCTTTATACTAATGTTTAATACAAACCTAGTTTTCTCTTGGTTTTAAAATTTTGTGTAAAAGAAAATGAAGAAAGGGTGTGTTCCTTATCTTGCCATACAGGTTTCCTAACTCTTGCCGTAGAAGGTTGGCAGATATGTATCCAAATTTGAATTTTATCAGTGAATATCCTACAATAAAAAAAAATCTAATTATGTGAAATGTAGTACTTATTTATTACCTCACCTATTTGGAGTGGTGTCATTATATATTTTCTAACACCTCGACCTGTATCTTTATCTCCTGTAGGTTCTGTCCAGTGAGTCACTTCTTATGGGCTCTGTGGTCCATAGTTCAAGCCAAAATCTCACAGACCACCTTTGGGTACATGGTAAGTGAAACACTCCTTTACCACTTTGTCCAAAGCCAATTTCGTCTAACGTTACAGGGAAACTTGAGTTTTGGGAAAGTTAAAAAATAATTTGTGAGCTTTCTCATGTTAGTTTGGAAGATTATCATAGTAGATATGTCCCCTGAAAAGGATTGCTCTTCAGATGCCCTAACATTCAAAATATGACTAGAAACAGCTGAATTGTACAGGGCCAAACATTTGTGTGTAGTCCCATATACACGTTTCTGTGTGCAGTGCATGCAACTCTCAGCAGGATTGAATCATTTGGTGATGCCAAAACCTTACAGCATACACCAATTCTTATGTCCTATATAACCAACCTTTCCCAATTGCTTTGAGACAGTTTCTTTCACAATTCAATCTCATGACCAGAACTCAACTTTATCCTTAACCCTAACCAAACCCTAGTGTTACATCCTCCTGTGACAAATGATTCCTTGTCAATATCCAACACTAACCAAATTCCTTAATTGGCAACTATTATATGTTTCTTGCTCCATTAAAAATCCTCTTGACAAAATAACATGCCTAAGAATAAATTAATTGAATAAAGCATTAGAGAATACAACTTAAAAGTTGCCAATTTGTATGGTAATATAGAAATTTAGCATTTGAATATGCTGCCAATTTAGTAATTGCATTAATTATTTTCCTAGAAAGCATTGTTATTGTACAAAGGGTATTTTGTACTTATGGCAAGGACTGAATATATATAAGTAGATTATTTACATACTTAAAGGGTGACTAAATTAGAGAGAAAAAAGGTGCTGTTTCCATGTATTTTTGCATTCAAATCATGAATCTGGCAATTGATTGTCAAAATTATGTCTCGTTTTGGCGAAAAAGGGGGAAAAGTAGAGGTTTGGGGACCGTTCCTTAAAACTCGTGAGCTGATTGGCTAATTGACGTCACAACCCCAAGTGACGTATGAGGAGTAAGAGGCACAAGATCTGCAGGCTGCGGCAATGTAACATTGTACACACAATGCGGTATTTGACCCCTCTGTTCAACGGACAATTTATGAAAAAGGGAAATTAATCAATACAGTCTAAGGAGTGAATAATAATCATCAATATATTTTCTTCAAGATCAGTGAACACTTTTGCCCAAATATACAGCTCTTGTTTTGTTTTTTGTCTCGCCTGCGTAAGCAAAAAGCGAGACATAGGCGCCGCTTTTCCGACGGCGGCGGCGGCGACGGCGTCAACAATTTTGGAAATGCTCTCATTTCAAAAGTATATGTTCAATTTCCATGAAACTTGGACACAAGGGTTGTAGAGTATCACAAATAATGTGGAACAAATTTCAGGTCAAAAGTCAAGGTCAGAGGTCAATTAAGGTCAATTGAGTTGAATTGTCTTCCAAAAACTTAACTCGTACGTCACAGATCATGTGATCATGATGTCGCTCGATGGGTTTTTTTTAGGGGCGGGGCTTATGACTGTGTAAATCAACAAAAATGTACTTTTCAAATGATTATGAAATACGACTGAATGCATAAAAAAGTGTATGATAGATATTTTTTGGCTCCTGATGACTCCTTCCTACGAAAAATGGGCAATTAATTTTCTATTTTAGTCACCCTTTAAGGCTGCATTAGACACTTTTTACACGTTGTGAACTGCCTCGAAAAAGTGCTGTGGCAAAATTAGTACCAATTCACTTGTACATGTAAGTGAATGGGAAGTGGGATCCCAAATAACAGTAGCTACACATAGCAAAGGCCCTACATGTGTTCACTTTAATATCTGTGTATAATAAGATGAAAAAATGTGAAGCACTTTATACGCTTATATCATTTTATTTTGGAGTGGCAGTTTTTTTAGACAGTTTACCACTTTCAACGTTAACAAGGGTTCATGGAATGCTAGGATTCACCAGCTGTTCATTCTTGATTTATTCTACAGGAATATGCCGTTGCGAGGTTCAAGGAGTATTTCCGGCACAAGGCCTTGATTCCACTGGATATGCTCCCTTCTTCCGCCGACCAGAGGAGCGTGGCAACGGAAGAAAGCTCCTCGGCCCGAGCCATGGACCAGAGGCAAGCTATTGTGACGTGAAATCGCTTGGGACAATTCAACTCTTTGACTTTGACTTTGACAATGCAAGAACGATCATGATGATGAAATTATAATGACACTTTGTCTGTCTAGCATTTAATGCTATTCAGTGTGTATCTGTTTTATGTAGGTATTGTAACATTGGTCATTGAATTTAAATCGAGGGATCAGCAATAGCTGTAAGATAGTCGCCGATGGTGATGCTACATGTATGTTACTTTTGTTGTGATGCCTACTTCCGGTACAGGCATGAGTTATGGGTTTTCCTATTGATTAACTGATTTGTTTTAGTCAATAACAGGTCTAAAATGCTATTGAAAAGTGACAAAGAAACGATGTGCTGTAAAATAAGAGTAGGACTGTATCATGTCATACAAAGCTGCGATAGAAGTGTAGTGTAAGAGAAAAGACTGGAAGTAGACATGTGCTGCTTTGCCAGGATTCTTGGCTGCTAAATGAATATGTGTACATAGCCTATATTACATACCGCATACCAAGATTCTAGGCCTCTGATTGGTCAACACTACAGGCATGGAATTCGCTACTGACTGCAGGGCAGTGTAGCGAAAAATATTGACTCGGCATGGTTACACTTGTGTGTACAGTGCAAGGATGCAATAAATGCACATGAAATTAGCAATGGATAGGTGCGGTAGGACATCCGCACTGATCTTTGATTGGTCAATATTCCTGCAAATGAATACATTGGACAGTTACATTTTCGTCAATATACTTCGTTTTGAGAATCCAGAAGCAGGATGCGGTATATAAAACAAATATTGACTGCCTATTTTTCTGGTCACGGTTAAAAGCTAAAGCTCCACGGTGATCTCGAGACTGCACCGTTTTCGATGACTTTGTATGGGGCACGGTACAGTTTGGAGATCACCTTGTGCAGTGGTTTGGACCACGCACCTCAAAGCAGTCAATATTTGTATACTGTGAAAACTGTAGGGAAAGACCATCCATGTGGTTCCCATCGGCCACTCTTGACATTCGGCGTTCAAATCAGTCATGTTGCACTTTCATTAGGATAAAGAAAAACATGCTTTTTTAAAAACCTAAAACCACTCTTTTAAAACAAATGTACATACCTAAACTTTGCTTTAGAAAAAGAAAAGAATGAAAAACACCCCCCCCCAAAAAAAAAAAAGGGGGGGGGAGAGAACAATGAAGTAAAATTTTGTAAATTGTTACATTTTGCAAATTCTAATTGTATCATACATGCATGCATCTGTTTTACCTGATTCACTACAAAAGCGAGTGCAGCTGATTTTTTTTGCGAGATTTGGACAGTCCTACATCTCATTGTTATAATTCCAGTGACTTTGCTTATGACTAAAACCATTCCATTGATTTTGATTCACAATCTGTGAGATCTGCAATTTTGGTGCCAAATGACTGCCATATAAACTTTGCATACATTCATGTCTTAAGTTGGGTTCTGTGACACATGCTTTGGCAACTACACTCGGCAAAAAAAAGAGAAAAAAAGTGGACACTCTTTATTGTTAAAAATGTTCATTTAAACCATCGATAAAGTGTAACAAAATATATATCAAATTAGAGAAAGATTAATACTCCACCAACATCAGTTAAGATCAAGTTTTGACCTGTCACACTTGGATGGGCACATTTATTTAACCATTACAAGGTCTGATTAAGAAATTGAAAAAATGAAGCAAGTATCCTGCTGCCATTCAAAGATTAATGAACATGTGCAGCCGTAAGACGTTCTTGTTCAAAAATGAAAACAAAGAATGATAAACAATGAGGGGAATTAAGCTTTGGATGTCAAAATCTTGTCTCAGGACTGCATGGTTTTGACAAGCACAACCACAAATTCAAGTATTTCTTGTGATTTTTGTTGACATTGTTTTAATTTGACTCTACAAGATGGCAGTGCTCATCAGCATTTGAATGACTACTTTTTCTATATTTTGCAATTTTCTTAATCACACCTAACGGTTAAATCAATGTGCCCACCCAAGCATGAAAGTTCAAAACTTGATCTTAATGGATGTTGGTACAGTAATTTTTCTCTAATTTTCCTTATATTTTATTATATCTTATTGACAGTTTATATAAAAATTGTGAACAATAAAGAGTGTCCATTTTCTTTTTTTGCTGAATGTATTTCCTATACTAACCAATATCTTAATTTTAACCTTGGATGCAATACTACACCTAATCCTTATCCTAACCCTAAAACTAGCTTAATCCTAGCCCTATATCTTGGACAAAGTAAAGCCTGGAGCAAATGTCACCTGAGGTCACCCAAGGTCACCCAGAATTTAATCATTTACTCTTGATTTACATATGTGTGCCACTCTCAAACAGTAATATGTAATCATTCGTGTAGCTCTGCACACTAACCCTGATGTGTTCTGATTGGACCAGTGAATTAATACTGTTATTATTTGCATAAATGCATTTAACCCCTTGTGTACTGGAACCAAATATGCCCTGTGTTAAGCCTATGGGAATTTGAGAATCCATTAGTCGACTGGTTAACTTACTATTCTGCAGTCCTCCCCTGTCTTGTGCAATCTGTTACCACCGCACACCTTACGATCGGTCTGCGATCCGATTTCAGAAGAAAATGTAATATCATTTGACAAATTATTTAAAGACGAAAAATATTTTTGATTGAGGGTCTGAATAGTCATACAGATATAGTAAAATCGCTATACGGCCTTTGCTGATTTCTCTAGTCGGTGGAATGGCCAAATCGGCTCCAAGTCGTAGTGACGTCACAAAAATCGTACGACTGCCTACAATTTGAAACTTATTTTTTACTTATTCTCTGTAGAAAGCTGACAGCTCACCCAAACCCTATGTGTAGTATCCATATTACTTTTCAGAACCTGAATAGGGTAGATTTCATTTGCTAAAATGCCAAAAATGCCAATATTTAATGTCGTAGCGATTTATTTCACAAATCGGATCGCAGACCGATCGTAAGGTGTGCGGTAGCCTTTACGTACTTCTCACAGGTAGTCATTGCTGTAAGACCTAAAGACAAATGCTTTTATCAAAATCAGTATTATATCACACTCTTTGCATGAGACCTGAGTATATTGAATGATAAGTACATGTATTAGGCCATTATTAATTGAATGCTTCATGTACTTATTATTATGTTTCCAGCATGAATTATAACAGGTGGTGCTATTGTACAAACTTGTATTCTTTAAAAATTTTGCAGCTTGTACCAAATCTTTTCAGTCAGCTGAACAAAATACTTTGTTGATCTAAAACCGCATTGGATTCTGTTGAGAGCCAGAAGGACATTAATTCTGTTTAAGTCGCCCTTCTGGCATTCACCAGACACCGTGCTGTATGAGGTTATCAAAAGAGGACCTCCTTATGTCTTTATCAAAATAGGATAATTTGCCTGTAATTTGTCATATGAGACTTTGGCTTGAAATTAATCTGAAATAGTGTGATCTTTGTTAGTTCGTAGGCCATTTTTCAAACCTTAAGCCATAGTCATCAGATTGATGTTAAATCAGTCAGTTCTTAAAAGATTTCTTATAGTAAATACATTTTCAGGATTCCAGAGGTGATTTTTTCAGCAGATTTGTCTTCATTGCCAATTGGGCAATGCTTTATAAGGAGCACAAACTGATGCAAGTGAAGTTCGTATTCACTGTGGTCAAAGTTATCGGCTCTTCTGATTTTTATGTACTTAGATAATGATGATGAGTTATGTTGGGTATGATATGTGTTTTATGTTTTTATTAGCTTTACAAATCATTGGTTTTTTTTTCTTGATTCTCATTGCATGTACATGTAAGCACACTTTTTCTACAAAGCATGCCTTATTGCAAAGTACTATTATTTTTAGAAATTTTTTTTATTGTCTCGTTGCTTATTTTCATCAATAAGTAGGCAACTCTATGGGTTTGCCTAATTTGTAATAAAAAGGTGAAGGTTGCATAATCTAGCATCATAATTTTTAAAAATAAATATTCTGCGTTGTAATTGTTGCCTTGCAACTCTTGAATACTTCTCCAAGTCCTTTAGGCAGATTTGTAATTTCTTCATTTTAAGTGATAAAAATTGTTCCTTTTCTTCTATACATGTAAGTGACCTCTTCAAATGGAATCTTCGTAATTAATTGAATTGTGAAAGAAACTCAAAGTTATCATGCATTAGATAATGTAGCAAATAGGAACGATTGTGCATTACTAGGTTTTTGAATTATTCAGATTATATGGGACTACAACAAACATATTGCAACAATTCCTTGGAAAAGGTTATAAACTACATCTATTTATACTTGTAATAGGAGAGCACTGCAAATGCAATCCCGGTCATGTTGCATTGTTTATTGTTACTCTTTGTGTTTTTCCGCTTAGAAATCAAAAGCTCACACATATTTCTTACCTCTACCACTACGTATCCACTCTAAACCCTACACCATATCAGTACAAAACAATGCCCAGCTGTTGTGCGACAGTACCATGTTTAATCTCTGTTGTAATTTGTTGGCACTTGTAACTCAAATGGTGCAGTATAGTTTAGTTTTTAAAAAAAATTGCAATAGAATATTGAAAAACAGTGCAAGACAGTCTGCCTGTTTTGTAAAATTTTCATCCCAATGATTGGACATTACATAGTTGACGATATGTTGTTTGTCTTCTTTTGATCACTCCTGCTGTCAAAAGAGTTATAACTATTTAATATATGTGAGATTTTCTAAAACATTCACTGATTTGTGTCTCTTAAATTCTTCTGCATGTACTTAAAGAACGTTTGTAAAGCGTGGAGGTCCTTCTTAAGAACATTGTCTAGTTTTCCAAAAGTATGTGGCTGTGTGTTACTTCAGTTCGTTATTCTTCCATACTCATGTGTGTAAATGACAGATTTTCCTAAATATAGGTCAAGTATACTACATTTATTAAGAATGCATGCTTGCATGATGTAGAGCAATTGTTGGAATTAGTATTTGAAAATATGCCTCTGATGTTATGTGGGTATTTGCAATGTTCATTCGCTGTAATTTTCTCATAATTTCTGTCTTGTGTCATGTCACATTTGAATTTGATAACATACAACTTTGATAGGCACCTTTGATATCTGCCTCTATCTCACAGAGAACATTCCTCTTTTCGCAATCCTCACACCTCCTCACCATGAATTTTCTACATAACTTTAAGAACAGTATTTTATACGATTCTATTTGAAGTGGATGAATTGTGCTAACTTATATTGTTACTATTTTGATGATGATTTTGATATGTATTATTATACCCAATTAGTTCAATATTATATTCATATGGAGAGGTGACCAAGAGACCTATGGCTTTTACAATTACCATTGAGAATCGGTAATGGAGCTGAAGAGCTTTGCTAGAGGTCACTAAGGCGCTGATTTGGTTTCAAACCTAGAACCTCCAACGTACCAATTAACAATACTTATTGTATATGTATCATAATTAATGTTTCATCTTGTTCTGCCATATTAATCAATTATAGATTAAAGATAAAGTTGAGTTCTGGTCATGTGATCACATTGTGGGAAAAAAACATTATCAAAGTAAAGGGAAAGGTTGATCAGGGCCCTGTTTCATAAAACTTGTGATCAATGACAAGTTGCAATAACTGTTATAAGCTACTGAAATCTCTGCATCTGATTGGCTGAGAGCAAATTTGTCGGTAAAAATCACTACCAAGACACTTGATGAAACGCTCCCCATGTCTGCCTAAGATTTGTTTTATATACTGTGAAATTTTGGAATCATCAAAACGATAAGAAAATACTCAATCTTGCAGAAAAGCGCATGTACTGCACACAGAAATTGGTATATGGGACTGCACACACACGTGGCATGAATGTTCGGCCCGAACATTATAGCTATTTCTCATCATATTTCGAATATATGGGAATTTGAAAAGCTATCCTTTTCAGGGGACATTTCTAGTATGATATTCTTCCAAACTGACATGAAAAGAATGAGAAAGCTGACAAAATCATTTTTCACCTCTCACAGAACTCACCCTTCTCTTTACTGTAGATTTGAAGCATGCATATAAAATTTAAGATACACCTATTGATAAAGGAAATGGACTAAAACAATTGTGTAATATGTTGCCTTATTTTTACATTGATTCGATGTTTGCTTTGGTGACAAGTGCTGCTGGTTTTATTTATTTTAGGATGGGTATGGGTTTAGGGTTAGGGTTAGGGTTAGAATTATGTACAAGAATAGTGTTTGGTCCAGGGTTGAGTTTGGTTAATAGTTTAGGATATTGGCTGTGGCCGGAGCAGTCATTGCTGGGACACGTGTTGTACAACCTATTTTACATTTTTCATCACTTTTGCTGGAATGTATGGGTTAACCCTTTCAGGACAGGAATGATTTTCTTTTTATGGTCATGCAACAAAAATGGACATAGTATGTGCAGAAAATTTTTGCTCTTTCTACTCCTGCATCTGGTATGTTATGAGAGCTCTAAATGAAAAGTTATTGAGTAAAACCACAAAATGTGGTCAATTGTCTTGAAAGGGTTAAACCTGATGTTGCCTTGGCAGGAGTGCAGTGGACATAATCAGTTATTCTCGTAGTTTGCAAGAGGTGTATGATTATTTGCATGTATGGGAAAGATGAACAAAATTAAAACTAATGAAAATGAACAATTGTATGATTTTTACTCATCTATTAGCTGCTTAATATTCCGTTATTTTTACAATGAAAAGTCCTTTTGTGAGTATAGTGGAACCTCGTTATCACAAACTCCTCGGGACCATTTAAATTACCTCTTGTTATATCAGGTCTAAAAAAACAGTAGAATATGAAAAAGTTGGACCTGCAAAATTACCTTGTTATAATGAGAGTTTGTCGTAACAGTGTTCTTTATAACGAGGTTTGACTATATCATGATACAAATCTAATTGTTTGTGTATCATAAGTGAAAGTTAGGTGAATACATGGTTGCAAGCATCATTGTTTTGTTATGTATGTCGAAACAAGTATTGCCTCAAACAATGCAAGATTGGAAATACATTGTAATTCTGCCTGTCGATGCAAGATTGGAAGTAATTCTGCCTATCAATGCATGAAAACATGTATATTATTTATGTACATTATCTCAACTTTGTCTCTGAATATATACATGTAGTACCAACGGTCAGATTGGTACATTTAGTAATCCTATACTGTATACGCCATATATTTCGCGGGGGTTTTATTTTCGCGAATTTCTCGAATCGTGAGTGGGTCGCGAATTTAACAGCACGCCAAAATATTGCCAACATAAGAAGTCGGATGAATTTGTTGTCTCCTGGGCAGAAATTCACCACTTCGCTTTACAAAAGTACATCATCACCGCTGTTTGTAGATTTGAGAATTTTCCGACCGCGAATTCAACCACTCGCGAAATAGTCTGGTTTGTCCTATTCGCGAAAATTTACGGCCGCTAAATTTATGGCTTATACAGTATTTTACTCACTGTCAGTGTTCTTCATTATGCCTCTCTGTTATATTGTTCCTCCATCCTTATCTTTGTTCTGCTTAACATTTCTTTTTACTCTTCACCTATTCCTATCTCCCTCCTCTCTCCATCTCTCTCTCTTTCTCCTATTATCCAATCTCTCTACTTAACTCTTTCAGGACAATTGACCACATTTTGTGGTTTGGCTCAATAACTTTTGAATCAGAGCTCTAAAAAATATACCAGATGCATGAGGTGAAAAAGCAAAATTTTCTACACACACTATGTCCATTTTTATTGCATGACCATACTGCGTTTGATGCCAGGAATTTAAAAAACGAGAATTAACTTTGAGATCCTTAAATTGGCAACACATTGAGAGGTTTAAAATCATTGTTTTTTCATCAAAATTGGCAATTTTTAAAACTTTACAGCAAATTCCTAACCATGTATATTGTTTTCAAAGACATTACAAGTTATTTGAACTATGTAGCACTAACAGAGAATATTATTGTTGCCAATTTGAAGAACAAAATGTGATCAATTTAACCCTTAAATAATTCCTGTCCTGAAAGGGTTAACTCACATTCACTCCCTCCCCCCCCCCCCCCCCCCTCCCTCTTTCTCTCTCCTCCAGTGTCTTATTTTCACTGTCTCTCTGGTCTGTATATTATCCTCTCATTCGATTTGTACAAACACGTACATGCATTGCCATTTCTGTTGATGTATACTTTCGTACATATAGTGAGTTTTTAAGATTATCTTATTGTAGAAAGGGAAAAAACTATGATTGATTCTCAACTATCATGCATCATATGAAATATTAAAAAATAAGTCAAGTTTTATACTCTTTTTCATTTGCTATTATACATGTACAAGCTTTTTTCTCTTTTCAGTACAAAACTGTCATTTTGTTTTGAAAGGACAAAAAAGTACATTTTATTGGACAACAATCTATTATTCCTGTACAAGTTTTTCTCTTTGATAAGCTAATAAACGACATACATGTATTAAAACTGAAAGTGTTTTATGGTGATATTGCATTGCTATTGTACTTTAAGAATTTGGTCTGCGGGGCTGCACTGAGGGTAAAAGTTCATAATCATTTGCGCAATTGCAGGTGCTATTTTAAAGTCAAAATTTGTGTTCACAGATTCTGTGCCTTGCAGCCTATTGGGAAAGCATTTAACAGCGATTTTTTTACATAAGCAGTAAAGAGAAAGCGGAGAGAGAGTTGTGAAGAGAGAGATAGAAAAACAAAGTAAAATTGAGAGCAAGATAAATAGAGAAAAAGCCAGATTAAGTTACAGATAAAGAAGGAGTCAGTGGAAATATCAAAAGTATAAGATTTTACATGCACATAGTGACATCATACAAAATCTAATCTGGGCTATCAATCAATCAAGATTGGTCATATTTGGTTGCCCAAGAAGGCAATTCACTTTTCAGTTGTTGCTGAACCCTATATATAAAAGTGGCATACTGGGAGTGGAAGAGAAGGAGAAATGGAGAAATACCAACAAGTTCAACAAATTGGGCTTCCACATATGGATGCATGCATTTATTATACACTTTGTAGTTTGTGCATCATAATAATACCTGCTTATGAAATATCTTGCATTTATTGATTTGTCCATACAAGTACAGCTAAACTTGTCTTTAAAGACCACTATAAGGGAACAGAAAAGAGTGACAACTGTATATGGGACAATGCTGTCAGGACATAGACCCAACATTTCATAGAATGCATAAATTCCTTTATAAATAGCAATTACATATTTTCTTTCAGGATTATTTAGCAAAGGCTATTTGCATTCATTTATAATTTTAAATATCGGATAATACTTTTGCTGCATTTCGTTCAAATAAATTTGTTACCATTACGAGAACTCTAGATTATTTTACAAGCTCTAGCCTGGTTCCAGGCCGAATGAGTTTTAAATTTTAACTGCTCTCAATGAAAACTAGAGTTTGCAGAGTCTGAACAATGTGGACAAAGCCCTGGAAAGACTAGAAAAGTGAGGAATTAGTCTATAGATACTAGACTCAGTAGAAAACATTTCATGACGAGAAGGGAAGTACAGCACAGGGAGAAGGGAAGTACTTACTGCACAGGGAGCAGGCAAAAATCACTTCATCTGGAAGGAGACTAAACATGAGCTCCAGGGAAAAAAATGTAAAAAATGTAAAAATTATGAACTTTAGAATTATGATATATAACTTCAAAAAGGCTTTGTCATTTTGCTAATCTGAGGCAATTTTTTTACCTAAAAATACTGAACTTTCCAATCTGTAATTGTAGGAGATATTTGCAGACATTGTATTTCATATATCCTTCTGCATTTGGTGGGGGAGTGGGGGCGGTAGGAGTTAATCACCGACTCACATTACCTTTAAAATTATATTGGAAGACTTCTTTGATTTCTACAATGCTGAACCTGAGAAAATACATGTAGGGCGAAAGGCTGTAAGCTATGTACACAAACATATAAAATGCAACTTTGGCTTCTGAAAACATCTATTTTAATACACTCCTTCTTTAATGTGTTTCTTTTTCTTCTTCTTTTTCTTAGAAGCACCATCAATATCCTCCTCAGTCCCATAGATTTCATTTTGTGTAGTCCTTTCACTGTGATCACCACCTCCATTTACTTTGTGGGACATCTCGCTGTGCTTCCTCTTTAATTGTTTTTGCTTTTCAGTTTGCTCTTCACTCATACCATCACCATCAGAGACCTGATGGCTGTCTTTATGCTTGTGATTTTTCCTTTTCACCTTCCTTTTATCGTCTGAATCTATTTCATCTTTCATTGTCATTTCATTGATAGGTTTCACATCCGTCTCCATGGATTCCCTCTCTCTGTGCTTCTTTTTCTTCTTTTTCTTGCTCGAGTGATTTACATCCAGTATTGATTCTTCAGAATCCGCGACCTCTGTCTTGACAAGACTTTCTTGTACTGGAGAGTCACTTTCGATGACAGATTTCCTTTTCTTTTTCTTCCTTTTCTCTGTAGTTTGTTCAACATTCAATTCATCTCCTACTCCATTATCATTGCTCTCCTCAAGGGACCACTCCGGTTCCTTCTTTATCACCATCTTTCCTAGTGAATCTTCCACCTCTCTCTCCTTCACTTTGTCCTTCTTTTTCTTCTTGTTCTTTCCCTCCCTACCTTGTTCTTCAGTCATTCCAACCGAACCTTCTTCCGTAACACCACCACAATCTGGTTCTTCCTTTATGACGATATCCTCCACTTTCTGCTCATCACCTACTTCCCTCTTCTTCTTTTTCTTTTTCTTTCCAATATTCTCTCCATCATTCTTGCTTGTTGACTCTAGAGGGAGTACTACACTGTTGTCCGGATCACTGCCGAAACCGCTGTCATGCTTAACCTTCTTGGGGAACGATCCATCCACCTCAGTTGTGACAGTTCCTTCATCGTAAGACAGTTCTTCCTTCAGTGGGTCCACGAGTGGCAGATCTGCGAACCTGACAACACAAAACAACATTAATTCAACTTGAAATTACATGACGATCTCGTAAAATGGTCTTGGAACAAATTGCACACAAAACAGTAGTTAGCTACAAAACGTCTGTAAAATCTGTAATCTGTCAAACAATCATCTCTCCCATCCATGGAAATGCTTCCAGTTCATGCATCATTTTAGTACACATCTGTACCTCTCAAAGTAAATATATTGTTAAGTGTTCACTGCACGAAATAACAATACAAGCCTTATATGGTTCTCAAAATTCAACTGCCTGTTGCCCAAGGTAAGCAAACTTTATGGGTGAACAAATTTAAATCAAACTACAGAGAAATGAATCCCATTCTCTATCTTACTTTGGGTTAAGGGTAATTTACACAAAGATGAGTAGTTAAGGACCTCTTCATCCAGACCAGTGCAAAGTGACATTGTCTGTGACTGGTCCTATGTCGTAATAATAAAGTTATAAAAATCACTTACCTGTCTTCGGTAGGAGTCCCCTGAATGGCCAGAATCCCGTTTTTGGCTTGAATCTTGGTGACCTTTGCCATAACCTTTGACCCCTTGGGTAACCTCTCCTCAGCATCAGCGCCCCTTAGAGGGAGTGAAACATTGAACCAGTTGTGAACCAGACAGCTGACGTGATCTATACCAAGCTCATTCACAACACACTGTTAAGACAGAACACAGAAAATGAGTTGTTATTCATAAGACACATCACATCAGTTACAAAGAATTACACTAATATCTTCCATTTCATATTGTGGGGATATAGGTGTCTATTCCCAATATATTCTTCTTTCTGCATATAATTGCTGCTTATGAATCACTGGTTAGGAAATCCTTTTCTTTTCTTTTCAATTTTCCAAACAGAATATCTTCTCAAGGACAGGCAAATATGACGAATATGAGGTTGTTGATGATGGTGATGTTGATGATGTTGATGATGTTGATAATGACTAAATTCTTTTTTAAAAAGAGCGAGGATGAGGGCAATGTGCCACTAACACTCTTTTTAAAAAAGCATGCTTAAATCTTTTCTAACTTATAATTTACCAAGTCCAAACAGGCATACATGTACATCTGTATCAAGTCAGAGCCAGAGAGAGTGGCTCTAACATGACACAAACATTTGAGCGTTTGGACTTGTCCTCTCCCCTAAGCTAGCCACTTACTTTCAAGATAGACCCAACAGAAGGCTGGAAGATCACTGCTTTGAAGGACACATTGAAATGAATGAAAGGTTGATCATCTAGGATATTGCCAGTTTGCTGAAGAAGTTGGAGATTGCAGTATGCCAAGGGGACACCACCAAGACTGTAGGGTGAACAAAAAGAGAGAGATGAACACACTGAGGAACTGTCTATTCTTATTTGGATAATTCTGAAAGAATATTGTATACATTATTGTTATATCTTGTTCTCAAAATTATACATAATTTTTTGATACATTTGCAATTCAGCACAAAAGACTAACAAACTATCTTTCATTTTCTTTTAGTTTTTACTGATAAAAATCAAGAAAAATCATAAAAATCACAAATCTTTGTGAGAATAATTAAAGACTCTACACTGTATATCCTTCAAAGTGCAGTGAAGAGATTATGTACATAATCCTGAACATAGCTTCAGTAGCATACAATATTCAAACTTTAATTAAATGCTGGAATTTCACAACAGCAAAAAGACTAACTTTTTACAAATTATTCATCATCTGATCAGCTTATTTCCACACCAAAACTGTATCACTTATGCTCATCATTCATCAACATCTGGGGAAGCGTGGGGGTGTTGCCAAAATTTTCTGTCGGAATAATCTAAATTTTTAAAGCTTAGTCCACAAACCATGAAAATTGATGACATTTAATTTTTTTTTCATGAAGGACCAGTCCAGTTTCCCATCTTTATTTTTTCTTGTCATGTTTGTGTGCAACTTTGTTAACCCTTTCAGGACAGGAATTATTTCAGGGCTATACTGATCACATTTTTTTCTTCAAATTGGCAACAATAATATTTTTCTTTTAGTACTACAAGATTGTAATAAGGGGTAATGTCTTTGAAAACAATATACATGGTTAAAAGAATTGGCGAAAAGTTGGAAAAGTTGCCAATTTTGATAAAAAGCCATGATTTTGAACCTCTCAATGTGTTGCCAATTTAAGGATTTTAAATCTTATTCTCCTTTTTAAAATTCCTGGGATCAAACGCAATATTGTCATGTAACAAAAATGGACACAGTGTGTGCAGAAATTTTTGCTATTTGTACTCATGTATCTGGTATATTTTTCAGGGCTCTGAATCAAAAGTTATTGAGCCCAACCACAAAATGTGGTCAATTGTCTCGAAAGGGTTAATGCTAAGTCGTGCAAGTGGGCGCTGGCTAATGCCAAACCAATGGTCTGATTATCGATTAGCCTACATTCTTGTGAATTACTTCCTCGTGAATTACTTCCTCGTGATCGTGCTCCTTCATGTCCTTTAGTTTAAAATTTTACTGCTCCTTTCAGATATGTGGAAAGGGGTCAGGCTAACTCGGCACTGAGTGGTGACTACATGTATGTTTCAAGAGTTGAAGTCCCCGCTACGCACCGTACCGTTTTTTAGCCTTAAATTTCATGTTTTGTATAAAATTACTTCTTGAAATGTTCAACATTACTTCTTTGCTAATCATAAATCATTTTACACATTGACATCATCAATAACTTTGAATTTAAGTGTTTTGAAATGTGCAATTAGGTCTAATGCGAAATTCAACACAAGTATTTGCGATCAATTTAACTCTCTGGGCTCACTCGGCCGCGATTTTCCGCCAAGGCCAAGTTTGCCCTAGTGCCGAGTTAGCCCGGATCCTGTGAATTTGAAAGAACGTGACTTTGTCTTTGACCATGTTGACAATTTCAAGTCAAAACATGAAAAAAACTCAAATTTCTTCATTGATATTAAATAAATTAGATCTAGATCTATCAAAGTATAGATCAAACAATAAAAACGGCAAAAAAACCAACTCCTTAATAATAAAACAAGAAGAACCAACAATCCAAGTGGAGTTGTTCAAAAGATGAATGTGCAAACACACCTCTCTGAATAACGCCCGATCTCCGACTCCAAGGTCTCCATCGCTCCCTTCTTCAGCCGCCCGAGATACCGGGGAGAGAGAGCGAAGTGCCGTTGGGACACGACGGTACGGCAACCATTACAAGGATCTTTCGTGAGTTTTGCTGCCTTTTTGAAGATCCCAAATAATTCGGCATTACTCATTCTCGACGGAGAGTGGCTAGGATTTTCATGAATAATCGTAAAATTACACATCTAAACTGTAGAATATCGTAATTTCGAGTGGAAATGCAGTCCAAAAACACGACACATGCCTGTCTCGTCGTAATTTGTGTAGCGTGCGTTTTCGTGTCAAAGGTCAACGAACTTTTCCCTGGCCTAGCTTTATTTTGTAGCAAAAGAAACTCACAGTTTACGACAATAATGACTCGACATCAGAGAAATTGCACAGCAGGAACGGTTTATACTTATCATGAACGACAAAAAGATGCCGGTAAGCGTAAAATATTACTCTTAAAACACCCGAAAAAATCATATTTTTAAACGCGTTTTAGTTTTGCTGTGGTCCCATTCATTGGTTTTCATGTAGACCCTAGAGTCTACAATAACATCGCATGCCTAGGCATAAGTGTGAGTGATTTTGATGGAGTTAAACAAGAAAAGAGTAGTCAGAGAAGAGATGAGAGGAGAGGAGAAGAAAAGAGAAGAGAGGAGAGGAGAGAAGAGAAGAGAAGAGAAGAAAAAATAAAAGAAAAGAAAAAAAAGAAAAGAAAAAAGGAAAAGAATAAAAAAGAAAAAAGAAAAAAAAAGAAAAAAAAGAAAAGAAAAGAAAAAAGAAAAGAAAAGAAAAAAGAAAAGAAAAGAAAAGAAAAAAAAAGAAAAAAAAAAGAAAAAAAAAAGAAAAAAAAAAAGGGGAAAAAAAGAAAGGAAAAGAAAAGAAAAAAAAAGAAAAAAAAAAAAGAAGAGAAGAGAAGAGAAGAATACCACTTATTTTCAGCTCCTTGTCCCTGACCATGCTGACTTGCAAATTTGAAAAATCAAAACTTACATTTGAGGCTTATGAGTTATGTAGATCTAGGCCTATTCACCTGTTCACTCATTTTGGTGAGACTTGTTATTCATGCTGGTCTTAGCCTTAAAATTGGAGACTGGTGACGTACTGCTCTTTCTTTCTTATTGCAGCTGCATCCGGTTATGGCACCAATAAAGCTCGGCTTGGGAAGGATTCCGAGAAGGATTTTGACTGCTGCTGCCTCACCTTACAGCCCTGCAAGAACCCTGTCATAACGTAAGTCAAATCAACATTTTGCTACACATTTGACTCAAAAAGGAACAGAGGAGTGGGTGCATGAATCAACTTTTCATCCTCTAACCTGCAACAATTATATTTTCCTTTTGCTCTTTTTAAGACAAAATATAATGTATCTAAAGTAAATACGAATTAATGAATATTATGTAACAAAATTTTTACCAATTTGAAAGGGGGAAATAGTGATTTCATAAATTCATATTCTAATATGTCCCTGTATTCTAATACATGTATTGCTTATTGCCCATTGAGATGTATTTAATGAACTAATTACATGTATGTACTGGAAATGGATTCAAATTGTGTTTTGATATTTTCTCTTTGCTTACCGATATGCCTTTATTTGTAAATCATACACATGTATTATAAAAAAGAAGACAATATCAAAATAATGCTACAAAACAATGCCCTACCAGGTATTCTCTGGTGGGTTAAGATACGGTTATATTTCCTCAGTCGCAAAGTCAGATGACATTATCGTATTTTGTAGGTCTGTCATGAACTACATGTAATATATACATGTTTGTCTATTTTGTCAGAAGGGATGTGGAAATATATTCCCATTGAATCTTGTTTTCAATTTCAGGCGAGATGGGTATCTTTACGACAAGGAAGCCATCTTGGAATACATCCTCCTCAAAAAGAAAGAAATCAAGCAACAGATGAGTGAATATGAGAAACAGATCAAGAAACAAGAGGTAAGAGAGTCCAAAAAAATTTATCAGATATGTTTATATGGATCCGCTCCTGCTTTTTCCCCATATAGAAGTAATGTTGTGTATGAACATGTGGGGTGAAATTGTATTGTGAAAGAAATTGTTTAATAATACCAACGAAGGGGGGGGGGGGGGGGTAGATTGTTGTAGAGAGTCCTTTTTTTTAATTTACATTTGGAAAAGTGAGATTCCCTCACTGCAGTTTTATGAAATTATTTATTTTGTTGTTTCTTATTAATCCAGACCACCTTTAGAATTTTCTAGAGTTCTTAGGAGCTTTCCAGAGCTTATCTGATGTCAATCTAACACTTAGATTTTTGTTCCCCCCCCCCTTTATTTATTGTTTCTCCCAAGAAACTGGAAGAAGATGGGAAGAAATCACAGCAGCTGAAGCGAGTCCAGGACTTTGTTGATTCAGGTAAGATGCCGGAGACGGCCCATGAGAAGAACAGCGCATATGACCGACCTGTAGGTTTTGTGCATATATTCAGCATTCTTGTTGATGAGAGCGTTTCCTTCCCACAAGTGGTAAATGAATAAATAGATAAATAAAAATAAATAGGTCTCCTACGCATTCTTTTCTGAGGATTCATGATGCCAACAGTGTTGGTCACTTGGGCTGTCGGTCTCACAGGCTCTAGGTCTCGGGGCCGTCAGTCTCCTCGGCCATCGGTCTCTTCTAGGATGTCTGAGAATAATCGCCACCAAAAATAAAACATCTATTTTATGTTGTTATAAGATATTTAATCACCAAAAGGCAGCTAAATGGTTAAGTATTTAAGAGCATAAGGGTAAAAGTTTATTTCATATCAAAAACCCACACAGTATTGATTATCATTATAGCTCATTGGTATGTCGACCGTTTCACTCATTCATCGTTTGTCCCTTTATTTGGAGTGTATTCAAACTTTTGCAGTATCTCTCTACAGTGGTGATGGTTGAAGCTGATATCCTGATTGAAAAAATCAGGATGACAAATGAAATGAAATCCTAATGTATATGATTTTTTTTTCCCATGAGATAACAGCCCTGTACCTTTACTATGATGAACCTGTGACTTATCATCAATGAAATGTGCCAAATGTTTCTTTTTAAACGCAATTATACATTTCTAATAGCAGTTCTGTACATTTACTATGATGAACCTGTGACTTATCATCAATGAAATGTGCCAAATGTTTCTTTTTAAACGCAATTATACATTTCTAATAGCAGCTCTGTACATTTACTATGATGAACCTGTGACTTATCATCAATGAAATGTGCCAGATGTTTCATTTTAAACCTAATTATACATTTCTAATTCACACAGAGGGTAGCATCATGAGCGGTGCCTCTGGTGCTAAGCGTGCAAGGACGGACGAAGCATCAACGTCGAACGGCACAAAGTCAGTTTCCAACATGGATGGAGGAAAGCATAAGGATCTACCCAGTTTCTGGATCCCAGAACACACACCTGATGCCAAGCCAACCCTTGTCAAAAAGCCTGTGAGTATAGCTAATCCACCTCAACCCCCCCCCCCCAAAAAAAAAAAAAAAAAAAAAGAATGAATAAATAAATAAATAAAATAAATAAATGAATAAATAAATAAATTTAAAAAAACGAATGAATAAAAAAAAAAAATTAATTAAAAAAATAAAAATGAAATAAAATAGTAATTAAAAAAAAATAAAATAGACTGGACAATAGCAGACATCGATTTGGCCCCAAAGCCTTTTTGAAAGCCACCCTTCAATAAAATTGCTCTCAGTGGGGTTGTACCTGTAATCCGGTCTACTGCCCCATGAGCAAGTTCTCTGAACATATTTACTTTGATTAACTGCTGTAGAGTATCGTAAATATAATGCTGAAGGCTCAGTACTGGTAATGGTATCATATGAACTTATCTTATAGATAGAAGTTGGTCATGTGTATGTACTCTATTGACATCTTTTATTCTCATTGACATACTTTATTGTTCTTTTTTTTTTTTCTTTCTTTTTTTAAGATGAATGACATGCTTCAATAGACCTATTCGCAAAATTATTCAAATTTATGAATGTTTCTTTCCTGAGGACCTAGTAACGAGGTATTCCATTAACCTGTTATTAATGAATGAACTACAATACTCGGAATCCAGTTTGCATACATTACTTGTTGCTATGTCTTACAAGCCTCTGACAAGCTTTCAGGTTGTCAAGAACAACCTTTGTTTTAAAAGTATGCATAAAATTTGAATATATTTTTGAACAGGTCTATTTTGATATTCTCTGAGGTATTGTGCTGCGTAATTAGCATGTCAAAAATTTGTGAAGATTTTGATTTTACAATACAGGTAATTGTAGTTATGAGATATCTCATTTTAATTCCATATTTCCAGTGAACAAATCATGTGCCATTCTTCTTTCCTACAGGACAAGACTGTCTACTGTCCCATGAGCAAGAAACCCCTCTCACTGAAATCACTCATTCCTGTCAACTTCACTCTGGTCGATGAAAAGGACAAGACGCCCCTTGTTGCCAAGCGAGAGCGCTATAAGTGTGCGGTCACCCATGACGTCCTCTCTAACTCCACGCCTTGTGCTGTTCTTAAACCAAGGTAGTCATTCTGTTCCCTAAAACCTCATTCAAATAGACATGGTAAATCACCTTGAAACAACTACAGAATACCCCACCACACAAGAAACATTAACCCTTTCAGGACAGGAATTTTTAAAGGGCTAAATTTATCACATTTTCTTCTTCAAATTGGCAACAAAAATATTTTTCTTTTAATGCTACAGTTCTAATAAAATGTGTCTTTAATAACAACATGCATGGTTAAAACTTTGTTGAAAAGTTGAAAAAATTGCAAATTTTGACAAAAAACAATGAATTTAAACCTCTCAATGTGTTGCCAATTTAAGGATTTTAAAGCTTATTCTCCTTTTTAAAATTCCTAGCATCAAACACACTATGGTCATGCAACAAAAATGGACACTATGTGCAGAATTTTTTGCTCTTTCTACTCATGCATCTGGTGTATTTTTTTAGGGCTCTGAATCAGAAGTCTTTGAGCCGAAAACCACAAAATGTGGTCAGTTGTCTCGAAAGGGTTGACACTCACCCTGACCCTAACACTGACCTTGGTACATTATACTGACGCATGTTTGGGTACTCTGCAGTTTAGCCATTACCTCAAAAGAAAAATGTGGCAAGAAAAAATTGTGAATGAATGGCAGGAGATAATAATTTTGGGGCTTTTAAAAAAAATAAACATAAAATTTGTACATCAGTAGCTCAGGTGGATACTCATTGATCTGTGTGCTGTAAGGTATTGATATGTGAAGCACACTATGTTTATCTCAGTTGATTTTGCTGTGGCTTTTTAAAAAACGAGTTACTGTCTTTTCTCTAATTTTGAATTTAGAATTAAAAGAGGTCTAATATACACTGCCCTGTTTGTCATGCTGTAAGGAAATTCTTTAAGTCACAGGTTCCTAGACCAATACAACCTTGGGCCTGTAACATAAAGAGATACAATCAATCTTACAATCAATTGTAACTCTTCAGTACATGGTCTGCCATAGACTTACGATTGATATCAATCGTAAGATTGATTGATCTCTTTATGTTACAGTAAATCTTGTAAATCTAATACAGACATGGAGAATATTTAATCTTCTTTTCTTTGTCTTTTTTGGTCTCAGTGGTAAGGTAGTGACGATGGAGTGCATCAAGAAACTGATCAAGAAGGACATGACAGATCCCTTCACCGAAGACAAATTGGAAGAAACAGACATCATTGAATTCAAAAGGGTAGGTCTTCCTTATTCATAGATATCGTCTGTTGAAAGCCAGAAGGACTTTAATGTATATTTTACAAAGAGTTAGCACCCTTCTGGCTCTCAGCAGACAATATTGCAAGCGTTCAAATAAACAATTTTTTATTTTATTCATTTATCTATTTTTCATTATGAAAAATATACACGGAAGTGACAATTCTAGGACATCTAATCCCCCCCCCCCCCCCCCCCCCCCCCGCCACCCCACATTATTCGTTTGGCAAATTACTCCCAGAAAAATAATCTCTTGTAGGGGGTATCAAAGGAGGTAATCTCTTTTGGGGGAGATGGGGGTAATTTTCTGGGTGACAGAATGAAAATAACTTATAACATCAATCACCTTTCAATTTATTTTTCTGATGTCATTCATAATTAGTTTTTAATGTTCAGGGCAAGTTGGGTTGTCTGCGAAAATCTTCTCTTACACTTTGTGGTCTTAAGAGCACCTTAAATGATCCTTCCTTTAATAGTCATATCTTATGTGTTCTGTCTTCTTCTTCAACAGGGAGGCACAGGGTATGCCAGTACTGGGGCCAAAGCAGCAGAGAAGGCTAGGCCTGTCATGATGGCATCATAGTCCAGCTCCTAGCCCAGATCTTTGTCCATTTGTTGTTTTTTTTAAATCACCACTCTGTCTTCATGAGATTGCACCATGCCCCTCCCCCATGAGCTTCATCCCATTAAAAACTGTGAGAAAACAGCTCCTGCACTATTTTTTTTTTAAAATCATCCCTCTCCGTTTATGGGATTGCATTGATCTTGTACCCCCCTCCACCTCCCCTGCCTTTTGACTTGAAGGAAAGTAAGTTAGCTCTGTCTATATTTTGGGACATAGCAGTTTTAGGATAATGTCCCACCGGCTATTTACTGGGGCAACTTGTAACATTTTCCCAGATTAGACACTGTGAATTATTTCATAATTTTATCATTTAAAGATAAATTTGAGTTCTGGTCATGTGATTACATTGTGAAAGAAACTGTCTCTAGGCTCTTGGGAAAGGTTGATGATGTCTGCATAAGATTTGGGGTATACTGTGACGTTTTGAATTCATCAAGATTATGAGAAATTGACTCACTATCACTGAAAAGCACATGCGCTGCACACAGAACTGGGTATATGGGACTGCACAGACATGGGGCATGAATGTTTGGTCCAAATACTTCAGCTCATCATATTTCGAACATGTGGGCATTTGAAGGGCAATCCTTTTCAGGGGACATTTCTATTATGATGTTCTTCCAAACTGACATAAAAAAAATGAGAAAGCTCACAAATTAGTTTTCACCTTACTGGAACCCACCCTTCTCTTTCAGATGAGAATCTAACTGTTGTGGTGGTGAAATATAAGGTTTCTTTTTATATTAACCAAGCTATTTTTAACTGTTTCATCAGTAGTCTTGCTTCTGAGAACCCAGAAAGGAAGTAGAAAGTAGGAAATTCCACAAAAGCTGAAGCTTCTCTTCCAATTACTGACACAACAACTCTTGAATTTTATTAAAAATGAATTTCCATTATTCTACCATTGATGTATACATAAAATGGGGTTAAATTGCATTATAGAGTATCAAGCCTCTGCTTTTATTTTTCATCCAGTATCTTATTCAATTATTAGTTTAAAAATCTTTTCTATAAAGCTTTGTAAATTACATGTATCTACCCTTATAATGTGAAGCTCACCTGTAAATTGGTTGTAAATAATATATCATATGTACAATACACTACTGTAATTTCTCAATATTTATGTATTATGACGGAGAAGAAGAAGATGGAAGAAAGAGAAGAAGTTGTGGATGATGATGATGGTGGTGGTGATGATGATGATGATGATGATGGTGATGATGGTGGTGATGGATATGATGATCATCATCATGATAGTGATGATGGGGAAGAGGAGCATATTGAGGAGTAAAAGGAGAAGGAGAACAAAGAGGAGAATGATGAAGAGAGATGATAATGAGGAGGAGGAGGGTGAAAATAATGATTGGGAGAATGATGATAATGGTGATGATAAATATGATGATGATTGTGATGATGATGGGGAAGAGAAGGACAATGAAGAGAGATAACGATAATGAGGAGGAGGAGGATGAAGATAATGACAAGGAGGAGAATGATGATGATGATTGTGATAATGATGGTGGGGAAAAAAAGCATATTGAGGAGTAAAGGAGGAGGAGAACAAAGAGGAGGACAATGAAGAGAGATGATAAGGAGGAGGATGATGAAGATGATAAGTAGGTGGAGGAGGGTGAAGATAATGACCAGGAGGAGAATGATGATGATGATGAATATAATGATGATTGTGATAATGATGATTGGGAAGAGGAAGTACATTGAGGAGTAACAAAGGAGGATGATGAAGACAATGAAGATGATATTGAGAATGAAGAGGAGGAGGAGGATGAATATAATGAAGATGATGATAGTGAGGATCGAGGAGGAGGAGGATGAAGATAATGAAGATGATAATATTGAGGATGAGGAGGGGGAGGAGGATGAATAATGAAGATGATGATATTGAGGATCGAGGAGGAGGAGGATGAAGATAATGAAGATAATATTGAGGATGAGGAGGAGGAGGAGGATGAATAATGAAGATGATGATATTGAGGATCGAGGAGGGGGAGGATGAAGATAACGAAGATGATGATATTGAGGATGAGGAGGAGGAGGAAGATAATGAAGATGATGATATTGAGGAGGAGGAGGAGGAGGATGAAGATAATGAAGATGATGACATTGAGGATGAGGAGGAGGAGGAAGATAATGAAGATGATGATATTGAGGAGGAGGAGGAGGAGGATGAAGATAATGAAGATGATGATATTGAGGAGGAGGAGGATGAAGAGGAGGATGAAGATAATGAAGATGATGATATTGAGGATGTGGAGAAGGAGGAGGATGAATAATGAAGATGATGATATTGAGGATGAGGAGGAGGAGGAGGAGGAGGAGGATGAAGATAATGAAGATGATGATATTGAGGATGTGGAGAAGGAGGAGGATGAATAATGAAGATGATGATATTGAGGATGAGGAGGAGGAGGAGGAGGAGGAGGAGGAGGATGAAGATAATGAAGATGATGATATTGAGGAGGAGGAGGAGGAGGAGGAGGAGGATGAAGATAATGAAGATGATGATATTGAGGATGAGGAGGAGGAGGAGGATGAATAATGAAGATGATGATATTGAGGATGAGGAGGAGGAGGATGAAGATAATGAAGATGATGATATTGAGGATGTGGAGAAGGAGGAGGATGAATAATGAAGATGATGACATTGAGGATGAGGAGGAGGAGGAAGATAATGAAGATGATGATATTGAGGATGAGGAGGAGGAGGATGAAGATAATGAAGATGATGATATTGAGGAGGAGGAGGATGAAGAGGAGGATGAAGATAATGAAGATGATGATATTGAGGATGTGGAGAAGGAGGAGGATGAATAATGAAGATGATGATATTGAGGATGAGGAGGAGGAGGAGGAGGAGGAGGATGAAGATAATGAAGATGATGATATTGAGGAGGAGGAGGAGGAGGAGGAGGAGGAGGAGGATGAAGATAATGAAGATGATGATATTGAGGATGAGGAGGAGGAGGAGGATGAATAATGAAGATGATGATATTGAGGATGAGGAGGAGGAGGATGAAGATAATGAAGATGATGATATTGAGGATGTGGAGAAGGAGGAGGATGAATAATGAAGATGATGATATTGAGGATGAGGAGGAGGAGGATGAAGATAATGAAGATGATGACATTGAGGATGAGGAGGGGGAGGAGGATGAAGATAACGAAGATGATGTTATTGAGGATGAGGAGGAGGAGGATGAAGATAATGAAGATGATGATATTGAGGAGGAGGAGGAGGAGGAGGAGGAGGAGGAGGATGAAGATAATGAAGATGATGATATTGAGGATGTGGAGAAGGAGGAGGATGAATAATGAAGATGATGATATTGAGGAGGAGGAGGAGGAGGAGGAGGAGGAGGATGAAGATAATGAAGATGATGATATTGAGGATGTGGAGAAGGAGGAGGATGAATAATGAAGATGATGATATTGAGGAGGAGGAGGAGGAGGAGGAGGAGGAGGATGAAGATAATGAAGATGATGATATTGAGGATGTGGAGAAGGAGGAGGATGAATAATGAAGATGATGGTATTGAGGATGAGGAGGGGGAGGAGGATGAAGATAATGAAGATGATGACATTGAGGATGAGGAGGGGGAGGAGGATGAAGATAATAAAGATGATGATATTGAGGATGGGGAGGAGGAGGATGAAGATAACGAAGATGATGTTATTGAGGATGAGGAGGAGGAGGATGAAGATAATGAAGATGATGATATTGAGGAGGAGGAGGAGGATGAAGATAATGAAGATGATGATATTGAGGATGGGGAGGAGGAGGATGAAGATAACGAAGATGATGATATTGAGGATGAGGAGGAGGAGGATGAAGATAATCAAGATGATGTTATTGAGGATGAGGAGGGGGAGGAGGATGAAGATAATGAAGATGATGATATTGAGGATGAGGAGGAGGAGGATGAAGATAATGAAGATGATGTTATTGAGGATGAGGAGGAGGAGGATGAAGATAATGAAGATGATGTTATTGAGGATGAGGAGGGGGAGGAGGATGAAGATAATGAAGATGATGATATTGAGGATGAGGAGGAGGAGGATGAAGATAATGAAGATGATGACATTGAGGATGAGGAGGGGGAGAAGGATGAAGATAATAAAGATGATGATATTGAGGATGGGGAGGAGGAGGATGAAGATAATGAAGATGATGTTATTGAGGATGAGGAGGAGGAGAATGAAGATAATGAAGATGATGATATTGAGGATGAGGAGGAGGAGGATGAAGATAATGAAGATAATGATATTGAGGATGATGAGGAGGAGGATGAAGATAATAATAATAATAATAATAATACAATACATTTATTAGGCGCTTAATACGGATGTTTCTAAGCGCACGGTTTACCGGAAAATTAAAATTAAATCCAAAATAATACAAAAATACAAAAATTATTATAAATACGATTAATGAATACTGAAAATCAAAGTCGGTGTGCACCTCCATCGACCGACCCACAACTGGACCATTCCAGAGGACTATCTACTAAAAGGGTAAGTTTTCAGCAGGGACTTAAACTGATTAACGGAAGTGGCTAGATGTATAGGCAGGTAGACAATTCCAGAGAGAAGGGGCAATTGTAGAAAAAGCACGATCACCATATTTTGTGGAAGTGCGAGGTCCAGGAGTTAACTGCATTGTAGAGGATGAACGGAGGGATCTTGAGGAAGTAGTGGAATGTAAGGAAATGAGATCTGTGAGATACTTGGGGGCTTGCCCATTCAGAATTTTGTACGTAAGCAGAAGATAATGAAGATGATGATATTGAGAATGAGGAGAAGGAGGATGAAGATAATGAAGATGATGATATTGAGGATGAGGAGGAGGAGGATGAATATAATGAAGTTAATGATAGTGAGGATGAGGAGAAGGATGAAGATAATGAAGATGATGACATTGAGGATGAGGATGAGGAGGATGAAGATTATGAGGATGTGAGGACGATAAGGATAAAGATGATGATGATAATGATGCGGCGGAGGATGAAAATGATAAGCAGGTTAATAATACTGATGATTAGGAGGAGGAGGGTAATTATTATGACTGAGACTGAAGAGAAGGGGAGATGGAGGATGATTTAGGATGGTAATGTGGAGGATGAAGAGCACTAGCGTAAGGGGGCCAGACAACTGACAACTTCTTCCCCCCATTTTTTTTTTTTTTTTTTTTTGGGGGGGGGGGGGGTTTGTGGAGAATTATGGAGGAAAACTGAACCCCTAAAAATCTGAGGACTCCGTTCACCCCTGTGCAAAAGAAAAAGCTCAAGAACATTTTACAGAAAGAAAGAGAGAGACAGATTTAAAATGAAACATAAACCACTTTTCAACGTGGTATAATATAGTGATATATACTTGTATAACCACTTACACTGGAGAAAAAATAAATTGAACATTATTTATTTTGACTCTGTTGGCAATTTATCAACCGACTGTTACAATACAGAGAAAGTTTAAAAATATATCTCCTTTTCATAATTTAGTTTCATGTTTAGTTAACATATGATAACAAAAATGAACATACTTTTCTACTTCTTGTTTATTTTATATCATAGAGAAATATATATTCCTTATTTTGTTATATCTGTTTTATCTTGCTGTCCCAAATGTCTTTTTAACCTATTGACTACTGAATTCTCAAATTCCCATGAGGTTAATACAGGGAACCACTCGAAGGGAATGGGTTAAGATTTATTATTAAATTATTCCATAGTTCGGAAACTCTCTTTCAGAACTACTCTACAGAGGAATACAAACAGTTCTTTTCATGCAGAACTACTCTCTCCAAACCTCTGTGACCTGCTCAGAACTTTGCTGATCTCGATCACTCTTTCTTCCTTTTTCTTCTTTCCTCTTTCCATTTCACTTCATTTTGGATGTACAAACACCAAAAACAAAAACCCAAAATAGTCTTGTGTAAGTGTTTAATTTAATTTCATTCCATTTCCATCTCTTTCCTTTCCTTTCACTTCTCAAAAATTCCTCTAAACGCCCCACGAGCGGGTTATTTTTCACGAAAGAATATATCAACAGCCTTTTCACAGAGGCTACCACATGGTGTTACCGAAAGCCTTCAATTGTGAATACTCACTCACCATGGAAACCTACAGAGAACATTTAATATTATTAAATTGTTGTATAGATGTGAATGGTTTAGTTTTGCATGCAAAAAAAACAACAACAAACAAACAAACAAACACACAACCCCCCCCCAAAAAAAAAACAACAAAAGAAAACAAAAAACGAAACTCAGCAGCATGAAGAAAAATGTAAAAATATTCAATTCTGATAACAGTTATTTTTGATGAACGAAAATCAAATTAAAAATATATTATGCCCGGATATTATGATTAAGATTAAAATAACATTTAACCCCTGTGAGAGAAAAAGGGGAAATTATATTGGCCTATGAAAGGAAGAACTGTTGTAGAACAAAAAACAAGTTAGCGAGTAATCAAATATGCAAGTTTTTTTTTAATATCATATAAGCCACATACGTATTTCTATATATCAAAAATGTATATGGAAAGGAAGAGGATTAAAATAAAAATCATTTTCATTAAAAGTTTGATACTTTTGGAAGTATTTTTTTTTTTTACAACTTCCTCTCTCTCTTTCTTTTAGCACAAGAGGGAGACAAACAAAAACACCTGCCGGGGAAAATAAAACTGAATTTAGAAGTTATTTCATTGTTATGCTGGAGTACCTGTATACAGAGAGTCAGGAGTTCAGTCTACCTAAATGAATTTGTTCGGTTATTTCATCCTCCATACTCGCGGAAGATGGAGTTTGTGTACAAAGAGTGGGAAGGTACCGTACTCCGCCTGTGATGATTAATTAACTTGGATTGTTTTATGATTTATCAGATATTTTATGTTATGAGGTGATCATGGCGGAAAGATTACGGACCGAGGAGTTACCTGCTCCATGGAAATATGCTGTCACATCTGATGGACGTGTTTTCTTTGTTAAGTAAGTTGGCTCAATTATCGTATCGACTATCGGTCAGATTCTGTGAGTGTGACTGTCTGTGTCCGACTACCGCCGGTATTCTGTCTGTGATTTGGCATGTATGGTAGTGGATCCAGTGTCCGAACACTTTTCAGAAAATCAACGATAGCAAATAAAATATAAAACGAATATCTGTCAAACTTACATAATGAATGCTCAAAGTCCTACAGAAAAAGAAGTAGGCCTAGATGGAATTTAAAAAAGACAACGTACTTACATGTGGGATCGGGCTAACTCGGCACTAGGGCGAACTCGGCACTACGGGAAAAGTGAGGCCGAGTTAGCCCGGAGGGTTTAAATCGATCATGAAATACCAATCCGTAAGGTTTTGTTGTGATTACTAGCTAAGAATATGTTTATTAACCATTCTTTTTGATAGAATTGTATGAAATACTCACTTTGAAGATAATCTTGCAATTTTCTTGAGTTAACATGATATAAAAGTGAATTTCTATGCAGTTTAATCACACGATACTACTCCGAATCGCCGTGCGTAGGCCGTAGCCATGCACTGTGTTTGCTACGGTATTCGGACATTGAGTCGGACACACATTTTGCAAAACTGCAAATTACTGGAAAACTCGGTAAATTTGTTTTTATCCATCATGAATTTGGAACTAATTAACATATAATGAGTTGTTATGTACATGATTAAGATCTACGGAATTTTGCAGTAATTCATTCATCAAAATATGTCTCCAGATACGAGTCCGAGTACCAAACACAGTCACTGAGTCAGTGAATGCAACGCACGGCGATTGCGAATATATGCGAGCTGTGAGTGATTAAACTGCCCAAAATGTCACTTTAAATTGATATTAGCTCAATAAAATTGCAAGATTATCTTCAAAGTAAGTATTTCATACAATTCTATCAAAAGAATGTTTAAAAAACGTATTCTTAGCTAGTATTTAGTAATCAAAACAAAAACCTTACGGATTGGTATTTCATGATCGATTCAACCTCTCCGGGCTAACTCGGCCTCGCATTTACGGTTGGGCCGACTTCGCCCTAGTGCCGAGTTAGCCCGGATTCATACATGTACGTAGATTTAATACGATATTCCCTTCCGAGTGAACCCCTTCCCAACGACGCGGCGTTTTGGTCCCTTGAAAAGTATTTCTGAACGTGTGAAACCTATGGGAAAAAGACACAACCTTTGTTTCAATAGTGTGGTTTTCATACGCGTAATCCCACGCGTATGAAAACCCATTTTAGGCACTTAACAGTACACGTTCGGTAATACAATCTGTTCGGAATTACAATCCTTGACTAGTCTATATGATGGGGGACCTAAAGCTACGCACTTTGTTTCCAGCGGCTAAAAATTCACTTTTTCAAAAAATCAATGATCTAAGCCATTTTTTTCATATATCTTGGTTCTACATACTCTTAAAATTAAATTCCTGAGAAAATTCCGACGGACAAATATCAATAACATTAATTTTCAAGTCTATATGTATGTCGATACCCATGTCGAATTTGGTCGAAAAAATGAAAGGGTCCTAAAGCTACGCACATGTAATAAATGAATGCAAATCTTGATTTTTAAGCTGACTGACCTGAATTTCATCCCGATATGCAAATAGTGATAATATCACCAAAAATAAAGGAAAATTACTTTGGTGAACGTATTGATAATCTCGTTGCTCAGGCACACCAAAAGTTTGGCGCATTGAACGCGTCGCATTGCGCGTATTTGCGGGGTGCGTAGCTTTAGGACCTGCGTAGCTTTAGGACCCCTGACCATACCTACTTTTGGTCTTGACTAGACTTGGGTGAAAGCTTGTGCTGCCGATTTCGGCAGTGCAGTCGTAGATCTAGATTGATGTTCATGTCTGAAAATTTGTTGAAATATGTTTTGCCATTTTTAAAAAACATGTGGGTGGCAATTGAGTTTTACTATTACCATGATTACAAAAGTTTTAGCTTTGTCTGGCTTTAGAAAACTGTAAAAAGCTAATGTTTTGTTGGAAACAGTGTCAGTTATCACTGGAGACTGGATGTTGGTGACACAGTGTCACTGTCAGATAATTAATCATGATGCAAATCACTCACAGTCACTTAATGCGAGGTTATTGTGGATGCAAATTTTGAATTCTCCATTCTTGATTCTTCTGTGACATTGGAAGTTGCATAGGCCATGACCTTGCCTTTCTAATGTTAGAAAGAGAGAGACATGAGAGAAGGAAAAACCTCTGAAAATCTAAATTATCCTGCTATATTGATACATACGTGGATCTACAACCTGTATCAGCATGATCAGTGATTTTATTTTTTTCTTCTACTTCTACTTCTACGAGGGTACTCCGCAGGATCCATAAGTCAGGATGTCCTTTGAAACATTTGAATTTCGCTGTAGCCCATGATGGTGCTAAAAGTAAAAGTTAATAATACTGACGTGGGTCAAATTTTAGAAACAGTCTCCATCATAATAGAGACTGAGCTGAAATAAAAGATGGTTTTCAGCCAATGAATTGCCTCAGACCACTCATAGGCCCTTGCCTCAATGTATGTCTTTAGTGTCAAACATTCACTGACATTGCAGTAGTCAAAAACAGACAACAAAATTGCTCTAGATTTAATTTTCTTACATGTACATTTGCTAGATTACCTGATTCAGCACTCACACTTATGCAAGGTTATTGGAGAATAACCTCGCACTCTGTACCTTTGTATGTACCTCGAGGAATTGCCTCCCATACATGTACATGTACATTAGCAAGTGTGTGATCTCTAGCACACATGTGTGCCTGGAAAGGAGCAAGATCGCCCACCAAAAACAGCCTGAAAATTTCACTTGATCAAGATGATAAAGATTTTATTGAAAAATCTGGCATGAAATCAGATATTCTATTGATCAGTCCTAAAATGTAGAAGGAAGTACTGTATTTTCTCAAAATTTTGCTGATTATTGGTGTTTTTACATGTACCTCTTCAACTTAGAGGTCGTGACTAGCGCCGAAATTGACACAGCTATGGTTCTGTGCTGATTCAGGGACTTTTCAACTCTTACTACATGTATGTCACAAATTTGAGGTTTCAGAGTTGAAAGTGAAATTTTGAATAATTATTTTCCTCTTTATGAATGGACCATAGACTGCTAATACATGTACATTACACACAAAAGCTATTGAAGCCTATTCACCATTAAAAGCTATTGTGGAGTACAGGGTTATATTCAGAAGTATAAGTGGCCTCAGACAGACTTGGCCAGCAATGAATAAGGTCATTCAGGGTTTTTTTTATGTGTGTGGATGGCAAAAAGAAAAAGAAAAAAAAATGAAAGACTAGAACAAAAGCAACAACAACAGAATTATAGAAACAAAAGCAACATCAACAAGCAAAAACTAGAAAATAAAAAAAACTTAAGAATGAACATACATGTACATGTACATGTACATGTACTTTGTACATGTAGGTTGACATGAATTAAAAAAAAAAAAAGGAGTCAAAAGAAGTAATTTGTCATGAAAATTCCTGGCATAAAAAAAAATGATAGGCACAAGCTGTGCAGAAAATTTTCATTTCTGCTCATGTGCAAAATCCCCCAAATTCCAACTTTGTTATTTCATTTTTTATGGTAAATCTTTATCCCCAAGTTTACAAGCAGGTGTTGGTGCATGGCAGAACCCACCACTCACCAGCATTTCTGGTATAGAGCCCACCAGTCAAGAGACAGAAATTTATATCTTTCATGTAAATGTACATGTACATGTATGTATGTCAAACTTATCCCCAAATTGAAAAAGTACAATGTATAACAGAAAACATCAGAGTATGTAAATTTTTATCAAATGCCACCCGGTACTACAAATGAGCTGCCTACTTGTACATGTACAACCCTGCTCACTGTGATACAAAAATTATTCCATGATTTCTATTATTCCATGATTTCTCAGTTTTGAAATCTGGTGTACTTTTTATAAAGAAAAGAATATCAGGAAGCTTTAGGGTGGAAATTTCTGAAGAAAGAATTTTTCTGTTACAACTGGGAGAACTCCCATTTACTGTACATACATGTATACAGATAGAATTCTGATCATAACCGTTCCTTTCTACAAAAAACATACAATTTATGAAATTTTAATAGTTTCAAATGGCATAGAAAGGGTTATTAAAGTACACATACACTATATAGTTAAAATGGCATCATGCATGGAAAAACTGGCAAGGGAAAACAGTTCATTAAGAACAATTGCGTGCATTTACAAAATTAATCTACATGTACTCTGCTAATTTTGTTTGCAGTGATGAAACAAGGACGACAACGTGGGTTCATCCGGGTTCAGGAGAAGCTGTAGCATCAGGGTACGATAAAAGAGATGGTAAGTTCACATTTCTTGTGTTCTGCATGTTAATGTAACAGGGAATTGTACAATGGAACGTTAAAGAAAGTCTCTTCATAGGGTAATTCCATGAAAATGTCCACTTTTGGTGAAAAAACAAAGTTTATTTTGAACATTTTCCTTTTATGTCACTTGAATATGCATGATTTGAACTTTATGGAACAATATTCAGTTTTTTTAATTTTTGAATATTTTGACCCAAAATGGCCATTTTTTAACCCAAATATGAAATTACACAATTTTATGGCAAAATATGGTTAATTACATATTGAGTCATTTTTAGAAATTTTATCTGTTATAATAATAAAGACAACCAAATCTAGTTAGTACTAGGGGGAATTTTATATCTATATACAAAAATTTTAAAAATATTGATATTCTTGTGATTTAATGGCGGTCAAAGGTCAAATGGATTTTTGTCCCATCTGTCACGTTTTTTAAGGTACTTTTTGCATTTACAATAAATTAGACCATTGTTTTTGAATAAAATTTTGCAGTCTTGCTCTTTGGTAGGGGGGAAATTCATTTCTACTGCTAACTTAGCAGAATTCGATATTATGAAGATAATTATCAATCATAAAGTAATGTCCCGTCTGTCACGTTTGGCATCTGCAGCAAAAATATGTATGGATGGGACTACATGAAAATTTTCCGACAGATGAAAATTAAAATCCTTTTGCTATTATGTTTCATGATATTAAAGATGACCTTTTAACCCCTTTAGAACATGAGAATAAGGTATTTAATGCTGGAAATTTGATTGTCTTTAAAAATTCTATTTTGTGTACAATCTCAATGTGTCCCGTCTGTCACGTTTTTTTTGTCCCGTCTGTCACGCTCACTTTTTGGCATTTTCCTCCAAAAGTAAGATGAAATTTCAAATGTATACTAGCAGATTTCAAAAAGGTACCAACAAGTGATAACATGAATACACATATTTTGTTTCAAGATTTTCCAGTGAGGAGAGCTTAGTCGAAAAGTATCGAAGCAGAAATGGCTTGGTAAATTCATGTCCCGTCTGTCACGCTGAACTTGAAGCCCCACCCACAATTTGTGGGAGGGGCTTGAAAAAAAAATTTCCCCCCATTTTGTTGACCAAACCCTATAGATCACATCTCTACATCAAATTAAGAATCACTTTTAAATGATATGAAATATCAAGTAAAAACATAAAAATGTGAGGGTTGGATGTCCCGTCTGTCACGCTGGAATTACCCATAGCTAAGGTAAGGTAGCAGAGATAGACAGTGCGATCACATTTTCTTTTTTCTGCTTGTAGAATGAATCGCACATTGGAATGTTGCCTAAAGAAAGCTGATTAATCTAGCTATCCACTGTTTGAGCAACTTTCTAAGTACACATTTAGGGATGGGGTGCTTTTGTAGCGATGCATTTAAGTGGTTTTCAGTCTTGAGGTGGAGGATTCAAATCCGTTGGTGATTTCATCCATTTAGAATGCATTTCGTCTACTGCTGTCTATCTTGACCCAGGGTATTCTTTAATTGTTAGAATTCTGTACTGTAACTTTGCCTAAACCTAATAGTTTGTGTCTTAAAGACATGTACATGTAGAGGGTGAGAGGGTGTGCAACATACATGTAGTTGAGCGTTGTATTGACATAATTTCTCACTCATCTATTTTGAAAAAAAATTAAGTCAAATGTCATTCACCTTTTGAATAATATTGAAACCCTTTAAAATTTGTCTACAGGTCCTATTTACAGGAAATAATACATGTACATGTACATGTACATACAGTGGAAACTCACTATAACGAGGTCCTTGGGATACCATCAAAATTACCTTGTTATAGCAGGAATCTTGTTATATCAGGTTAAAAAACAATAGAATATAAAGAGCTGGGACCAGAATACATGTATCACCTTGTTATATCAGGAATATTATTACAATGTATATCAGACCTCTTTATACTGAGTTTCCACTGTACAGTCATGTACATGTACATGTACAAAAATGTGTATTTTTAAAGACTACATGTAATGTACACATAAGAAAAGCTGCAGAACTCCATCAAGATTGTATACACTGTACATGTACATGTATAGTGTGTCCACTTTATTTATCTACATTCACACTGAATCGTTTGATAAAGAGCAGCTTAGTTGTGGCTAAATTTCAGCAATCTCCTTATATGAGAATCTTGGCAGTTGAATGGGGATTGCGTCAACGATTCTGACTCATTGCTAACTACAAAAGTACATCCCAGCTACTTAAATAGAACTGTGTTCACACATTTCAAGGACAAATTTGTGCTCTTACATGTACATGTAGGTTAGCACCAGAAATACATGTACATGTGTACATGTAGGTGGAGTCAAATTCTTAAAGCATACATATCTTTGTAGAATTAGAATGATCACCCCTGAACTTCTAAAAAAGCAATCTCAAGTCCCAGATAGTCCCTGAATGTTGCTTAACTCTCACCTACATGTACATGTATATTGTACATGTTCATGTGATGTATGTACTGGGAGATTTAAAGCCTAGTACATTCAGTATGTACATGTACTTGTAAAGGTATGTAAAGAATATTTATGATATATAATGTAATATAATTATAATAATATATTATATGATAAAGCAACACTTTTTCTTGTTGATCGGGAGATATTTTTTTACAGGTTTTGTCTTCAGTTTTTTGTCTTCAGTAATGATACATGTATTGATAATGGTACAGTGATAAGATCATTGGTTAAGATGTCGTTAAAAGGCCTTTCAAGTTTCAACGCGCACATGCGAACCTCCTCATATCGAAAATAATGACTGACTTAGACAAGATTAACTGTCGATATGAAGAGGGCATCTTTTAAGCAGTGAGATTCTGTACAGATTTCTAATCCTATTAACATTCCTTTTAGAGTCCTAATCCAGTATAAAATCTTTGCCAACACTCCTATATAGGATCTTGCACCTATACTCAAAAAAGATAAAGCCAGATTTACATCCTTTTGATTGGCAACAGAGGAAGGACTTCTTTTGTCCATCAAAAATCTGAAGGAGATGTTAGCCATTGAAGAAAGTGATTTCCTACTAAATAGCTACATATTTGAAGCTTTAGATACCAATTGTAAGGCTGCTTTAATACTTTAAATAGTTATTTTATAGAGTTTTTTTTTTCTTCCTGTGTGAATTTTGAGAACTGACCTATGGCAGAGTGCATGATTTCTTTAACTGTCAACTGTATCAATATTTAAAGATACTTAGGACTTACTTGTAGGCTGATTTTGTTCTGGACTTAAATGTAATTGCCGTAGACAGCAGTGAAAAAAATACATGGGAGTAAATTCAGATTCAGATTCAAAATACATTTATTTCCTTCTCATAATCAAATACATGTAAATACAAAAGAGCTTTGGTGAAGAAATAATAAAGACATAAAAATCGATGTGAGAAAATTGCACCTTTACAACCCCAATGTATACAAAAATAGCTCCCACAAACGAAAAAGTATTTGTTCCACTAGTAGACAGGGTGAAAAATTGAAATTTACTTCCATTTTTACGAAATGTACTTTTTACGGAGAGTTTTTGCTTATAACTAATTGACAGAAATTTGTTTTTGCGGTATCTCTTTTCTTCATTAACATGTACAATGTATACTGGCTTTTTCAAGAGCCAAGGGAAATAATCACCCTCCATAAACCTCAAAATTTTCTGCTGAAATTTTAAAGATAATGGCCAGCATGTCACCAACACGCAGCCATTCATGTGATATGATTCACGCAGTATGAAGACCATCTGACTGTTTTCTTGTTTCTCAATATCAGTATTTACATGTAAGTAGGCATACAAGTTTGACTCGACATACTTTTACTAATGTTCCTTTTCTCCTCTAACAGATCTGCCAGCCGGATGGCAAGAGGGATCTACAGCTGATGGTCAAATATACTTTGTCAAGTGAGTATACTGTACATGTACACTTAATAATATATGTTGTCAAACATTTTGATGAATAATTTCGTTACCACAAATACCTGTCTCCAGAATGACAATGTACATGTACATCTCCATGTGCATTTGTCTTATTTCTAATTCTACATACATGTATCCAAATGGATATGAATTTTTGTCCCCCAGTGAGGTTGAAAATGTTCTGTAGTCCCCCAATCATGCCTATATACATGTATTTACAATGTATTAAATGTAGGTTGGAAGAGCAAGTATGTACAGTACATGTAGAATACATTCAGTACTACATTGAAAAATATTCCCGGGATTGGACAGGGATTAAACTCTGGAAAGCTCAAAAACAATCCCTGAAACCTGTAAACAAAACTTTAGTGAAAAAGAGAGAAAAAAATCATATGATCATTTGATATGATCATTTCCATTTGGAAATCTAAATCTTTTTATTTCAAAGAAAAAACAAGACAACA
Source organism: Heliocidaris tuberculata (assembly GCA_025618425.1). Lineage (NCBI taxonomy): Eukaryota > Metazoa > Echinodermata > Echinoidea > Camarodonta > Echinometridae > Heliocidaris > Heliocidaris tuberculata. Next base: position 26,157,351 of record CM046843.1, on the reverse strand, counting down.
CCAGCTTTCAAATATCAATTTTATTTGCTTACTCTGGCATATTATTATACATGTACATGTATGTAACTAAATGTATCAAATGCTGATAGTGTCAAATCAATTCATTGGTACTTTACAACAAGCCAGATGGGAGAGTAATTGAGTTGTAATCTGCCGTGAATTTGTACAAGTGCTGGCATTGATTGTTTAATCAGCTGTATTACACTAACGGCTATTGACAGATGTACATGTACCAATCACCAGTCACCCAGGGTCAAACAGTCATGACTTGTGCATAAAATACATTGACAGAAACACTTGATTTGTGCGGAATGAACTCAAGTGATCAATCAAGAATTATAGTCACTTGAAAGTAGAAGTACGTGTACAGGTAATGAAGTTGTGATTTGAAATTGAATTGGTCAATTTTTAGAGACTTTTTTTTCAATGGTGAAAGCATAATTTACAGGGCTGTCAACCCTCCCGCATTTGGAGGGAGTCTCACGCCACAACGCTAATTCTCCTGCTGTCCTTCCAGTGTCAAAGCGGGAGACTCTCGCCACAACCCCTTCCTCCCGCTCTCCCACCAAGCATGTAAATCTCCCACTTTATGAAAAAAACCTCCCTCCAAACGTGTAAAATGATAGCTTGTCAGAGATATTTGGACTTCAAAAGAGACCCCAAAATGCTGAAGACCTTTTTTTTTTTTTTTTTTTTTTTTTTTTTGCTTGTCAGAGATTTTTGGACCTCAAAAGAGACTCAAAAAATTGGAGGGCAGGCGAGAGAAAAAAAAATCACGAATCTCCCTCCAAGCAGTTCCCCAAAGTTGACAGCCCTGTAATTTATCAGTATCATTGTACATGTAAGCCATTCAATTTTCAAGATATTGATAAAATAAAAAGTATGATGTTTGAAAATGAAGTTTAAACATTTAGAGATGCATTGTACTAAATTCATAATGAAATACCCTTATGCTGAAGAAGTTAAACAGTTATAATTTTAATTGAATAATTGTAGGTATTTGATTATCATTCAAACAATGTATCGGCTAGCCTTCATGACCTTTAGGGAATATTGGAATGTACACATTCATTGTTATCAGGCTACCTGTATCATTCAAAAGTTGACTTGAATTTAGGAATACATCATTGTGCATATTGTAATCGGCAAGAGCTAGAGCATAGGGGCAGCTTCATGTATCAATTAATCATTGCATCAAGCACTATTAGGACCAAATGTAGAGATGAGAGTATTTATTATTATTATTTTTTTTATTTTAGATTATAACCCATTTCTATGCAGTGATATTGAAATGAATACATACATGTAGCCCTTTGTCATTCTAGTACATTTCAGCTTCATGCACATACATGTACATGTGCATGTACACATTGAAATGTACATGTAGGCCTACATGTACAGTATGGACTCTATACATGTACATGTCAATGTTCCGATGTACATGTACATTGTACAATGTAATAATGTGTGGGTGTACATGTACAAACATTGAACCTTCAGCAAGTCAGATTGAAGTTGAATGTTATGGGAGCATTAAGGATCATATTTCATGCTGTCTGCTTGACATCATCACGACCTTCAGATTGGAAGGGATCGGTGTTACAAAGACCCTGTTCACACTGCCTTCTACATGTACATGTAGTTTGGGTTTAGAACAAAGTACATGGAGGCATAAAAGTACTGACGTTAATACCCCAGTTGCCCTGACGAGATTGATTGAAGACTGACAAGAGATGGAACAAACTATTGCATTACCCCAAAAGGCCTAGCACTTGTCGAATTGTCAACCCTACAAACAGTTGACTACGTACATACATTACATGTAGGTTGCCTGCCATGTCTAGCGCAACTGAAATTACATTTAAATGAAGTTTTGAAATGTTATAGCCCTGACATAGCTCAATGGCTCAGCTCCACAAATAGCTTTGCTTTAAATGTGAACGGGTCCGTGAGACTAACGGGGGTTGTTACAGCATACCTCTCATACTCTAAGTGGGAGATGAGATAACTCAGACATGATACGAAACACTAATAAGCTCGGAACATGCAACCAAGATTCAAAAATGTTTTCGGGTCACAAAACATTTTCATTTCAGATTTCAGCAGCAATTCACATTGACTTTATGTATTTTAATGCGATTGAATGAAAGTCTGAAATTCCTACAATTAAAAAGCAAGGAAATTATCATTTCAAAACACAAAAACTATTAAGATTTTCTGCACACGTCTTAACTAAAAGATGCATTTCATGGCCTTAAAGGTTTAAAGGTTTTTCTGATGCTTTCCCAACATAGCAACATAAAAGTACATGCAAAGTAACATAAAAGTACATGCAAAGTGGATTCCATCTATATGGAAATTGCTGTCATCTTTATTAACTGCATTGTAAACATAAATTGTGACTATTATTAGTGTACATGTAAGTTCATGTATTTGATTTGATTTTACATGTAAATGTACGTACATTTACATGTACTGTATGTTGATTCGAAGTTTAAACCTGAAATGTCAGTCTATAATAATCGACATGTACATTATTCTAATCAAAGACAGAATGCGACTTGTAAAATGGAATAGGCAGTCTTACTTAAAAATATCCACTATAAACAAATCATAAGTAATGTACATCATACATATATATGTCTTCATATCATTCACATTTCTGCCAAATCTAACTGACAGTTGACCATGTAAATTTGAACGTACAACCTGTAGCCAATCCTCAGTTCTTACTCATCAAGTTGACTCAATTACTGTAACCGTCTGTGGGCGAGACGTAAATAAAAGAAATATGCATTTGCGTGGGTGTCATTCAAACGACTGAAAAAATGTGTAGTTCACCGCAAGTCCTTAGGTCATCATTTTATACCCTTAACTGATCTTTGAGATATTTTAAGTATTCAAAGGGAAGTTGGAATTGTTGATTGATGCGTGGAAAGTTTAGACCGGACAATTATGTTTGATATTCTGTAGACCATATGTATTTGAACATGTATTCAATTTGTGTTTTTATTTGACTATGATATGTTTGAAGTTCTGTTACAGTGTATTGTAATGGAAAACAAAGAGATGATGGTTGTAGAATCATGGAAATACAGGTACATTATGGTATTATTCTGTGTCTATTGATCTGGGCCCCGTTGCATAAAACTTACCATTAATGGTAACTCTGCTATCAATGGTAACTACCATGGTAACATCACTCAACAGCCAATCAAAATCAAGGCTTCCATGGGAGTTACCATTGATGGCAAAGTTACATGTACCATTAATGGTAAGTTTTATGCAACGGGGCCCTGAAGTAAGCTAATCAAAGACAGAAAGCTTTATATTAATGAAAGATGGTCTTGCTTCAAAAACAGTGAAGTATTCTTCTGTATTTCATTATTTACCGATACCCACAGATTTTATTGCCTTGATTTTTCAAAAAGTGGAAAAATCTAACTATTAAAAACAATATTTTATGAGTATTTTGAAGAAATGTCATAAAACTTACTCTCATGAAATCTACACACTTGTCAAGTTCTATAAAATGTTCAAAGTACAGCTTCATGAATGCAGTTGTAACTTTTGAGTTATATGTATATTATGACTTGATCAAAATGTCTATTTTTGTTCTTACATCCAGCACATGGACATGTTCATGGATATGTACATGTACATGAACACTTACACATGCAGGTGTGGGCCTATAAAGCCTATAAAGCATCTTCATGATTGATAGTTTAGCAAATATTTGGTGGAGTAAGAATGTCATGAAAATTTACACTAATACACACCCATAAAACTAATGTTATTGAGTTGTGAATGTGATGTACATGTGTATACAGAGCCTACATGTACATGTACTTTTTAAAAAATTCAATAAAAAAGTTAATTAGTCTGGCCTACTGTTGTTGAAATTTTGAACCAGGTGAAGTGTACATACATGTATGTATGTATGTACTATATATATATTTGCAAAGTTTATTCACCTGTAAAATGCAATTGTAGGTAGGTGAATACAGTATACATGTATGTACAATAGGAATGATTCATTGAAAGTCTATTCCATACAATCTTCATACAAAATTCCATTCAACCTCTAAACCTTTTGCGTGCCGTAATTTGCAGCTTGATATGTACATGTACAGTATGATAAAGCACAGCATTAAGTCTTTGAAAGAAGGGCATTAACACACGCACATGCCACAAAGCAAATTTCTGATTTTACAACTCACTTCTGAGGTTTTGATTGCTCTATGATACTATTTTTAAAATATACATGTACATGTAGAAGGGATTATTTCTTTCTTTATTGACTCATAAAAATGTGAAAATGGATATTACTTTGTTACCTAATTTTGGTAGTTTTACATCAAATAAGCACATACTTTTGAAGTTACTTGTATGGGTATCTTACAGGAGAATGAAACCCCCCAAATAAATGCATTTTTAGAAGCCAAAAAATCAAAGAAGCATATCAGTGAAAGGTTGAGGAAAAACAGACAACTAATAAAAAAGGTTATGAATATTTGAAATCCTAAAATTGCTAAATTAATGGAGATCTAAAATTGGCAATGTCCTCATTATGCTAATGAGATGCTGTGATGTACATGTACTTTCCAATCACAGTACTATACAAATAATGTAAAAATCCACTTTCCTTTAATATATCTTAAGAAAATTTGATTTCTGTATTATAGGTGGTGTTCATAAATTTGTTCCTCACAATATATTTCAAGCACAATGTTGATAATTAAATTTTCTTTGTTTAGAAGCTGAAATCTGATAATTTTCTTATAAAGAGAGAGCACAGACACGTCATAGCATCTCATTAGCATAATGAGTATGTTGCCAATTTTATTTAGTGATTTTAGGTTTTTAAAATCTCCATAACTTTTTTATTCTTTATCTGTTTTTCCTCAAACTTTCAGTGATATGCTTCTAAGATTTTTCTGCTTCTGTTAAAGTGCATTGAAGTTTGGGGTTTCATTCTCCTTTAAAGTGATAAATTCGGTAACTTTGTAGAGGCTTGATAAAATCTGAGCTGCCTGGCCTTACATGCTATCATTGTATGTAATATGGTGTAAAAATGAAGCCCAGGGGAAAAAAGCACTTCAAAATCATCATGTGCTTCACAAAAGTAAACATTTGCAAGTGACCGGAAATGCCAGACTCATTTTCCCCCAGAGACTCAGTGTTAGACTAAAGCGTATGGCCATACGCTTTCGTAAATGGGAGTATTCAGTCACAGATATCTTAATAATAACAAATATTATTTGAAAACCTTTCTATGCCTGGCTATTGATTTATCCTTCTGAACATCATTATACAAGACAGATATCAAAATTCAACAATTTATTAAAGTAGAATTTCATTGATTTTGAATATTGATTTAATTTTTATTATTGCATAGGTGAAGCTTAGATTGAACAAGGTTCATCAAAATTCAACGCTTGGAAACATTTGAAGTAATGATTATTATCAATTATAAAATGATATAACACAGCCCCGCTATAGCACCTATAGAGCTCTTTGAACGCTGCTGAGATATGTGACGTCATACCGGGGAGCAATCCTTCCTAAGCAGACAATGCCCCATAACATCTTACACATTTTCAGTGCCTGTTTTGTCATCTCATCTTCACTTATTTCTCTTACTTCGCTAGCGTCAGTATAAATGTTTATTTGTTGCCTCACTCTAAATTTCCTGCATGGTATTATTTTGATGAAAAATGCAGCGTTAAAAAAATAAAGGAATCAATCGCTTGTAAACAAAATAAGAATACCATCCATGCTATAATTTATCGGGCTTTACAATTCGAAAGTGTGATTTCTTTGATTGATCATTGACCCTTATCATGACTTTTTACAAACAAAAGATTTTAGTTACTAGGAACGGTTTCACTTCCCTTTTAGAATGATTTGAAATACGGTCATGGTGAAACACACCAAACTCTTAATATAATTTAAAAATAATTGCATTGCAGTTACGTTCACTTGATATAGGACGTCGTCTGCTTAGGCAGGATTGGTACCTGATGTGACGTCATGAAAACATGGGTATATTTCTGGCGAATCACTCGGATATCCCAGATGCTGAGAAGCGTTTTTATTTGTGCCATTTTTTAATCATCAAACACGCAGTTAACGTAAAACTTATACGATTACCATCTGCAAGCTATCTAGTTTCTAGAGATACATTATTGAGCATATTTGTGATTTGCTTTGAATATCTACTTTAAATGAAGCCTCCACAAAGTTACCGAATCACTTTAATGCTTATGACTTTCTGCTTATAAACACAATAGTGCATGTCTGAATAATTCATCAGAATGTCACACCGCGCTTACATGTACATGTACGCACAAGAAAATGTTTGAATGTGTAGCGTATTGGAAATTTGTAGTCAGTGTCCATGCATATTTTATAAACTGCATTACTTTTGTACCTGTATTCTAGGTTAGGTTTTATTTTATCATCACTCTCTCACTCTCTGACTTTGTCATAATAAATGTAAGCTAATATGATCACAGCATGATCATACTGGTGAATAGTATGCACCCCAGAATACTGACCTTGTTACACTACCCCCCCCCCCCCCCCCCCCCCCATTGGCTTCAAGTTCTGGTGCATCGAGTTGGTCTGAAAGGAAACCAATGAGTAGTTGTTTTTTGTTATTTTTTTAATTAGCTGTTCAAGCTTTGAGTGGACAGTATACATGTACATGTAGGTCAAAATTATTTGTCCAGCAATTGGACAAATATGTTTTCCCCTTGAAACGCACTATTCTCCTTTGCGAATTCCAAATTTGCTGTGATTATGAGATTTTTGAGCATGGATAAAACCAAATGTTCCAAACACTCTGAACGACTATTTTGTCATAAGTATACATGTACACCAGTATGTACATGTACATGTATGTATTAAAGTTACATACTTATTGGCCTACATATATGTGTACATGTAACTACCAAAATGATAATGATACCTTTAAACTTGAACTCCTATCATTGTTCCTTGTCCTCGTACCATGCTGTGAGCATGCTATGATGTAGGGATGGTATGGAGTCTACCCTGCCATCTCATTACCTTCAATCTGATGGACGACTGTCTTTATACTTCATGCCACATTTCCGCTTGTCAGGCTAGACCATGGTGGGGCCAGGGAAATATATCCCATGCATCAGACATTCCAAAATGTTTTCCTTAGGGGTTATAGTCTAAAAATATCTTTGACACAAGCACACACAAAAAAAAGCAACACAAAGATTCTTACTTTCATCAGTATTTTTTCATGTCTCCAAAATATTTGATTTATAAGCAGAACAAACCAAGAAGGGGTTCTCATCGTTTATAGGAGCTTATTTGGATTTGTTCGTTTCTTGGGGAGGAGGCAATTTACATATCAAGCCCCTGTTAAGTTGTTCATTGTTTTTCTTTTATCCAGTGCATGTATTACCAAGTTCACTTGTTTAGGTAGTACTTTTAATGGCATAGATACTGTATGTTTTCTTGGAGGACAGTATTTCCCTGCATGAGCGATGGACTACATGTACAAACAAAAATTAGTGACAGGATTGTGATCAGTGGACATTTCTTTAACTTTGAGAGCTTTACAATGTACATGTATGCTGCCTCATTTACCAATCTTGATGGGGTTCAAGGGTACATGTATGAGGCAGATAACTTATTTCATCTTTTCTCCTAGCCTAGCATCAATTTTTTTCATCTTTCATATGGATCGCACTATAATATATGGATATTTCATATTTATCCGTACATGTATATTTATTCACAGTGATCATTTGTTACATACAGCTCTCCTGGATAGTAGAGTAGCAAATGCTGATTAAAGTCGATTTTGCGTATTAAAGAAGAGTGGTTTGAATGACTTATTATATCGCAGATGGATTGTTTGAAATTCAAAATAGAAACCAATGTAACTTGCTGGAAATCTCATTCCGTGAAAGTAAAACATGCATGTAAATACACATGTTTATGATCCTTTGTTTCGTATAGTCAGGAACAAGAAAACTCTGCTGTTAATTGGATAGCTATTAAAATGTCTTTCTGAAGTTTAGAGGATCAGGCAGATGTGAAGCCCTGTTATTTTTGAGTCCTTCAAATTGTTGTCATGTTTCAAAATGCATCAAAACTATAAAATGTGTATTAGATGTTACCTCGAATTCTCCTGTATTCATGAGGGTTTCTGCAAACAATCAACCCCGGATTTGAAGCGATAAGCTATGCTTGTACACACTGTACATCATCACTCCCACACCAGTTTAAACACCCCCTTTTACAAGAAGACCGAGGTTTATTGCCTCAAGTAAATAATCTCTGTAAATATTCCCTTTTGATATAATCCCTTATAAATACAATCACTCTACAATTGTATCTTACATGTAGCTGTGTTAGCGTTGATATGTGATTTGGCTGTGTTCATGTAATCTTGCTCCATAATGTAACATGTTTACTCAATACTCATGTGCTGTTCTTGTTATGTTGTGAAGGTATACATTTGTCGTCATACCTGAACAGCATCCATGTACAAGAAATGAACATCTTTTCTTTCTCGTTTCCTCTTCCCTTTTTTCTTGATGACAATTACACTTATTCAATAAAGAAAGCTTCAGTTTTAGAATCATTTTAGTTTCTCACAGATGTATGACATGTGATTCCAAGTTAGTGTGATACATTTTCAAAATCACGTGATAGCATACAGTGTACATGTATTATCATGTACATGTATACATGTACATGTAGTACATCTCTTCTTTTCTCCTTTTCTGTGAAGTGGTTCTTGGTTTGATGAGTGCAATGATTTGGAACTTATTAGTTTTCTAGTGACACAAGAATTTCACTGAACAATACACGTACATGTACAGTATATGCTCAAGATTTCAATGTTGAATTATCAAGTAGCTTTTCGTTCTGATCATTATGAAAGTAGGCCCTACATGTACATGTATGTATATGGACTGAAGTAACTTACAAAAATGTGAATCAGAAGTTCTACTTTTTATAAGGAAACTACAGAGATTTTGAAACTACAGCCAGTGTTTTGGACTGATCTACATATAGTTGACATTTTTACACAAAGTTTAAAAAGGTAGCCATACATGTATATCTATTAAAGATGAAGTTGAGTTCTGGTCATGATATTGAATTGTGAAAAAACTGTCTCAAAGCAGTTGGGAAAGGTTGATTATATAGCACATAAGAATTGGTGTATGCTGTAAGGTTTTGGAATCACCAAAATGATCAGATATTGACTCAATCCTGCTGAGATTCACATGCACTGCACACAGAAATATGTTTATGGGACTACACAGAAATATGTATATGGGACTACACACAAATGTTCGGAACGAACATCTCAGCTGTTTCTTGTCATATTTTGAATGTGAGGGCATTTGACGAGCAATCCTTTTCAGGGGACATTTCTACTATGATAATCTTCCAAACTAACATAAAAAGAATGAGGAAGCTCACAAATTATTTTTTACCTTTCCCAGAACTCAAGCTTCCCTTTAAACCTACATTGTGTTTTATGTTTTGGACAGATCTTCTAAATTGAAGAGCAGGGTTGAAAAGGCACCCATATAATATGCGGATCCAATTTAGGCAAATTTCCATTTCTATTCAATCATTTTAAGAGTGACTTTGATACCTAGGGGCATCAAGTGTTGTGGAGGCAAGACATGATATATGTTTGATCATTCTGAAATGTTTTGCTTTGCTTTAGAATTCCAAGGTTACCTGCAGAAGGGCACAATAACCATACTATCAATGGCGTCAAACGTACATTGTAAGATGTCTTTCGAGGTGACACACTAAAAAAAAAAATTCACAGTGCTCATCAAAGAACAAATCAAATAGAAATTGGAAAAAGAAGGAGAATATTTTTGATCTATTGATACTAATGTTGATGCTTCAGGCATGTTGTATGTTGAGAGCCAGAAGGGCATTAACCCTTTATTAAATTATACGAGCCAACGTCCTTCTTGCTGTTAGCTGATTGTTACAGAAGGTTATTGTGGAGGACTGCGGGTTGAATTGCACTCTGTTAACTAGTTATCCTGAAGGATTTGGCATTTGGAAACAACAGAAGTTGTGATAAAACATTGGTTTGAGCTTTTTACTTCGAAGATACAGGTTTAGGGTAGGGTTGTGATCAGGGTTTTGGTTAGGGTAAGGGTATAGTATGGGGTCTAGGATTTAAGTATGGTGGTTGATCCAGTGTCCGAACACTTTTCAGAAAATCAACAATAGCAAATAAAATATGAAACGAATATCTGTCAAACTATACATAATGAATGCTCAAAGTCCTACAAAAAAAGAAGTTGATAGAATTTTAAAAGACAACGTAGATTTAATACGATATTCCCTTTCAAGTGAACCCCTTCCCAACTACGCGGCGTTTTGGTCCCTTGAAAAAGGTACTGTATTTCCGAAAGTGTGAAACCTATGGGAAAAAGACACAACCTTTGTTTCAATAGTGTGGTTTTCATACGCGTAATCCCACGCGTATGAAAACCCATGAAAACCTTTGTTTCAATAGTGTGGTTTTCATACGCGTGGGATTACGCGTATGAAAACCCATTTTAGGCGCTTAACTGTACACGTTCGGTAATACAATCTGTTCGGAATTACAATCCTTGACTATACTTAAGCCATTTGACGAACTTGTAAGAAATGACAGCTGGACAAGTTGTTGGATCATGTGTATCACATTCTCAATGTTCAGATTACAGACAATGATTGAAATGAATCTCAAGCATTGTTGGATTTTTCTTACATTGTCTGCACTCTGCAGTGATCAGAAACCATCAGATCACTGCAGGTGATGTATGAAAAATTCAACAATGCTATAAATAGGAATCATCTTCTAGCTCTCCATAGATGATATAACTCCTGTATGTCCTTCTAGATCAAGCTAAAAGTACATGTACTGTATGTACATGTAGGGTCTACATAATACATCTGCAGCATGGTATAAAAATAAAGACCTTGCTATGAGTCATCTTTAATGATACTGACCTAGGAGAGTTATTATAGCTGTGTGATATGTGAAATGCTGATATCTCCTAATTGTATTTGACTTGTTGATCTCTTCCATAGTAGCGATGACAAGTAGTTGTTGACTTGAGTCGGAAGGCTTTTTTTTCACATGTAGGCTACATTTGTACATTCAGGACCTAGGAGACCAGAGGGGGGGGGGGGGGGGGGGGGAGAGAGAGAGAGAGAGCTGTAGACTAGCTAGGGCCCTCTTGCATAAAAAATTGCAATTAAACACAACTCAAAAAATTAAACGCAAGTCCCAAATACGCGATCCTGATTGGTTGAAAATCGAGTTGAGTTTAATTTTTTGAGTTGCGTTTAATCGCTACTTTTTATGCAAGAGGGCCTAGATGAGAGAGAGCTGCTGTGAGTCAGGAAAGACCAGTGGAGAAAGTGAAAGAGAGAGAGAGAGAGAGAGAGAGAGAGAAGGGAGATAATGAAACTAAAAGGAGGAGAAAGTACATGTAGGTCGATATTCCCTTTTTTAACCTTTGACACACGGAGGTTCCATAAGAGATACATTGTACATGTACTTACTTTAGGATTGCCCAGTGTACATGTAGATGTACATGTAAGTGCCCTGCAAGTGGCTTTTTTGTACCCTTTATTGTACAAGTTCATGCCCATATCTATGTACAGTCCAGTGAAAAAAATAAGCGGGGGCTAAGGGCGATTAGCCCCTGAAACTCTTGAAAGAGCCACCGTAAATGACAAAAGAGCCACCGTCAAATAAGATTTCTGCCCATGGGTCGTAGGGCAATAAAATCTCTGAACACAATAGGTGGACTTCTAAGTTGCCCTTGCGAAAGAAATTTTAATTTTTACACTGGTACAGTCCTCTGAAAAGTAGGTCTACTTGTAAATGTAGGTCTGCAGTACTCCCTTGTTTATTACCCCTAGCCAAACTGCTACAGTGAAAACAAATGATTGATTTCAGAGTTCTGTGCACTGGAGAACTTTTGAACCTGTTGACAAGCAATACATTCTGATTGGAGTTCCATTCATCAAGCTTTATGAAATAGGTATGCTGACTGCCATCCCCCGAAAGAGACAAATATTTCTGACATTTTGACCCTTTTTGTGAAGTATTCAAGCTCAGAAGTCAGAAGCAGAAAGTAATAACAGGTTCACTGGTGACAAGTGTGGGGGCTACATGTACATGATTTTGTCACTCACTTTCAAGTCATTGTATGTTTCCAGGTGTGTCTGTCAAGCATTCTTGAGTACTAGTAACTGTACATGACTTAGACCCCATTCTCATTACAAGGGATAGTGTGTGCTAGATTGCACCACCTCCAAGGTGAGAATGCGGCGATGTCGTTTCGGCGCGACCCACAGAGGTCCAAGGCGATCCCAAACTGGACCACCTCTAGGGGGTGGTCTCCTGTGCAGAGAGTGCCAAGATAGATTGCATTACCCTCTGCAGGTGTGAACCCGTGGTGTGCCTGTGGACCTCCCTGGCGCGCGCCATGGGTCGCCCATAATAGCGCGATCCACTTTCCAATCTCGTAATGAGAACGGGGTCTTAGACTTGATCATCTCTTTGTCAAAAAATCTGTTAAGAATCATAAAATGTTATGATTTTTCTTTTAATTTGAAGATGGCTGTTTTTTTTAAGGTTCTCTCCCTTTGATTTGAGCAAACTATTTCATAAATTTCCATTATTCTGTATTGAAATTATTCCCTAAATCTAGTTAATACCCTTCTGTATGTCAGCATATGATACGGTTAGATACAATTTTGATCTGTCTTTCTCTACAATGTCTGTCACTCCCCATTCCTTCATTTATACATGACATGTACACTTCTCTCTCTCGTTTACATTTATTAACTCCAATTCAATATAAACCAACCTATTGTCACTAATTCCCTTTTCATGCTCACCGAACCGTGTCTGCCGCATGTATGCTGAATAGAACCCTTGAACTTGTCTCGACATTATGCCCAGAACGTGAGGTGTAGCACGGGCTAAGAAAGACGAGAGAGCTATTATTTACCACAATTTTGGTTTTTACAGCCCAGAAAAGGCCTTCACACTGCGGTTTTTTAGCACAATGCAAGAAGCCATTTTTTGGCTCAAATACCAGATGACGTTGAACTTTTGTTATTCATTTAAAAAAAAGCAATGTAAACTCTGTAGTTTTGTGTATCTTTTCACTTGCTGCTACACTTTTGTACATGTATGCTGACAAATGACAATGCATAATGTACATGTACTTCATATATTGTGCCATTAAAATAAACATACTGTATTACTATACATAATTACAGTGGAACCTAGTTATAAAGAACACTGTTATAACAAACTCTCATTATAACAAGATAAATTTGCTGGTCCCACTTCTTAGTATTCTATTGTTTTTTTTAACCCTGATATAACAAGGTTTCGATATAAAGAGGTAATTTTTTTTTTTTCAACTGTCATATATCTTAGATTTATACATATCTGCACAAAAAATAGACTATACAGTTAAGTAATTTTGATGACGCGTACAGTGCATACAAAGAACACTGTATGTTGGTAAAACATATCATTATGGGGGGAAAGCTGGCAAGCGTGACTCCAAAAGAACATTGAATGTCATGCGTCCTACGTTATTTGACTTCCTTTTGAGAATGATGAATAGATGTTTATTTTGTCGACTGTGCATGGAGGTAAAAATATACATCTAAACCACATTTTTATCCTTAGAGAACATAATTGTTTTACCCACATTTACCTAGTTTTATATGTAAATATTGAAACAACCTTACAATGACTGTTAAGTGGTGATGAAAAGCTGGATGCTTCTTGGAATCTAAAAGACTGTCAACTTGCATATCTCATACGTGTTATTACCACACTACTATTTATTTAAATCAAGACTATTTTGTAAAAACTCAATGGTTCAGAATTCCTCTGAATCACCTAATGGAAAATTTGAAACGAAACGAAACCAAATGATTGTTCAACAGTATATAAGTTATGTACTGTACATGTATGTGGAAGTGTCACTGATGTATATATGTACAGTGTATATCTACAGAGACACTGCCAGATAATATCCCCATTGTTTTCTCCCAATTGAAAAAAAAAAGAGTATGATTTGTATGAATATGAATTATGAATTTAATTGAAAATTTGCATAAGATGTTGTTTTAAAGTTATTTACTTGCTCCATTTTCTTTACCAGTCATTATGATGAATCAACCACATTCAGTAATCCTGTAACTGGTAGAACAGAGATGGATACGGATGCCCCTGATGCCCCACAAATGTAAGTGCCCCAGGGTTCCATTCTTGGACCTACATTATTTTTAGTTAATATAAGTGATAAGTCACGATGTGTCATGTAAAAGGGATGATGCCTTATGAATTATAACAAAAAATGACATTTTGATGACTTCTTTAGGATAGGTTGGTTGTTCAGACAGATTATTTCAAACAGTATATTAAACATTTAAAGGGAATCAGTGAGTAATGTTGTGATTTAATAAATTGTTGAATTTTGATATCTGTCTTGTATAAAAATAAGAAGGATAAATAAATAACCAGGCCTAGAAAGGTTTTCGAATATACAATGTTATGATTAAGATATCTATGACTGAATACTGCCTTACGAAACAGTACGGGGGTGTGCTTTAGTCTAACACTGCAGTCTATGGGGGGAAATGAGTCTGGCATTTCCAGTCACTTGCCTATGTTTACTTTTGTGAAGCACATGATGATTTTGAAGTGCATTTTTTTTCTGGGCTTCATTTTACACCATACACTGATAGCATGTAGGTCCAAGCAGCTCAGATTTTATGAAGCCCCTATAAAGTTACAACTTCAGTTTAATGCACATTTTTAAGAATCTTTTAAAAATAATGTTGACAAATGTTGAAATTGGGAATAAATTAGTCCCCTTTGAAGCAAATCTTTTGAAGGAAAATGCAATGGCAAATGTTACATTAATATTTGTTAAGTGTGTGGACATACAATTCCTCCATCTTTAATACATGTTTGTAAGCTTGGTGGCAACGTAGGGGTTAAAGAACTGCCATGTTTAGCTATTGATGTAATCCCATTAGCTTTAAACACTTTGTCTTTAATAGCAAGACTTGAAACGAACCCCACAACTTGTAATCTATTCTGTCAACAATGTTGTTGATGCGCCGTCTAAGACCTTCAGTACTGCAATTCAGTTTTCCTCACTCATACAGACATTTCCCTGATCGAATTGAGAGCGAAAGGGTTACCTCATCCAAATTTTGCAGATACATGTTAATGATGTAGTATAGATGCCCAACCTTAAACTTACATGTTTTGCCCATATTGTATAAGATGCTACCTTTGTTCATAAAATCATTCATTCCACTTTTGGGATTGGAAGAGGATAATGCGTGTGTCTGATTACTAGTATACAGCTGCACATTGCCACTTTTAGGGAGGGATTCTGTAGTGATTGTTTTATTGCAGTGCATGGATTTATTTACTGGATGTAACTTGAATTATTTTGAGGAAATGTGGAGCTTTTGAGCGGTAAGATTTATGCATGTACATGTACTTACGTGTAGCATCTAGAATCAGTAAATCCTCTGGAAGTTTTTTATAATTGTTCTAATTATCAAATTTTATACCATAATATACAAAAATCACAAAACAGCACATCCCTTTGTATCACCATAACCATTGTACACAAAACTGTGTGAGCAAGAAATGGTTGTGTAGCCATAATTTTAATAATTCCATTGTATCAAGCCAAAGTTACAGTATAAATAAAAGTACAAGATCTTCACTCTTCACCTTTTTTAATATTTTTTTATTATAATCAAAACAAAAAATGGCACTACTACTAGACATTTATTGTCTGAAAAAAAATTGGAATAAGATCTTTTTTGTATAGTGATTTTGTTCTGTGTCCATCCATGTAAGTCAGTTTGTAAATCCTACTGTAGTATCATTCATGGAGATTTTGTAAGGCCTGACCAATTCCTCAAAATGATGTTTGTCGAAGTTATACTGTAAAACCAGAAGCTATCGCAATATGAATCTTTCACAATACGTAAACAACAGCCATTTTCGCGGCGAGAAACTTTCACGAATTGTAAAAACACAGTGTTGTGTCAGTTGTGATTCATTTACTTTCCATCTCAAAACTTTCTCAGATCTGAATCACTTATGAAATTTGTGAACGTTTTTAATATGCACATGAAGGTGATCATTTTGACATTAATTATTAAAAATGTATTTACATACATGTATGTATGTATCAAGCATTAACATGTTCACCCTATTCCGTTGACAGGTACGCCCCTAACAATCAGCACATTCCCCCACCCAACGCCCACTACCCCGAGTCCCCACAGAGTCCCACCCCATCAGAAAAGCCCTCCTTCAAGAAGCGCACCATCCCCAAGAACGAGGCACCAAAGGTCAAGCGGCGACAGGACGCTGTCGTGTCTAAGGACGGTTGGCTCCAGAAGAAGGACAGTACAGGATTAGGTGTCTGGCGCAAGAGGTGGTGCGTCATCTCGGACTTCTGCCTCTTCTATTACAAAGGTGAGGTGGATGGAGGATTTTGGGAAAGATCTGTGTTTTTAAACCATTCAGTATAGGAATTGTTACAAAGGGCTACAAGGATATATTGATCTACTTCCTCCTTCTTCAAATTGCCAAAATTGATATGTTTCTTTTATTGCCACATTTTTCTTACAAAAGGTTATGGTTCTAGGAAAGAATATTCATGGACAGAAAGTCTGACAAAGTGTTGTTCTGTTGTGTATGAGAAACAGTGATTTTGAACTTTTGAACAAGTTACGAGTATAGTCAAACCTGCTTTATAACGACCACCTGTATAGAAAGACCACCTGTCTATGAAGACCACAATTTTTGTTTCACTTGAAGAGTGTTTGTCATTGAAATGTGTATTAATGGAACCTGTACATAAAGACCACCTGGTCATAAAGACAGGTTTCAGTGTATAATTTGAAATTTCATGTACTTGCAGCATGGACTACCAGAGGTTGGAGAGTGTTCAGTTTTGTTCGATAGAAGAATTTATTTTGGAAAACTTCATTCCCAGGGGCAGATCTTTTTAAATTGTTGGATAGTTACATGTAGAGTTGAACCTCGTTATAAAGAACACCGTTATAACAAACTCTCATTATAACAAGGTAATTTTGCTGGTCCCACTTCTTTGTATGTTATTGTCTTTTAGCTCTGATATAACAAGGTTTCGATATAAAGAGGTAATTTCCTTGTTCCCAGGGAGTTTGTTATAAAGAGTTTCCTCTATAATTATATGTATGTGCATTGTATGAGACCTATCAGTCGTAAAACCAAACTGCAGGACTAATGATTTTACCGGGGGGGGGGGGGGGGGATAAGCAAAATGTGTGATTTCCCAATAGAATCTATTCATAATCTGACTTTAAAACTCACAATTCTCATTTTTTCCATTTACATGTAGGTGCTGATGAGATTAACCAGGCAGGCACTATAATGCTACCAAGCTATGTCATTAAACCAGTTGAACCAAGAGACAAGATCAACAAGAAATTTGCTTTCAAGGTATGCTCTTTATAAGAATTCAATTATAGTAAAGATTTTGCTTTGATACATGAGAATAAAAAAATGGTCTATTCATTGATTTAGCCAAGCCACAACTCAACTGCAAAAGATATGAACAACAAAGTGATATGAAAGTGACAGGAAATATGTTCTGCTCTCGTCTTCATCATTAAATTTCTTCCAAATCAGAAATTATTACAGTGGTAACTAATATTTTTATGTCAGTTTTAACCTCGATGCAAACACTGTTATATGAGACATTCAGGGACTTTATTTTTTACAGTACAAAAAAAAAAAAATTGTAATTTTTTTTCATTTTCAGTACGGAATAACGTTTCTCTGTGTGTTTTATTCTTAGTGTGAACACAGTAATATGAGGACGTACTACTTTGCTGCAGACTCAGATGATCTGATGCATCAATGGATTGATGCTCTGAATGACGCTTCACAGGTCAATCTGGACAGGGGTTATGGGTGAGTTAAAGAAACATCTGACCTGTAGGGCCATTCAGACATGAAGGCTGCAGACTGCATTAAAAAAATTCACTGCCACAAAATATAAAATAAGGGTGGTGCACTTCATATTCCTGTATCTTATAACACACTGATCATGGCATACATCCAGTCCAATTATGGTCTTTATAAAGCGCCAATATCTAGTTGCCTAATCAAAGGCGCTGTTAAGACTGAAAAACTACCAAATGTCTGCTCATGATTTTAACTAGGAGAGACGAGAATATATGACTAGTTGTAAGCAGTCTGAAATAGGTATGTCTTGAGTTGAGTTCTGAAAGTGGATAGCTGGTCACAGGAGCGAACATGTATATTCAGGGGCCATTGTTGAGCTCATCTGTTTTGTTACCCCCAAGATATTGCCTCTTTCCATTCAGTTACACATAGTTTTCCTCTTGTATGTTTTGGGAGATGGTTTACTAAGTCATTTCTGAACTTGGTATTCCTGTGCCCCACGCTTACAAACGTACATGTTACATGTGCATTGTATACTTCATATATGATTTCATGATGTAGTTTGAAATGTCGGTTCCCCTTTTTCATTTGTTTACCTTGGTACAAACTCTGTTCGCTTTTATTATGCTTCACACTTTATGAACTTATCTTGAATATTATTGAAGGGAGAAATTTTTGTGATGAAAACTTTCACACATTGTGTGAATGACTGCATTTACATGTATCATGCCATGAAAATTTCGCGAATCTGGACCTCTTGCAAAATTTGCATAAGTTCTTGCGTGAGAAATATTTCTAGATTTACTGTAAATGCTCCATTTATATTTGAACAAAGCTTTTCCTTCTTCTTTTCAGTGACCGCGATGAAATGGACTGGGGGAGCGGTCACGTGCGAAGCCCCAAGTCTCTGCGCCGCTCATCAGATCCTCCCACCAACGGCAACTACCCCAATGACTCTGCCCTACCCAGGCAAAGCTCTTCCCCCAATGGAACTACTAGCCCCTCTCAACGGAAGGGATGGGGCAACTATGAGGACATTGAGTTTGGGAGTACCCCTGGAGGCGAGACCAGCTTGAAAAATGGGCTTGGTCCAGACAGGTACGGTATTTTCAAGTAAAACCTGTATAAAAAGGCCACTCAAGTCAAACAGTAAAAAATGCCTAATACAGACAGGTAGCTTATATTGAGTGAAACTGGTCGTAAAGGCTATACAAGGGCAAAAATTACCACCTTATACAGGTGCTCTTTTTACACAGGTTCTCTTTAGATTTAACAATACATTTTTCCCAATTGGAGGCGACATAGGTGACCACTAGTGACGTCTATTGAAAAGTGGCTTTTATAAAAAAGGTTGGCAACTAATACAGGTTAAACTCCATTTGCTGTAAAGTCAAAATTGTGAAAAGAATTTGTGCCAAAGAATCTGTGTAGAAACTGGAGTTTACTATTTTGGTTGGTTTTGTTAATGCTCTTTTGCATTGCACATTGGATGAATTGTAACTCTGCAACAATAGATAATTCTGTCAATGAATTCATCAATTTGCTACAGTGCTACTGTAATTGGTACTGCCTCCCAGAGTGAGACAATATACTGTATACGCCATATATTTATTGGGGGTTTTATTTTCGCAAATTTCGCGAATTGCGAGTGGGAATGTAACAACAACATGCTAAAATATTGCCAACATACATGTAAGTAGTCAGTTGAATTTGTTGTCTCCTGGGTGCCGTTGCATAAAACTTGCTATTATAGTAACTTTGCTATTATAGTAACTTTTCATGGAATACTGGATTTTGATTGGCTCCTGAGCAACGTTACCATGGTAGTTACCATTGAAAGCAAAGTTACTATAATAGTAAGTCTTTATGCAATGGCACCCTGGTCAGAAATTCACCACTTCGCTTTGCAGAAGTACAGTACATCATCATTGCTGTTTGTACATTTGAGAATTTCCCAATTGCGAATTCAACCACTCGCGAAATAGTCTGGTTAGTCCTATTCGCGACAATTTATGGCTGCAAAATTTATGGTGTATACAGTAGGTGAGTGGTATTTACAGTCTCATGTTATAGAGAGGTGACCCCTTTAACAAGTTTGACATTACATCCTAGAGAAGAAAGGCCTGTTTAGTCCTGACAGTGAGAAAAGGGATGATTGTAGTTGAAAAAAATTTTCATTTACAATTCAACTCTCGCAGGTCTCACCTTCAGCAATCATCCAGGGAATCATGGGAAGGCTCCCAGCCTCGTAGTAACCATGACAACGCTTCCTACAGCTCCAGCCAGGAGGAGAGGCGCTCTGGACAGAACAGCCATCTGTCACCCCCTAGGTCTCCCAGCCTACATAGCTCTTCATCACGGGACCACAGTTATTTGGATGGTAAGGAATCGTAGGGTTTTACGGCACATGCTCCGGCTATAATTGCTCTACAGTCGATATACTACATGAACCGAATTCCTGACTTTGACGTTAGACCTAAATTATACCTAACCCTAACCCTATGCCTAAGCCTAAACCTATTCCTAAGCCTAAACCTAACCTAAACCCAATTGCAACCCTGAACTTAACCCTTTATCTTTGATGGAATAAAGCCTGGAACAAATTTCACTGAGAATATATTGGACAATGCCATTTAAATACTTACATGTAGCTGAATTATATCACGTTTGAACAATTTATTTATGTTTTAGTGTCATTTTTTAAAAAGATTATTTTACAAGAACAGTATCACAACTAAAGCATTAATGGTAACCTTTCATTACTGTGATAACTGCACATCTTCCAAGTATAAGTGAAAGAATTTTTTTTTTTTCCATTTCTAGATAAACCAAGAGACCCTAATGCCAACTACAACTATGTGGACATTTCTGAGATCAAGGAGCGCAAGCGACAGAACCAGCTGGACTCCCAGAGTTCCTACAGTGATGACCCCCGGATGGGTCATCCACACCAGAGACCAACGTCTAGGCACCATGATGACCGCGGCTCCCAGGGCAGTGGTCATTCAGGGAATAGGAATGGTAGGGACGAGATGGATGGGGTGTATCCCTTGCAGGACACGTCAGTGGATATCAATGTTTCCGTGGCGTCATCGGATGCTGATCAGTCCTGGGGTCATGGTTCTAATGGGCCGAGGTCAAACAATGCAAGGAGGTCAGAGAGTCGAAGGTCCAATGTAAGTCAGAGGTAAGTAACTTTTTCATCTTATTTTGTGGGTCCAAAAAAAAAAATACAAACAACTAAAAAGTAATCTTGATAACAATAGTAATAATGGTGGCTCTGTATAAAGCACCGTCACGCATGACGCACATGGCACTATACATAGGTATACAAAAGAAAGTACAACAATATATATTGATTTCTGAAGGGAGAAGTTTGGAGAGCAACTGGTTTAACTTCATTCTAAATCATGCAGTAGATGGGTTATTTGGACCAGAGTAATATAAAGGATCTAGCAAACTTGGAAGGAGATCATATTAGCTGACACGTGTAAAAAGCAGAACTCCTACAAGATTGCATATTGCACGAGTATGTCAAGATTTGTCATATTTTAAAAAATTTGAAATGCATACAAAAAATAATTTCTCAAGAGAAGTGTGTTTGATTCTATTCAATGACTTTGTTTTCAGATCCATTTCTGAGCCAAGTCACCAGCGAGGCCTGGCACCGATGGAGGAGGTACCGGTGACAAGGGCTAGCAACGAGAGACTTCACTCTGCTCCTCGGCGTGAAGAGTCTTCCTACCAGCAGAATGCACCGCCAAGGGGTAGGGAACCGTCCATGCATGACAGGGTACCTCCTCAGCATGGTAGAATGCCACCCCAGCATGGGAGAGTGCCGTCTGATTATGGGAGGGTACCACAAGGGCTTGTTAGGTCACCTTCTGAGTATAGCAGGTCACCATCAGAGTATAGTAGGTCACCGTCTGAATATAGTCGGTCACCCTCAGAGCATGGTAGAGGACCGCCTCAGCGCGGGAGGGGACCTCAGCCCCAGCAGCAATATGGGAGGGTACCGGCCCAGCATGGTAGGGCTCCGCATGAAGCAGGCATGGCACCGCATGGCAGGATGCCTCCACCGGGCCACGGGAGGGGTCCACCACGCCAGGGACGAGCACCGCCACACCAGAGGCAGGATTACGTCCGGGTACCGCCCCATCCCGAACATGGCCGTCCACGACAAGGTCAAGGTCGTGGGTACCCATCTCCTCAAGGGGGTGCGCCACATCACCAGGAGAGAATGCCAGTCCAGCAGAGCAGGGCACCACAGGAGCACGGTAGGGTACCGCCTCACCAGGGTAGGCCACATTCAATGCATGGCAGAACGCCGCCACAATATGATAGCAGGGCACCTTCTAGGGCGAACACTATGCCGAGGGATATGGAGAGGATGAACCCATCTCAGAGTCAAGAGCGAGGATTGGGTATGAACTTTATGAAGGAACCATGTTGCATTGTTTATCCCAGATATTTTTATGAAATCTCACCCTGTCATAATTTTCTTCTTGTTTGAAGTGTTGAGATTCTAATTATATTTTGTTTAAGCATGAGCTATTTCACTTTGCTGTTTCACTAATCCTAGGTCAAAAGTTTACTTCATGATATGATATGAATTCTACAAACACTAAGGAGGATAGAATGTCCCAAAAATGTTCAAATTGCCTTGGTCAACATCCTGTCAAGCTGTACACATACATGTACTTATCCATCTTGTAAAAATATTAAGCATATTTGTTTAAGTTTTTCAAAAAAGCTTCGTAACAGTAGGACAAATAGAGAATTTGGTTTCACTCTGATGATCCTGCATTTCGTCACGTGTAGGTTTTCTCTTTCCAATTGTTATTCAGTCATAAGATTCATTCTACCAACAAACCACTTGCCTTCTCCTTTAAAATACTGATAAGTACCTTTGGTATTGTTTGTATCATCATTGACATTCATAGATGCACCAGATGCTGCTCCAACGAGACGTACATACTCCTCCTCTTCCACCAGTCTGAACAGGAACGATACCCTCAAGAGACAGGAGCTAGAGAAAGACGATGATGTAGCCCCCTTGCAACCCCTGGGTGCCAGACAGGTAGGACATAATTATTTTAGTTCAAAGTACAAAATGCCAATGGCTTGTAATTGTAAAAGTGGGAGTACTGTGGTTGATTTTTTAGAGCCTCTTGACTCTCATACGAGAGGTCCTGGGTTCAATCCTTGCTTGGTGCTCACATCCTTGGACAAGATGTTTTACCCACATTAGTCTCTCTCCACCCAGGTGTAAATGGGTACCTAGCAATTGTTGGGGTAATGATAATTGCAGGGCCCTCAGGAAGAACAGCATTGAAGCTGATGAGGCTTCCTTGGGTAAACAAAATTATTATTATTATAAAGTGATGAGTGTACTGATTTATGTGCAGGTTTTAACAGAACAAATTACCAAAAAGGCTTTTGCTCTGTATGTTCGGGGTTCCATACTGGTGTTCTATGTTGTTCAAAAAAGGATTGGGTTCTAATCTTACTTCCTTAAAGAGATATTGCAAATGCAGTTTGTGAGGTCACCCTTAAAGATTAAGTTACGTTCTGGTCATGCAATTACATTGTGAGAGAAATTGTCTCAATCAATTGGGAAAGGTTGATCATGTCTACATGAGAATTGGTGTATACTTTGAGGTTTTGGAATCATCAAAATGATAAGAAATTGACCCAATTCTCGCTGAAAAGGACATGCACTGCACACAGAAAATGGGTATGTGGGACTGAACACAGAATGATGTGACATGAAGTTCAGCCCGAACACTTCAGCTATTTCTTGTCATGTTTTTAATATGAGGATAGTTTGATAGAGAGCAATTCTTTTCAAGGTACATATCTACTGTGATGTTCTTCCAAAATGACATGAAAGAAATGAAAAAGCTCACAAATTATTTTGCACCTTTCCCAGAACTCAACCTACTCTTTAAAGGTAAAAATCAAACTTGGGTAAAGTTTGGAATCCACAGTAGTTATTTCTGAGTGGCTCTTGATATAAAATCATATTTTCCTGTTTTGCTCTCAATTTGTTGTTCCACTTGAATATCCTATATAATGTAGTTTTAGGGGATGTTTTTATGTCTCCTAATGATACATAAATTATTTTTGTGGTGATCTCTCCTTTTAACCCTGGTTTTAACCCACATTGATTGGGTAAGAATCAGTCCTGTGATTTGTAGATATTATGTATCAATCACGTTTTCCATCATGCTCTTACTGATGAAACTGATTAACTCATTGGACTGATTCATTGACACTTTGGCCAATTATTTCATAGCATATTGGCTCAATTGTGCAAGTGTTATTGTTTTAAAAAAATTGATCTGATCACCATTACATAGATACAATCTCTCAGAGGTCGGAAGATATTTTCACTTCTGTTTCACCCCTGTTATTCCCCCCTCGCCCAATAAAATGCAGGCTGCTCCCAAGACAGGCAGATATCGCATGTGGCAACAGAAGACTCAACAGTTTGTTGACCTTTCCACTGGCATCAGGCTGAGACTCAGTATAGCAGCCGGGGACCTTGTTGGAAAATCAGTAAGAAAAACCTGCTCTTTTTTCAATCTTCTAGAGAAAGTTTTAGTACAAAAATAGTTTAGGATGCAGTGTAGTACTTAATGTGAAAGTCAACCCTGAATATCAAGTTGGTTTTGATAACAGCAGAAGAAGCCGGTAAAGAGATATGAGTCAAAGTTAAAGAAATATGATAGAGGATAAAAAGTTTTGAATTTCTAAAGTTGTTATTCTGCTGTATGATTTAATTTTTCACTTCTTTCTTTTGTTTGCTTTTTAGCATGAGGAACTGGTCCTGTTCCTGATCCAGCTGAGACGTGACAAGGCCAACCTTCAGGAATGGCTAGCCATGATAGACAATGAACTAACCCTGCTCAGGGACCCTAACAGTTCCAATGCTAGTTCAGCTAGACTTAGACTAAAGTAAGACTCAGGGACCTACACATGTAATTTATAGTCGTCCATTCAAATCTAGACAATTTGTCGCTGATTTTATGAAACGGCATACAAATTCTAGCAGGGATTAAACCACAAATAATGCTGATTTTGCGAACCGGCATCCGAATTCTAGCAGGGATTAAACTTTTTTTAAATATCCAATGCAATGAAAGAAAATATTCCAATCTCATCACCTGTTTAATTCTACGTTGTTTGAAGAAAAGTAAGGTATTCAAATTAGCATATTAAATGGACAGTCTTCATACACGATTATCTCAGATACATGTACATGCTTTTGCGCTCTGAGGCTTCGTATGCCGGTGCGTGAAATCAGCGACGAATTGTTACACCTGTAGAGTTATATTTACTGACATGGTATTGTAGTGGTCCAAATTAGACCATGGTTTAGGATCATGTTTTTCACACCAAAAACAAGATTAGGACCAGGTTCATGTTATACATGGTGACAAAATTGTACAAGGGCTAGTCTTTACAAACATAGACCAATGTTTTAACCATTATAAGCTTATTCTTTTTGGGAGGTAGTCTACATATATCTAGACTGAGACCAATTTAGTGCACAAGAAACAATGTTGTATAAATGTTAGTCCATCCAAAATCTGACCAAAGTCATTATAATTATTGATGCTGTTCTGACAATTGTTGTTGTTGTAGTTCTTAGTATTGTTATTATCATCATCATTGTTCATGATGATATTATCATCTTCATTATTATCATTATTGCATCGTAGGAGCAGTGACTCTCTGCGGCGTATCCCCCCAGAACTGAATGAGGATGACCATGAGTACTACCAGGAGATATCTAGGGAGAGAGAGGACATCGCCAGGGAACTGGAGATCAGCGCCCCTCTGATCAACCTCGTAGACAACCTGGTCAGGATGGGAAGTCTGTATGGAGGAGATAATCACATGATTGCCCAAGAGTTTTATGGGGTAAGTGGAGGAGTATGGTGGAGTTGGTTGTGATAATGGTGGTGGTGATGGTAGTAGTGGTGGTGGTGATGATGATGATGATGAATGTGATGGTGGTGGCGGTGGTAGGGATGGTCATGGTGATGATGATGGTGGTGGTGGTGATGATGATGATGATGGTGATGATGATGGTGGTGGTGGTGATGATGATGATGATGGTGATGATGATGATGGTGGTGGTGGTGATGATGATGATGATGATGATGATGATGATGATGGTGATGATGATGATGATGATGATGATGATGATGATGGTGATGATGATGGTGGTGGTGGTGATGATGATGGTGGTGATGATGATAATGATGTTGATGATGATGATGATGGTGGTGGTGGTGATGGTGGTAGTAATGATGATGGTGATGGTGATGATGATGATGGTGGTGATGATGATGATGGTGGTGATGGTGGTAGTGGTTATGATGATTTTGATGGTGGTAGTGGTGGTGGTGGTGTTTGCAAAGATAAGATAGAAGTAGCTATGGCAATGGTAGTAGTGATGGTGGTGATAATGATAATGATTATTGTCCCCGCCGAACAAAGTTCGCGAGGGGGCTCCGTTCGTGTGTGCGTGTGTGTGTGTGTGTGTGTGTGTGTGTCCGTCCGTCCGTCTGTCCGTGTGTGCTCAAATGTTAGAAAATGCTACTTCTCCGTCATTTCTTGGCCGATTTTGATTCCAATTGTTTTATCTGATAGGGCTGGGTGGGGGCTTCCAAACTTCTACACAGAATTTTGAAATTCATTAATTATGCAAATTTATGCAAATTTATTCAAAAGTGACGAAAAATGCTACTTCTCCTCTATTTCACATCGGATTTTGATTCCGATTGTTTTATCTGATAGGGCTGGGTGGGGGCTTCCAAACTTCTACACAGAATTTTGAAATTCATTAATTATGCAAATTTATGCAAATTTATTCAAAATTGACGAAAAATGCTACTTCTCCTCTATTTCACATCGGATTTTGATTCCGATTGTTTTATCTGATAGGGCTGGGTGGGGGCTTCCAAACTTCTACACAGAATTTTGAAATTCATTAATTATGCAAATTTATGCAAATTTATTCAAAATTGACGAAAAATGCTACTTCTCTATTTCACATAGGATTTTGATTCCGATTGTTTTATCTGATAGGGCTGGGTGGGGGCTTCCAAACTTCTACACAGAATTTTGAAATTCATTATTCATTCAAATTTATGCAAATTCATTCAAAATGGCTGAAGGTTCATAATGTTTTCATGTTTTATATTTCAGTTGTATACATGCATTGTTGGTATTCTCTTCTTTTGCATGCAGTAACATTATTATTTTATTCACTAAAGTTTTTCACTGAAGTTTTAAGGTTCAGGCTAGTTAATTTCCACAGATCTGCACTTCCGGCGGGGACATTTATTACGCATTGCGTAATTTACTCATTCACTTGTTGTTATAATGATGATGTTGATGATGCTATTAATGGTGCTGCTGCGGAAGATGATTTTGACAATGATGTTGGTGTTTGATAATGAAATTGATGATGATGATGAGGATGATGAAAATGATGGCAATGTTAGTGATTGATGATAATGATGATGATAAAAATTTCAATAACATTACTGATGAAAGATTTGTGTCATGACTTGAGATGGACTATTCAAATTTTGCCCAGTTTTTGTGAGACTTGACTAAGTCATCACTCATTCACCACCGTTCTATTTATCAGGATAAAGTTAAGAAGGGTCTTCCCTACTCCCCTCCCAAGAAGCTTATCGAGTTCTCAAGACGTCTTGAGGAAGACAAACTTGTGCAAGATCTCGAGGAGGAGCTGAGACAACTTGAGACAGCAGAAGATGTGGAACTCCAGGTAAGCAGCAAATATTTAAAGTGGAAAGTACTCCTGATATCCAGTTGTTTTCGAAAATTTGAGGCACATATCAGAGAAATTTGGAGGTACATTTAAATGTGAAAAAGGATCAGAAGGTAATGAACTTCTGAGGAACTGAAGGGCACTCAGGAACAGGAAACATAGGACACTAATTTAGCATGCCCCTCTCATATATGGGATGACCAGAGACTGAAGTTGGACGTTATCTTTTTTGTTTCTTTGCAGGAGAAGTTGGACCAGCTTTATGACCTGGACAAGAAACTTCAAGAGATCTCTGCGAGAGTCAGCGTTCTAAGGGAAGAGAAGGTGAGCTCTTAGCCCATTCAAAATGGCAACATTGGTATTATTCTTTTATTGCTGCATTTTTTAATAAGAAAAAAGTCATATAGCTGAAAAGAATGTACCTGGGCAGAAAGTATGTTGCAAAAATTGCCAATTTGTTTGGCTTCAGGAGATCTTTGTTTGAGTCAGCAGATAAGAAAGTGATCTTTTCATGCTTCCTAATTGGCAGCACCGATATGCTTCTCTTATTGCTACATTTTTCTGATGTAAAAGACATGTCAATATTGGAGCTGAAAAGAATGTATTTGGTCAGAGATTATGTTGCCAATTTAAGGAGTTCAAATATAATCCGTTATCTCATTTTTTGTGTGTGTCAGGATAAGATCGAGAACACTCTTCAGAAGTTGGATCAACAGATCACACATGACTGGGATGACAGAGAGATGGTCGCAAGAATAGAGGAGCAACAGAGACAGCTAGAGAGGCAACTGACAAGAGTTAGATCAGAACTTGCACAAGGGACTAAGGTACTAGGCTTGTTTGTTTCTCTTACTCTGTCTGTTTGCTTGTTTATGTATGTATGTTTGTATGATAAGATGTCGTAGCAAGAATAGAGGAACAACAGAGACAGCTTGAGAGGCAGCTGACAAGAGTTAGATCAGAACTTGCACAAGGGACTAAGGTAAACAGTGTTCTCAAAGAATGGTCAAAACTGTGGAATGTACAAATCCGTTGCTGGCACATCTATTCTTGCCCTTCTCCCAAGCACTGATATTCTGTTCTTGTGTAGCACATATCATGTATCATGTATACATGGGTGCGCTTCCATTGAGCTGTGGAAATTATTACCCAGCTAAGCCCTGCTGCCCTGATAAGGCACTGTAGCATTCAACAAATTTCTTTGTACCAGTACCCATTTCACTCTCCTGGATGGAGAGTAGTAGATGTAGATTAATGTCTTGCCAGAGGATGTTAGTATTGTCGCAGGGACTTGAACCTTGCACCATATGATTCACAGTCTGGTGTCTTATCCACTAGACCACATTACCTCTACTCAACGGGAATTAACGTGTACTTTGCTTCCACTTTAATAGCCTTGTGTGTCTGTTTTCCTCTACGTAGGAGCTTGAAGAGATCACTGCAGAGAACAGCAGGATTGAGCATGAGGTTGCCTTGATGAGATCTGGTATGGAAGGCATCACTGATATCAGTAGGCAGAAGGTTAGTACATCAACAAAACTTCTGTAACACAAATTGGATATGGTTGCAATTGCTGTTCGTTACATTTATTCCTGTAAATTTTTCTACATTAGATTTTATTCTTTCAATTTCGTTGTAAGAAATCTTTTGATGGTGCACACGCTGCACTCACTATTCATCATCTTATTATGATGATATTATAAATAGAAAAGATTTGTAAAACATGAAACTTATGGAAAACTTTGGTTAGGTGAAGAGAGTGGGGTCACAGAGAAAGTAAGAACTTGTGATGGATACACATAGTCTGCCATTTCAAATGAAGGCACAGTCACACCCTCTCATAACCACATAAACACATTTTGAGGTTGTCATTGCTAAGTTTTATGCAGAAAATTACATGTATCTTTAAAATTGGAATACTTTTTGAAAGTGGCTTGTTTATCCTAAAGGGAAGGCTTGCCTGTTTAGCTGTATCAGAAATGACTATTGATTCATTTCACTGTACTCAACGTTTTTAATTTTTTTTTAAGTCGGCCGACTCGGTGAAGGAGAAACTTCAGATGGAGCGGGAGGTCAACCACGTCCAGTCGGTCATGAACGGCCTGGAGCGCCAGAGGACTTCTCTCGCCAACCAGATGGACACGCTCCGTCGCACACAGGCAGCAGGTGAAAATGAGCAGAATGGGTGGAATGGTTTCTCGACGTTCGGTAAGGGGGATGGGTTCAATGGGTTTGCATGCTGCATGAGCGGTGGAAAAATGGTCACCAGTCTTGAGAAGTGCTGCTCAGTGGTAAACTAATGCTTTAACACAATGGAAGAGCACCGCTGCCAATTGCAGAAATGATTCCTATATTTTGGCTCAAAAACTAATGTTGCGTGACCCCTATATATCTATATCTTCTGAAAATTTTTGCATAAAAGTGTAGAAAACACACTGTATTCTGAATTTTGCCATACGATATTTCTGAATTTTGCTGTGGAAGGTTGGTAGGTTGGGAGAAAAGGACTGGGGAACCTCTTGGTTTCTGAAAGAGAGTGCTGTTCAGTTGTTTTGTGAAGGTAATGTTGATGTGTCAGTATACAGTGTTGTGTGGAAAGTGATATTTGTCTGTGCATGCTGAATAGATGCATGTATATTGTAATGTATGCAGTTATTGCAGGATGGAGATGATGAATTAAGATAGAGCAGTAGTTTGTTACTTTGTTAAAAATTTGTTCTTGTGTTGTGCATTTATTGTGCCTAGTTTGTGAGGAGCTTGTCAAGGTGCAGGGTTGGGAAGTCTGTCGAGCATGTCGAGCATGCACAGAAGCTACATATAACAAGAACTGTGTAGATGCTTTGTAAAATTCTCCAACACCTCCAAGCGTGGTGTCCTAATATGTGTGTAGAATTTTAATAGTGCTCAGGGTCTAATATTGCATGAAAGCAAATGAATGGCAACCTGCATCCTGCTGCTTTGATGAATAATAGCATTATATGGCTAATTATGAAAAAGCAAGACAATTTTTTTTTTAAAGTCAATTTTATTGATAATGAAACGGAAAAGACTCTAATTCCAATGAATTTGAATTAAGAGGCAAAAGGCGAACACAGCCTTTTTTTTTTTTTTAGAAACGGGTAAATGTATAGATACACTTGAAAGAATTTTGGGGTTATATGAAAATTGATAGTTCATGTTCTTGGGTCCTATTCAATTTCATTTGTTATGCTTCAGTATGAGATTCACATGGTGCATTGTTCCTGTATGATGCCTGCATAAGAGTAGTGCAGATTGTTATCATTTTGTATAAAACTGAATTTACCAGCCATAAGGGTGAAAGGTCTCTAATTAATATGATGAATAAAGTTATTTTGTAAACCTTTGGTCAAAGTTTGTTTGAAGAGGTTTCCAGTTTGCTTTAGCACTGATAGGTCGCTTAATGATGTAAATCATTAATGAGCCTTTGGAAAGGCTTGTAAAGGTCAGAGATCAAAGTTCATATTATTGTAGATCTAATCAAAGCTTTCATTGCTGTTCCTCTGTAGGTTCCAAAGGCAAGGTGGTCCATCGGAAATCATCCCGTGAGGCTCTTCTCTCTGGTCCATATGCTGTGACTGACTTGGACTCCCAGAAGACCACCGACATTCGTGCCTTACCCTCAATGCCCTCCAACCCAGAGACCAACAACTCCTCCACATACGCAGACACGACCCTTGATGGGTACAGTGACCCAAAGCAGAGTTTTAGTGACCCTAAGCAGGACTACCTGGACACCAAGAGAGGCCAGATGGATCCGTCGATGAGTCAAGCGATTAGTCCGGGTGTGTTTCCAACCCAGAAGGGTCAGTTTAACCAAGGGGATTCTATGTTGGGGAGTGATGACCCCTTCGCAAGGTACAACGACTCTTACGATCCATCTTCTGGAGAGTTCTATCCTGGCAAGGGTCATCCTGGAGAGGACAGTCTCACCAGGAGCGGGGATCAGGTTGGGTATGACCAAAGAGGGTTTGATCAAGACCAGGGGAGATTTGACCCAGATATGGAGAAGTATCAGGGTAGAGGTTACGACGGTGATGTGTCACGCCACAGTGACTTTGATAGGAGCATTGGTGATGCCGGCAACGACCCGAACAATCGTACCAATGGCTCCAAGGTCTCTGAACGACAATCCCCCTATAATATTCCAGCCTTTGACGATGTCATGGGACCTGATCAATCATTTGTCAGCCCGGCCAGGGTGGATTCGAGCCGCTTCAACATCAAGAGCGACCCTGAGGTGAGGGTGGCGGAACAAGGTCTGGTTCAGGCGGAGTTCAGCGCTCCGGCATACAGTTCCCCAAGCTTCTCTGCCACCCCGCCGCAAGGGTCAGGGTCTTTGGGGAAGGGGAAGGGGTTCATGTCAACGGATCTGGACACGAGGGAGAAGTATCCTGAGACGGGGCAGGGGCTGTATGAGTTGGCTCAGGAGGAGGTAGTAGGGAGCGTTGAGCAACCCATGATGGAGTCTGTGCCTCATCCATATGACATGGAGGAGAGCTTTGAACAACAGGTGAGAGATAAGGGAGGGAGGCAGGCAGGAGGGGGGGGGGGGAAGTAAGGCAAAAAGGAATAAAGAGAAGTGGAGAGATTTTAAGAACAAATGAAGCAGAAGATATTTGAAAAGTAGTCGAGAAGAGAGCAGGGAAATAAGTGAGAGAGAGAAGGAAATGAAATATTAGGGAGCAGAGGGAGGTAGGACTAAAGAAATTGAGTGATATAACGAGAGACAAAGGAAATTGAAAGAGAGAAGTAGAGAGCAAGAGAAGGAGAGGAGAGCATCAGAAGGTCACAGATTCATGAAAGTGTAGAAAATTTCAGAAATTATTTTGTGAGATATTATGACAACAGTGTGCCAATCTTTTTCTCTTAAAGTCAATGTAAATCAATCAACTGTACAACAAAAATAATCTTATGATTACAATTTGTATATTTCCTCAGCCTGTTGAAGATGTCCAACAGCCACCCCTTAAATCACCAGAAGCAAACTCGGACCTCACACCTGTAGGACTGTTCCATTATACCTCGTTGTCACCACAGAGCTTTGATGCCCAGCCCACCAAGAGACAATCCTCCAAACAATCCCTTGATCATGCCCAAAATGCCTTGCCTGACTATGCAACACAATCCCACGATGGTTACACATCTCCTCTGAATGTTACGAGTAAAAGTGCACCCCCGTCATCGCAAGTGGGCAGTTCCTACCAAGATGGGAACTACTTTCCGGATCCACCTCCGGCCAGTTCCATGATGAATGCAGGGGAGTCCAGCAAGCTGGAGGGACCTGGAGCAGCGCCATACAGCAGCAAGCAGTGGGAAGAATATGCCAGCCAACCGCAGTGGGATTACGGTTTCCAAGACAACGAAGCCCCTCCCTCAGAGTCGTCTTACCGATCAGACGACAGCAAAAGACCAAATGAACGCAAATCATCCGTGTATGGACCAACACCATTTAGAAAGAGTAAGACAGTAGGGGCAATGTTATCTTTTGTTCTGCCACATTGAATTGAGATGTTATCGCTCTTCCATTTCAAATCACTTTGAAATTAATACAGTCCAACCTGCTTTAGCGAATGTGCTCTTGGTACAATACCCTGTTAAGAGTACAGGAGAGTTATACAAGACTCGTATAAAGAAACGTTGTATAGAGAATCATGATTAGTGAAAGGGGTGTAATGATGATTGTGATGATGATCTGGATGATCGCGATGATGATTGCGATGATGATTGCGATGATGATTGTAATGATGACTGTGGTGATGATTGTGATGATGACTGTGGTGATGATTGTGATGATGATTGTGGTGATGATTGTGATGATGACTGTGTTGATGATGACTGTGGTGATGATTGTGCTGATGACTGTGGTGATGATTGCGATGATGATTGTGATGATGATTGTGGTGATGATTGTGATGATGATTGTGATGATGACTGTGATGATGATGGAGATGTTCATAACTTTTATAATGATTATAAAGGCAGTCTTGGTGGTGATGATGGTGATGATAATGATTATGGTAATAATTGATATGAAGAGTATTTCAACAGTGAACCGAGGAGCAGAACATGGGCATGTCTATGAGTTTTTTTGATTTCATTACACGTATTGGGTTGAATTTAGGAATGTGACTAGCGTCAGAGAGAGAGATTGACTGTGGAGGAATTGTTGCAGGAGCTTGAGTCGTACAATCGAGTGTAACAATTACTGGTGTATGTTCATTCTTTCTTTTCAGCCTCCTCTGTTGACCTCCTGAGCAAGACGGCCCCAGGTTATTCATCTGTGAGTGCGGTGACGAGAAGGAGAAAACCAGGAATGGATGAGGAGAAGAAGAACAGAAGGAAATCTGCTTCAGTGAGTGAGAGATGGGAAGAATATAAGAAAGATTGGGTGGTAAGAGAAAGATAGATGATACTCAGAAGAGAAAGAGAGCCTTTTTGAAGGGCTTCATTCATCAATTTTGCCTTCTTGAATTGGCAGTGGTTATTTTTATGTATCATTCTTAGTTATTCCGTCAAAAGTATCTAAAATGAACTTGTACATTTATGTATGACTATTAAAATAGGTACTTTACTGTCACCAGTCATGGTGGGGGTTTACAATTTTGGATAATTTTCAGAAAATACCATATTAGTTGAGGAATCACCCACCATTCGACGCTGAAAATGCTTGTGCA
Source organism: Heliocidaris tuberculata (assembly GCA_025618425.1). Lineage (NCBI taxonomy): Eukaryota > Metazoa > Echinodermata > Echinoidea > Camarodonta > Echinometridae > Heliocidaris > Heliocidaris tuberculata. The sequence goes on along the minus strand of CM046843.1, from coordinate 26,122,790 downwards.
TAAAATCCACCTAAAACATTGCATCTTGCCTGTACGGTGTGATCGCTACTGCAGCTCTTCTGCAGGGCTTCTTGTGCTCCATTGTCACCACACAATGCACCAGTTGACATAGGTCATTGCAGCAATGAAGCTGTATTACATGCATGCGCCACGACTGGCGACATTACGGTAGTGGTGCACAATTTGTGTACTTGAATGAATCTGATGAACAATGTGATAATAACTGTAAATCGCTAAGAAAAATTTGTATAAACTTATTGGAAATCTAATTTAATTTGGTTGATGTTGTTATTGATGTTTTGTTGTATTGTTATTATATTTATTATTATCTTTATTACTATTCATTATTATTAGGAGCGTCTGTTGAGTTCTGGTAGTCAGTCCTACTCTGGACCTCAACGAGACGCCTTCTCGGACACAGAGATGGAGCCGGCCCCCGTCATGGCCATCAAACCTGGAAAATCACCTGTAGTAAGTCCTCAATATATGTGTACATCGTACTCTTAAAGGGACGGTTGAGTTCTGGTCAAGGTGAAAAATAATGTGTGAACTTTCTTCTCTTTACTCATAAGATGAAGAATACCATGGTAGCAATGTCCCCTGAAAGGATTGCTCTTCAAATGCCATCAGATTCATAAGATGAAGAATACCATGATAGTAATTTCCCCTGGAAAGGATTGCTCTTTAAATGCCCTCAGATTCATAAGATGAAGAATACCATGATAGTAATTTCCCCTGGAAAGGATTGCTCTTTAAATGCCCTCAGATTCATAAGATGAAGAATACCATGATAGCTATGTCCCCTGGAAAGGATTGCTCCTTAAATGCCCTCAGATTCATAAGATGAAGAATGCCATGATAGCTATGTCGCCTGGAAAGGATTGCTCTTTAAATGCCGTCAGATTCATAAGATGAAGAATATCATGATAGCTATGTCCACTGGAAAGGATTGCTCTTCAAATGCCCTCAGATTTGAAATATGACGAGAAATAGCTTGAAGTGTTTGGACCAGACATTTTTTAAAACTTGTTTGTGTAGTCCCATGTACCTATTTCTGTGTGAAGCGCATATGCTTTTTAGTGAGATTGAGTCAATTTCTGATCCTTTTGATACCTCACATGAGACATCTGCATAATCAACCTTTCCCACTGGCTTGGAGACAGTTTCATTCGCAATGTAATTTCATGACCGGAACTCAACTTTATCTTTAATTCTTTCATTTGTGTACTAATACAGTAAAATGTCATTTGGTTCAGCGCCACTTTTTCCAAGACATTAATCAGTATAGCTACATTTATGAAGAGCTCCCGACATATGCTTCAGCGACAGTTGCTCTGGGCTTTATTTCTTCAAAGATTTTGGGTTAGGGTTGGAGTTGCAATTGAGTTTTAGGTTAGGGTTAGAGTCAGGGTTAGGGTTAAGTATAGCGTTTGGTCCAGGATAGAAGTTTAGAATTTGGTTTGTGTACGATATTGACGTTGAGCAGTTGAGGCTGAAGCATGTGTTGTATAACGTGGAAAACAGCTGGGCAGAAAAAAAAACAACATAATACGCCTATGCAGTGTGAGTCAGTATTAAAAAAGGAATACCATATTCAAGCCCCAATATCTTACAAACCAAGTGAAATTTCTGAAATGTATTATAATGGTATGATAGTTGATAATGTCTTCTTTTATTTGATAGGCTGTTCAATGAAATGCGATCATGGATGGCTGAGCACTAGCCGTTTTTAAAAAGCATGTCCAAATCGCCTTTGCTCAAGTTTAGGCTGAAAGGTATTCAGGGGTTACTTTCATTATTTGTGAGTGCATTCAACTGGAATGGAGACCATTCAACTAGCCTTGGGTTGATTGTCCATTTCATTCAAAACTTGGGCAGAGGCAAATTTGACATGAATCAGAAAAAAATGTTACTGTTCAGCTGTCCATGGTCAGATTTTATTGATCAAAATGTCAAATTAAAAGGAAATTTTGATATTTTGATATTTTGATATTTTGATATAATCTATATGATTCCAGTGATATATAGGGTGAATTTAGGTTCCCTTTTTATTGACTCACACTGTATATCACTGTGGGTTTTACGAAGTGAAATTTGCAAGTACTGTATAAGCCATAAATTTCGCGGCCATAAATTTTCGCGAATAGGACTAGCCAGACTATTTCGCGAGTGGTTGAATTCGCGGTCGGAAAATTCTCAAATCTACAAACAGCGGTGATGATGTACTTTTGCAAAGCGAAGTGGTGAATTTATGACGAGGAGACAACAAATTCATCCGACTTCTTATGTTGGCAATATTTTGGCGTGTTGTTAAATTCGCGACCCACTCGCTTCGCGAAAATAAAACCCCCGCAAAATATATGGCGTATACAGTATCTGAAAATGCTGTCTATACCTAATCTCTAAATTTCACATCACAAAATATTATATTATATACACAATTGTAGAAATAGTCGTACCAAAAATTGTGCCTAGTTTGATATTGAAGTATTACAAACTAACTGTAATGACACCAAGGTTAGAACTGAGGTTTTCATTGAAGTGTTGCATGAAAACCTACCCATATGAATTGAATGATTTGATTTGATGATGTGTCATGCATGTTCCCATTAAAGTAAGTTACGGTCGACCTATGGATTGCACAGAATGCTGAACGTACATAATAAGGAGCAATTGATTTGTTTGTAATGCATCATTTATCCTTTTTTTTAAATTAAAGTTTTGTACGCTTGTCTGAATATACCCCTTTCATATTATTAACCTAATTCATTTCATGATATTCATTTTTACTTCCCTCCCCCATACCCCCCACTCTTCTGCCCTTGTTGCCCCTGTACATAAACTCCTTTTTCCATGTTTCCCAGTCACGGCTCAAACGTCAAACGAGCGCTTCCCAAAGGCTCATCCGGTCGGCACGAGCAAAGTCGTTACCCGGCAACATCACCCTCCCCTCTACCGACAGTGATTTTGGTGACGCCCCCTCCAACCACCAACCCCTCCCCTCCCCCGTCCATCCCCCTCCACATCACTACCGCCCCTGTCCCCCTCGCGGGAAGACGTTCTAGCTGGGCAGAAGAAAATTCACACTCTGGATGGGACGATAACTTATAAGCCAACTTCCGTCTGGGAAAAGGCATGCATAGTTTGATTTTGGTTTGATATCTTTCTTATCATCAGCCTTTGTGCTTCCGTTTGCTGTGCTTCATTTACGCTTTCAGCAGCCCTGTTGTCCAGTTTGTCAAGCTTTTTTTTACCATAAGACAAGGGATTTGTTTGCTGTGTGCTTTTTTTTGCTATGCAGATTTTGTCAACATCTGTGGTTTTTTTTAACATGCATGCTTGTTTGGGGCTTGCTCATAGTGTGACTTTTTTTTCAGACTGTAATCCTTTTTTCCATTCCTCATCCTTATGCTTTGCTGTTTCATTGTAGCACCTTCAAACCTGCTGCACACAATATGATCCAATGTTGATCTGATTTTGGAAGAAATCGCTACAAAATAATGTGTAAAATCTTCCTGATTGGCCAATCTGATAGTCATATGAATGGAAAAATTGTTATTGCAGGATAGTGTTAGACTCCGAGTTGGAAAAAAGGCCTGATTGGCTGCGAACTTAAGTGACATCATACCATTCGTACAACTGCCTACCAATTTGTAGCATATGGGCCTTTCACAGATACATGTAGGATGTTTTAAAATGCCCAACGATAGTACTTTTGTCCTTTTGGGTCAATGAAGAATTTTAATCTTAAAGAATGGAGAATTTAAATCTTATTAATGTCAATTTCATATCTAAGAATTGAAGAATTTAATCTTAATTACAGGTATACCAATTTAATATCTAATCCTGTTGCAGTATCTTTCAAAAATAGTAGTTTGTAGTCCAGTCATAAGATATGCAGTGTCTTAATGAGTACTACGGCTGCCCTATAAGCCAGTATGTAATGAGTTCATGATAGAAATGACCCTGAAATGACCCCAATTTGTACGAGCACACACAATGCATTTGTTTTGGTGAATGCGCTAGTTGTTTAACATGTGAAATCGTACTGGTGAGAGCATTGTGGTGCGTACAAACTGACAGCATTTGAAGGTCAGTTGTACTCAGTGTAAATGACCTTTATCTGCACGTGCACAAATTGTAATTACAAACTGGCTTATTGGTGTGCTGAATCCAAAATGGCTGACTTCTTGAGTTATGGTATGTGTAAAAGCTCTACTTGCTGTAATGGTTACCTTCTGAAAGAAACTGTGTAGAGGTTCCTTCTGAATGCAGTAAGTACATTATGGCCGGAATTCACAAAGGTGGTTTCAATTCAGACCATGGTTTATGCCGATTTTGTGGTATAAATACGCTTGATTAAGCGCATACATTTAAAAAGATCCAATAATGAACGCGCTGGTCGTGCGTGGTTGGCAAAAGAGCTATATTCACGCTAGTTGCCATGGTTCAGACCATGGTTTATTTAAATTAATTTATATGAACAATGGTCTGAATTTGCATAAACCATGGTCTGAACCATGGCAACAAGCGTGAATTTAGCGCTTTTGCCAACCACGCGTGACTGGCGTGCGCTCATTATTGGATCTTTTTAAGTGTATGCGCTAAATCAAGCGTATTTATACAACGAAATCTGCATAAACCATGGTCTGAATTGAAACCACCTTTGTGAATTCCGGCCTATGAGTTTTGGGAATCGTCAAAATTATCAAAATTGTAACCACAAATTATGAAAAATGGATCACATTATACAGCTTCAGAATATATTTTATTAATTCATTGATGTCAAAATGATAAATGAGTCCAGCCTATTATGTGTTTGCATGAGCTTAATCTGCATGTACCAAACTATATCTTGCTCTACTCTTGTTAACCCAATATTTCTTTGTCCAAACTGTAACTTTTTGACAAACTTTCTTGCGTAAACAAATAAAAGAAATTACATCACACTGCATTCTGTACAGTGGGATATGCAACATGAATATATCATACAGTGGGTGAAGAAGGACAACATATTGAACATTTTTTTTCCTGTATTGATGCTTATTGTTTGCTGTTTTCATATCTCAATTCATCCTGAATAAGAGAAATTTAAAAAATATCTGAAAAATTCCTGGGGGGAGAAATTACTTCAGTCGTCCAAACTCTTTTCCAGTTATTATTAGTGTTCACCCCATTTTATTGGATGTCTAACAATTTAATAATGTTGTTGAGGAGCTTATAGTGAGGAAAATACCAGCAAAGCAAATTCATGTGTTACAGTATATTAAAATTATACACTCATTGTACAATCATATAAGGGAGTCAGTTCCATTCCATAAAATATATCACATTTAGGGCTTTGATCGTGAGTATATTTCTGTTTTGAACAATTGGGACCTCATGATACACTGATAATCACATCAGCAACATAACTTTTTACAAAGTAAAACATTTGTCTCTTTCTTTCTGGGTGTGTGGAATCTTTACTAAGAGTAACCATTCAAGTTCTCATGCTTTTTTATTAATTCTAATAAACGTCTGCACGTGTAGGGTCTATCTTTTATGTGTGGATTCTGAATATTCATTTTCATTGCACAACTATTTTTAAAAAGCTAATTTTGTTTGCTTCATGAATTGATTTTTTAATGGGATTAAATAAGGTCTCACTACACAGTATGGGGCAATGCAGCTACCAGTACATGTACATCTATAAGCTATTTTTTAAATCAAAAATTACTCTATTCAAATTAAAATGTAGGGTGCACATTTTATAGGTCCACTTGCTTTTATGTGATAAACTTCCAAATTCAGTGTTAGATCTGCAAATTATAGATTTTACCATCATATCATGATTCATGGAATTCTGTCCAAAGCCAAAGTTTATCAGGAATAATCAGTCAATTGTAGCGCATTAACATCAGGTGACGTAAAAAGACTAAAACAAAATAAAACAAAAATGATTTACCTGTAGTTCTCACCATATTCCTTTGAAGGTACATTGAAAGATTATTTCAATTTAGTATGATTAATGATATGGAAATTCATGTGACGAAAATATGAAATATAAAACTGCAAGTAATTTGTAAAAACTCTGCATGGGTGTAGACATCTTTTTATATGTTTGACTAATGTTTCATTGAAATTTATATACGGGGATGCGGAAATGCACATAATCTATAAAGTTATTAATTTCATTTGGCCAGCTGCACTAAAATATAATATATCATGGAAAATTAAAATCTGTAAAATGACCCGATAGTAATCGAAAAATATCTTTAATCACTTAATGTGTTTATGTTGCAGACATTTTGTAAATCACTTAGAAACATTAATTAAGCGCTATAGAAATGTAACTTATTTCTATCGTTAAATTGTTATTTGGTTTGTCTGTCAGGCTTTGGCGAATGATCTCCCTATGGGTGAACTACAGAAGGCGCTCAAGACAAAGGATGAGGAGCTTGAAGATGAGGAGAATCGTAGGAAGTCAAACTACGTCTACAAGAGCGATTTGAAGAACGTTGAGTTTGATGAGTCCACTGGCGGAGGGCTGGTAAGTGAAGGAAAAGCCTTGCTGAGTGTTTAATACTTGTAGGAGTGGTTGAAATTTAAAGTAGAATTCGGTAGTGCTGCTTGAATAATGTCACTATGTTGATGTTGGAGATTGTGAAGGTGATGGTATTGATGAGGAGGAGGAGGAAGAAGAGGAGGAGGAGGAGAAGAAGGAGGAAGAGGTGAAAAAGGAGGAGGATTAAGATGATGTTAATCGTGATGATGATTTACAGAATAGATACATGTAGAACCCATTGTTTTTTACCCAATAGAGTTGTATTCAGATATCGTAATGCTTAGTTTTCACTGAATTCGATTTTATTCAAACTTGTTGAATGCAGAGGGCTTATTTAGTATAGGAATAGAGCTCCAGCCATGTTCTAGTACAGTATGTGGTGATCATTGTAATACATTTATTATCCCAAACCTATAGATGTGATGTGTATGTAGTCAAGCTTTTTAACCCTTTCAAGACAATTGACCACATTTTGTGGTTTGGCTCAATAACTTTTGATTCAAAGCCCTAAAAAATTTACCAGATACACGAGTAGAAAGAGCAAAAAAATTTCTGTGCACACTGTCACCATTTTTGTTGCATGACCATATTGCATTTGATGCCAGGAATTTTAAAAAGGAGAATAAGCTTTAAAATCCTTAAATTGGCAACACATTGAAAAGTTCAAAATCATTGTTTTTTATCGAAATTGGCCATTTTTTCGAACTTTTTGACAAATTTTGTAACCATGTGTATTATTATCATCTAAGACATTACAACTAATTAGAACCTTGTAGCACTAAAATGAAAATATTTTTGTTGCCAATTTGAAGAACAAAATGTGATAAATTTAGCCCTTTGATAATTCCTGTCCTGAAAGGGTTTTCAAGCTCCCTCTGAACGAAATGAGTTCAACCAAGGCTGGAGTTGATTTGTAGATAATACCCTCTCTCTCTTTCTCTTTTTCTCTCTCTTTCTCCCCTCTTGTTCTTTTTACTCTGTCTCTGTTTCTCCCCTGTTCTTTTTGTTACCTTCTACTCTATCTCTCTCTTCCCCTCCACTTCTCTTTCCCACTCCCTTTTTTTTTGGTTCTCTTTTCTTTCTTCCTCCCATTGTCTTTCTGTCCTCTCTCTCTTTGTTTTTTCCTCTGTCTTCTTTTTCATTCTACTTCTTTCTCTCTTCTTTTTCACTCTCTCTTTTCTTTCTCTCTCATACCTAGTTGACCACATATTCTGTTAAACTCATTTCACTGAGAAGGGAGAAAACTCATTTAATTTGGATTCCTTTCCAGTGAGCATAATATGTAGTTTGGACAATAAAATCTTGTTTTCTCAACAAATTACAAATTAGTTTTAAATAACCAATTGCTGTATGTGGTTTCCATTTCCCATGGAAGTACATCTACTGTTCGATGCCGCAAGCTTACCGCCGGGCCAAGAGCCGCTTTCTGCGAGGTTGTTTCATGATCTCGGCAGACAAGCTTCACCTGCCAGCGCATCTCTTCACGGTTAGCTGCTGCACGGCATGTCAGCTTGATGTGAACATGTGTTTGGTTAGGTTGACTGCAGTGTTTGTCAAGGTCATGATCAAGGTTGTTGTCAATGTTATTGTCAAGGACAATTTGGTTAGAGCATTATATCTTAGCCCGGAAATTATGTGGTTGAAGGCCTCATAGACAGAGATTTAAATGTAATGTTGAGTACTGGTCGGGAGGCGGGGGGGGTGTCTACAAGCAGTGGTTCATTATGTAGTAATCTGGAACAATTTTGTATTCTGTTTCAGAATCACCGAAGCCTTAGGAAAAATTGCTGAAAATCACAGAAAATGAAAAGCACTGGACACAGATGAGAGTTACAGGCTCAGAAGTTATATAAAAATTTCATCAGGACATGATGAAACAGACCTCTTAGACCAGTTAGTCTTTACAAACACTGCTGATGACCTTTTTTAATAATAATAATAATAATACTGCTATTTCTATAGCGCCTTTTCAGAGTATAGATACAAAGCGCTTTTTTGAGGGGGTTGGGGGATTTTGAAATTATTGTCATTAAATACAGATTTATACTCTCACTCTCCCAGATGCTGAAAATGAGAGACACAGATCTGTGAAAGTTTGAGGAGAATACAATAAAGGATGATAAAGTTATGAATTTCAGAAGTTGTATTTGATCAAAGACAAATATGTTATACTGAGAGTTATCTTAAAATCCTTTTTTGTTTTATTTTGGCTGAAGAAGAATTATATCCATTTCATCAAGGGGGTTTGAAAAAAATAAGAGCCCAGTAACATATGCATAGCATGCGTATGATGACATATTTTCTTTGGAGAATAAGGAAAATTTAATGAATTTTTAGTATAAAGCAAATAGGGAGCTGCTCGTGAGGGAATTCCCAGAGTTGCCAATTTGTGTTTCATCGATCACAAGTTTAAAATGTCATAACTCTCCTTTCCTTACTCTTAATTTCCTCAAATTTTTACTGACCAGTTCTTCCCATTTTCTGTTTTTATTGAAGACAACTTGATACTTGTGTTGACTTCACCTTGTGCACAGGGAATATGATAAAATCATTGTTTTGTGTATGATCCAGGTTTTATTGTTTCACCGTAAACTGTTCTAGACCTCATTCTACATTTCTATCTGTTTTTTAAATAAAGCATATATTTCAGAATGTCATTTTTTTTTTTTACCGTGGAGTGCATGGCATGTTTGATGTGTTTGGGTATACAGGTAGTAAACTTTGTGAGTTTTTTTTTTATAAGAAGTAATTTGAATGAATTTGTACATTTATATGGATTTGATTTAATATTTCAGGAATATTATTCATCGGTAGTTTTTTGTCTATCGTTAGAAGTAATTATTTTTATTTTATTAAATTGAATAATCAATTTGTACAGGAAAAAAGTGATTTTGCATTTCACAGGATTCTGATTGTGCAGTGAGTGGGCTCATCATTCTGCATTTTTCAACAAGCATTCTTGTGTGACGGATCGTGACATAAGTTGGCAACCACGTGAATGAACAATATGCACTTTGTAATTCATAGCATTCTACTTCAAAACATAATCTACATGTATCCCATTGTATCAGCTCACAGAAATGTGGCATTTATAGATGTACAAGTATATTATAAATATATTGGCCTGAATTCACAAAGGAGGTTTGGTTTAAACCATGGTTTAAACCCCCTCCTGGGTTTTTTAAGCATACATGCGCATGGAATCCGATCCAGTCATATATTTTCTTTAGGCGCGCTCATGGGCAATGTGCGCTTATTTACGCTTATTTTAGTACGCTTACAGAGGTTTAAACCTTACCCATGGTTTAAACCTCTTTTGTGAATTCGGGCTATTGTGTTCTGAGAGCAAGAAGGGCATATGATTAACTCAATGTAAAAGTATTTAGTTAACGCCCTTCTGGCTCGAAGCAGATGACATGTTTGTTTTCCTTGATGAATATTGTGCATGTTGTTCAATTTTCAGTCATAAGAGATTGATTAATGCACATGACCTGATAGACATGCACACCATTTGTCCGTTGTATGATATGGATTGAGGTACATGTAAATTGCACTTTTGTATACATGTACATGTATGTGTCAGGTGACACATCAATAGTGTTGAATTGGTGTGGATGCATGGTGTGATTTTTAAAGAAGATTGGGGTACTGTTTTGTCGTTTGGTTTGTTGTAATTATATGTTTGAATAGAGTATCATAACAAGATGTATTTGTCTGTGTTGTGCAGCTAAAGCCACTGAATCTTGTTTTTATTTTTTTTTCAAACTTATAAACCCAGAATTAATGGTATCTGTACATATGCATATGATATGCACATATGATGTGTTTAAGGTATTACCAAAGCTGATCTTTCTTATCCACTTGAAGAAGCATCATTTATTTTAATTTTTGTTTCACATGTAAAACAGTGATTGCCAATATACATGTAGATTGTAAATATAATAAGTTGCAGTAGTTATAGACTGTTGAGGTTTAATAGGTTTTTATGTTATTATCTGTACATTTTTTCCAAATTGAAACAAATTGTTGAGACACACATTTGGAAGTTTGGTTCTTGAAGATTGATTGTAAAACTGTTATTTTGTTCTGTTTATTTCTAGCTTGGTATCCCAGCCAAGGTCCACATCCCTGAGAGATACAACCCAGCAGATGAAGATGATAGTGAGGTGGATACAGAGACACCAGAGGAGAGAGCGAGAAGAGAACAAAAAGCTAAGAAGATGGCCAAGATACTATCATCGCAGAGTATGCAGGAATGGCATCCAAGAGAAATGTAAGTTGGGGGAGTGAGAAAAAGAAAGAAAGGAAGAGAGAGAGAGAGAAATAGAAGGGGAGAGAGAGCAGAGAGAGAAATAGAAGGGGAGAGAGAGCAGAGAGAGAAATAGAAGGGGAGAGAGAGCAGAGAGAGAAATAGAAGGGGAGAGAGAGCAGAGAGAGAGATAGAAGGGGAGAGAGAGCAGAGAGAGAAATAGAAGGGGAGAGAGAGCAGAGAGAGAAATAGAAGGGGAGAGAGAGCGGAGAGAGAAATAGAAGGGGAGAGAGAGCAGAGAGAAATAGAAGGGGAGAGAGAGCAGAGAGAGAAATAGAAGGGGAGAGAGAGCAGAGAGAGAAATAGAAGGGGAGAGAGAGCAGAGAGAGAAATAGAAGGGGAGAGAGAGCAGAGAGAGAAATAGAAGGGGAGAGAGAGCAGAGAGAGAAATAGAAGGGGAGAGATAGCAGAGAGAGAAATAGAAGGGGAGAGAGAGCAGAGAGAGAAATAGAAGGGGAGAGAGAGCAGAGAGAGAAATAGAAGGGGAGAGAGAGCAGAGAGAGAAATAGAAGGGGAGAGAGAGCAGAGAGCAGTGAGCAGAGACCAATAAACCAAGGGACAGAGAGAGAGAGAGATAGAGAGAGGGGGTAGAGAGAGAGAGAGAGAGAGAGAGCCAGGATGATGCAGAACATTTTTTCAGTAGAGAAGGGAAAGAAGGAAAGAAAGAAATATAGAATTAGTGAATGAAAGAACAAACAAACAAATATATGAATGAAAGAACAACTGAAGAACAAAAAAAGCTTTGCCACTCTCTTTCCCCCAGCTTGCCAGAGTGGAATGGGCGTGGTCCATCCGTCGACATGAAGGAGCGCGTGGAACGAGAGAAGGAGCTCCGCCAAGAGGTCCTGGTTAAGAGAAGAGCACTGGCACAAGAGGTCTCGCAACAGACCAAAGTTCTGGCAGGTACGCCTAGCGATAGTGACGACGGTTACAAATACCGTCACAATGGTGGCGATCATTACGAAAGCAAATTTGATAGTGATAGGTGGGATTCTGATGAAGCTAGAGTTTAAAGAAAACCTAAATTGAAAGGGGGGGGGGTGGTTAGTCATCTTGAGCAAGTTTATCTGTAAATTGGAGACACCAATCATGATTTGATGACAGCAGAAATAGAATTTGGATGAAGCTGTTGAAGTAATCATAGTTATTGTGATGACTATCAAACAATTTGAACAGTTATTGACAGAGCAGTTAACACATGATGATGATCAATTTGAAAGCTTATTTGGTAGAGAAAATTGAGATTTGAGTACAACTTGTGTCTGAAAACAAATTTTTGAAACCCTATATTGAAAACAAAATGTTATTTCAGATTTGTATGATGTCATTTTACTTGTTAATCATACTGATGAATATATTTATTTACCTATTTTTTCTCCCCCTTGACAGATTGAAAGTCCTTTGTAGGTATGAAAAGGGAAAAGGTCTGCACAGAAATAAAACAATCTGCACGATTTTGAATGGATAACTAAAATGCATATAGAAACAACCTTTTTCATTTTCAATGCCCTGTTTAGATATATGCATGTTCTACAGTTCAAGTCTTTTTTTTTCTTGAATGAAATACATAGTTCCATAAAGTGTTAGTGATGTTCACAAAATGTAGACTTTTCTTTTAGAAATTTCTTAAATAATATTGCATGAGTATGAATAAAGCTACATTGCAAACACACAATCAAAGAAGCCTACTTGCATTTGAAATATGTAATGAGAATTTTCTTTTTTCTATCAGTTATGTTGTTCATTTCTAGTTACATTTTCCTTGTCTCTTTGTATGTTACTGTAAGTCTTTTTACAGTTCTGTTTGGCAGTAAAAAAAAGATGCAATCTGTATATTTTAATTAACTAAAAACTTAACATGTGATAACAATAATTCTTGCTAATATTAATATTAAAATTAAAAATTTCTTTGTATATTATCACTGCAGATCTTAGTTATTTTGCACAGTTCATTGAAGCATACATGTACATCATACCAATAATTCTTTATCCAACTGAACAGAAGATGAAATATATCTTGCTAATAATCAGTTTCAAAATCAGTATAAGATAATATTTTATTGTATATTACTACAGTTCTTTCTCCATACACAATCCAATTCACTACTCATATTACCAATCATCCTTTATGAAACTAAACATGTTATGAAATGATTTCTTGCTAATGTCAATTTTAGAATGCATCCTTTAAATGCATTTATTTTTTTCTTTGTTACTACAATTCATTATTATTCAAAGCTATGCAAGTTCCTCTAATACATTCTGTCTATTTTATTTTACTTTTTGGGTTTTACACTAATCTTGTTCTCTTAAGAAAGGAATAGAATAATCTTTCTCATTGCAACAATCTTTTTAATGACTTTTTCAATTTATTTCAGTGAAATGTAATTTACTTTTTTTTCTTCATAATTTTACATGTCACTGTAAAATCATTAACAATAAAAAGTACATTATTTGAATGATATGATATACAATATCTTCCTTAAAATATATACATGTATTAGACACATACTGAATGATCATCTTAAAATATCAGACAGACTAAAAAAATTTAAGCTGCTTTTACTCAGTATGATATACAAAGATACAAATCTTTATTCCAATTTAAGACATGATTTTGCATGAAATATGAAAGAATCACTTGAAAAGCTAAGCTTTAGTGAGACTCTGCATTGTCTTTTCATCGCAAATTTACCAAGACTGCTCTGGACCTCCCTCCACAGAGAATTTCAACTACATAAATCTCATTGAGAGAGGGGGTATTTTTAATTCATTTTTATGATGCAGAGTTTTTCTTTATACCGGGATCTACATTGATAACCATTTTTGGAGGGTATTCATGTAAATAATTAGTTAATTACCCCAATAATGAAGTAGTTTTTGAGTTATTGTTGATCATTAGAGGGTCATTTATCTGTCGAACCCTCCCCTCTCAAGGCCCTTTCATACACGAGGCATTAAACCACTTCCAAATAAATGCCACTACAAAATGAAATGAGATCGATGTGGGCTTCACATTTCTGTTTCTTAGAAATACCCAGAGAAGTATGTATGCAAATATTTTTCCTACCCCCACAGGCCGCAAATATGGAATCTTGCCTCTCAAGTTCTTGTTATTTTTTGCAGTGGTTGTTCTTTGAGGCGGTTTAATGCGTAATGTCTAAATGGGCCTTACAATGTCGAACTCTGCGTTGGTTCATTCCTCCAGTTTACATTCTTAACTAAACGTTTCATGATTTCATTTGCACATTCATTTTGAAGTTCGGTTGACTAACCTTTCGTTTATTTTTCCTCCTTTTTTTTTTCGTCGTGCGTACGCTGCCTTTGATGTTCAGCCCAAATGAATGCTGTAGCCTAAAGCCACTGCACTCGTTCCATGCCCGGACGGCATAAATCATTTAAACCATCCTCCTTACCCCCTCGGTGTTGGATTTTAACCACGCATCATCAGCCGCAACCAGAAAACAGAAATTGAAATGAGAAAAATCAGGAGAATTAACAAAATCATGGGAATCTCATTGAATGATAATCTGTAGCACTTTTCATCATGCCATCAGGAATGGAAAGTTGAATTAAAAAAAAGAAATCTTGGAGTATTACTAAAAAAATAACTAAATCATTATAACCTCATTGAATTTAAACCTTCAGCATTCATTATCAAAGGTAGTCTCATATTTGTACTCACAGATACATGTGCATTTATGCTTTTGCTCCAATTTACAATGGAGAGTTGCTCCACAGGACATGATGTGACCTTTGAACCCAAGTTGGCACAACTCTATCTTTTATACCCAGGATTCATGTTAAATAATGATGAGGGCTTTGATATTCAATGAGGTTTTCATGTTGCTTATTAACTTTAATACATGTATGCATTTTCTCATGGGCTGGTGTTTGGGAGACTTAAGGGTTTCACACATTTAATGTACCATCATATGTACATTTCTTACTGGTAGATGGTAATGTTGTCTAACTAATTGTGCATATGCTGTGCCTATCCACTTCATTGGGAGATGAACTTACCAGAGTCTCAGTGTACCCATCAAAACAAGGAAAAACCAGAAGAACCAGAAGAAATATTCTGTTTTCATTGTCTTGGTAGTCGTGTTTTACCCTTTCCAAGTACATGTCTCTCTTGGTTTACGCACACACCTTTATGTATTTGTAGTGTATGTGTATGTGTGTGGTCATTTCATTTGCCAGTCGAAAAACGTTGATCGGGAGCAAATTGGCAACAGTGATAACTTCGGTTATCCTAAAGATCAGCCCATGAGATCCAAAGATGAAATCATTCGTGTGTACAACCCTGAAATCTTCTGTCTTTTGCATCATTCTCATTGTAGTTTTTAATGCAGCTAGATTTCATCAGCCCATATTGAAAATTTGCCCCAAGTGTTGCAACATTCATGGTAGTGTAAGAGTAAAGGAAAAAAAAGTAGCTTTTAGTTTCACTTTTTGCAATTTTCTTTTTGCCCCTGCTTCATTATAGATTTAGATTATGTCGATTCATCAATTAATGTAGAAAAGTACCAGTATCATTCATCAAATGCTACTTTTTATTTTTTCAATGGCTAAATAAATTTCCATTACCAAAGCAATGTGGCAGTAGTGATAGAACTTTATTTCTTCCAGTCATGTGTTATGTTTCTGAAAATGAAACTGTACAGATATCACATAATGCATATTCAAGCTATTTAATGGCCTACATGTATAAGAAATTAGAACTTTTATATTTGTACTTGCCGACGTGTGTGTTGCCAATTTGCAATTACTGTATTACCTCTATTCTCACAAAGATCCATTTAACAAATGTCATTCTGTGAGATAACAGACACTGACAAAAATTGTGTAGGGGAAAAAATTGTTTTTATTAATTGTAAAACGAGGTACCTATTTATAGAAGAAAGTTGAGGTATCATGTTGAAATGAAATAGAGCTTTGGTATTCACAGCTTTTCTGAAGTTTAAACACAGTAACAGACCCACCCAATGTGCATTTTTAAAGTCAAACATAAGTAGAAAATACAGTGTATGAAAATGTAGTTTGCATATTGCAGTGTCCATTTTTGTTGTATTAATACCAAAGTAGATTTAGAGAAGCAATAAGAGGTAACTTAATTTTCATGAGCTGCTAACCCTGCTACAAATGTTCCATCATCTCACATTAACAAAATGATTTTGCAAAGAGAATTATAATTATTTTTTTATGCAGAAACATGCACAGATCAATCAGCAAGAAATGATTTAATAATGGTTGAAAAAAAAATTCTCTCCTGGCAAACCTGCCAAATATACACAAAAAAAGACAAATTTTGCAGATGCTTCCTTGTTGCACTGGTTATGTAATGAATAAAGTGTTTATGAGTCCATTTTGTATTCACCAAATCAATTTCTATATTGAGTGAATCTACAGGTTTCAATGAACTTTTGTATTCTATGAACCTACATGTATTCACGTTCACCGAAATTGTGTTGTATTCAATGAATGCATTCACGTTCAATGAACTTGTGCTGTATTCAGTAAATGCATTAATTTCATTGAACTTGTTTTTGTTTTCAAGGAATCCATTCACGTTCAATGAACTTGTGTTGTATTCAATGAAACTTAATATTCA
The DNA here is from genome assembly GCA_025618425.1 of Heliocidaris tuberculata. NCBI lineage: Eukaryota > Metazoa > Echinodermata > Echinoidea > Camarodonta > Echinometridae > Heliocidaris > Heliocidaris tuberculata. The sequence goes on along the minus strand of CM046843.1, from coordinate 26,106,320 downwards.
TATCGAATTGTCCATTTATATTCAATGAACTCCACTGTTCAATTAATGTAACTTGATTTCAATTAATATCATTTGTATGAAAAGAGAAAATGAAACCAACAAAAGTGAAATAGACTGTAGGTGGATATTTTTCTCATTAATTTATTGTAGCACATTTATGCTGTCTTTAGTAACAAACTCTGAAATAACTACTGAGAATCCAGGTGTACTTTATTTGAAAAGCTTTTTATCAGTTTTGATATACTGCCTCATCACCAGTTTTGGCAGAATGCACACAAACTACTTTTACATCTTACATTTGATACCATTTGCTGCCTCAACCATTGCTGTTGCACATTGAGTGTATTCAGTGAAAATAAGTTTTAAGTGAAACCCCACACAAAATCCAGTGCTTGGGACTGAGGTAATTGAAATTGCTAGAGTGCACTTTTACTTATAAAGAGTTTAATAAATAAGTTTTTCACACAGTTATAGAAGTGCATAAGTCATATTTTTCCATGGACATGTACAAAATATAGATATATTTTGAAGCGTAATATTGATGTATCGTCTAGGGCTTCCATAATGCATTTTACCCCCTTCATCATAAGTGAATTGGTTTTGTATAATTTAACACAAAATAACGAAGTGATGTACGTGAAAATATAGAGGAGGGACATTGGAAAGATGAGGGGTTGACTTTTCATCTGTGTTTTCGAGTCAGTCATAGGCATTGTAATGGTGTGGATGTATGGGCGGAATTTCAGAAAGAACCAAAAATGTTACCTGTGCTTAGGCCATAGCTACATAAAAAGGTCATGGAGCACATTTTCACACACGCTGTTACAGCGAGATTTGTGTTATTGTATTCATAGTACATTTACGCGTACATGTAGCTTTTAGATGTAAGATTGGGTTTATATTCTACCTGTAAAAATCAATTTATTCTACTTGTAAAAATCAATTTATGCAAAAGCTTCAAAGTTTTCAGATTGCGATGTATTCACCCTTTTGAATTTTTCTGTAGATAAAAGAACAAATTGTGTAAAATATGTGTAAATATGACATTTATTCATTTATCAATATTTCTAGTTATCTCTTGATATGTAAAGTACTCTTATTCAGCACTAACAGTAGTAACTTGATGTACCAAATGTACTCATTATTGAAAAGTACACTATATTTATTGTAATATGTACTATACATAAACCTGCTAAGTAGAGATATCTATATACATGTTCTAGCTGCCTTTAAGCTCCCTTTTTACATGAATTTTTATAAATAAAGTTTGATCTGCATAGAGAATATATTAGCAAATGTAAGAGCTAAGTATGCTGGAAGGATATAAAATACAGGCTTTAACTACAGTTAAAAAATATTCTTAGATGATGTATACGTTTTCTGAGAATTTTTATACAGTTTGCATTTTTATCGAGTAGGACTGTGGTATGGCAAAAATACACGGAATTTTATACGGTAAAAATAAGATTTACTACTCCAGAGACATGTTCGATGATTTAGATATTTGGACAGATTTATTTTTTGTTTGTCAAAGAAAAAAAAAATTGGGGGTCAGTTTTTAAAACTGATTTCAGTGAAAAAGTATTGTTATCAAGAAACGTAAATTGAACATTTTCTAGCAAAATCATCACAGTTGTTCCTTATAATCAATGTATTCAATACTTATTGCAATTATAATTTCTATTAAAAGCTCTGTTGTAAAAAAAAAAAAAGACTACATGAGCTAATGACAATCCAAGTTTAATACAGCAGGTTAAGATTGATGTCATTTCCAAAGTTTGCATGAGGTCTTCTCTGACATATCATCAACATATCGTTTGAAATTAAGATATGATCATGTACAGTGTACCATAGTGATAAAGTGAGGTTACATTGGGTTGAATGATACATACATGTAAATTGTCTGTTGAGCTGTAGAAGGGCGTTAACTCATATACTTGAACATAAAGTTAATGCCCTTCTGTCTCCTAGCAGACATAATGTAATTGTGCTTGTTATGTACATGTATGGTGTGTGATATACTCGTTTCTCATTTGTTGAGAGCCAGAAGGGCGTTAACTCTTTGGGAAAGGATTTGAGTTGAGCCCTTATGACTATCGGCAGACAAATTATGCACTTTTTATCATTTTGCAATTGAGTTCTTGGATGCTTTTGTGTCAGTCCTGGAATTGGTGTAAGTGAAGTTGACAATATTTTTCAAGCCAATATGTGCCTTGTATTGATTCTAGCTGCATAAGAAGTCAACTTAACATGAAAAGGTGTGTTGAGTACTGGTATAATGGAAAAATAACCCCTCCAAACTACCATGTAGGAGAATATTATAGTAGCAATATAACATGAGAAAGATTTCTTGTGAAATTTTCTTTTATTTCAACTACAACTTGAAATAGTTGACCCATTGAGCAGGCTTGTATCAAGGCATATTTTGATCACATCTTTGTTTAGTCCCGTAGGCCCATATTTGTGTGCAGTGCTCTTCAATATTTATGACGTAAAGTGAGATTGGGTAATCTTAGTGGTTCCTAAACTTCAAAATGCCAATTTATTTTGATTTCTCCCATAATTAACATTTCAGAAAAGCTTCTCAACAGTTTACTTCATATGAAAGTTCCCCAACCAGTACTCAACACCACTTTTAAAACAACAAATTTTAAAACACAAATTTTCTCATGTTATGCACTATTGAGTATTATTAAACCGATCTCACTGCTGTAGTATTGTTTAAGGAGTAAAATGTTGTGAGTTATTGTACACAAGTAGCAAGTGACCAGCGTAGATTGTACAAAAACATTGGAGATAAAAACTTTATGGCTGTGGGATTGAGAGGAGTTTCTTGCACTTTATCAATCTTTCCATAAATCATCCCCATACACTGATTTAAAAAAAAAATGTTTTACTACCAAGAATCTATTTTCAATATTTGCTTCTCACAATCAATGACATAAAATTTTGAATTTTGCATGATATTTGAATCCATTGCCGTCTCACATTTTGAAGTTTAGAGTTTAACTGATTTTTAAACAAATGTTTTACTACCAAGAGACTATTTTCAATATTTGCTTCTCACAATCATTGACATACAATTTTGAATTTTGTGTGATATTTGAATCCATTGCCGTCTCATATTTTGAAGTTTAGAGTTTAACGTGTACATCTATTTTTATTGGGTGGCAGGAAAATGATGAATTGTACTAATTTTATTGATAGAGAGAGAGAGAAACAAAAAAAATCATGAAGATTGCTTTGTTTGAAATGTCTGATATTTCATGTATGAAGTTCACTGTCTTAGACTACTGGGTATTTGATTTTGTATCTTGAAAGTGAGTGATATGCAAAGCTTTTTTTGATTTTTTGAAAATACAACTTTGCTACATTTTAGTTATGTGATTTTGTATAGCATGGGGCAATAATGAACAGTTTTTGTAGTACATGTACCATAAATTCTGTCAATAAAAATGAAGGGAGAAATAGATTGATTCTTCAACTGGCAGATTTAGTTCCAACATCATGCTATTTTAGTCCAAAGTCTTTGCCTTCATGGTCGAAATTCAAGGATTTTGAAGATTATATTTACCCGCAAATTACATCAATTATGTTTCAAATTTTATATTGATAGGTCATACTGTGATCTCCGTATGCTTTGTAGATGGTTATATCATTTGGTGAGAAAAGATTTTGATTTTCTGTTGTAATAATAAATGCTTTGCCTTCCAACAGTGTACCCCATCTATATTCCTTGCATCTGATTTATAGGCCTTTAAAAAAAATTATTTGATATTTTGTGAGCAGAGTGAATAAAGATCTAACAATCATTGCTTCAGGACAACTGTTTCTCTTGTGTGTTTCTTAAATTTGTATTTACTAGGAATATTAATAAACATTAAAGGGGAATTATACCTCCATAGAAAATTTGCTTATATGGAAGTCAGAGAAACGAGTGAAAGTTTCGGAAAAATCAGACAAAGAATTTAAAAAGGTACGAATTGAAAAGTAATACTGATGATTAGAGGAGGAGGGTAAATATTATGATTGAGGAGAAGGGGGAGAAGAAGGAGGATTTAGAGAGGAGGGGACAATATGAATGATGATGATGATGATTGGTAGAAATATATATAAACTGTTAACACCCAGTGATAATGGTAATGATGTCAATTATGTTCATGATTTTGATGATGCTGATAATCGTGGAGTTCATGAAAGGGTACTGTAAAAGTGGGAATTTTCTCGTGATTAATTTTTTGTGCTCGGCTGAGTAAGGTGAATTTCATGTGTTTTTAATTTCGCTGATATGCTAGGCTCATGAGCAAAAGAATACATAAAAATATTTATATATATATATGTCGCGCAAAATATTTCCACGTTTAAAGTAACTTGTGGTTCATGTGTGAAATTTCCTTGCAATGTATCTCCCATTTGTTTTGTACTTTGATTTCTAAAAATATCAATTTTCTCAATTTTATGTTGGAACAGAGAGTATTTTCTTGGTGGGGAAGGGGGAGGAAGGACCTATTAAACTTTGTTACATACCAATAATGTATCATCAACAAAAAGTCATTTCCATTATTTAAATGGAATTAGAAGTTGGTTAATTATGTGAATGTACCAAACGGAAGAGCTCTATGTATAACATTGCACACATAATGACCACATTGCCAACAGCGATTTCCCATATTCATTGTGATCCAAACTCTCAAGTTTCATAACTTTGCGGTCTGAGTCTTCTCAAATTTTCTATGTAGAAAAATGATGGCTACTCTGATTTATCCGTTTCCACTGAAGCAAATTTTCTCAAAGGTTAAAGTGCACAAATCACCTAAAAAACATAATTTGTGTATAGATAGAGTGTATAAAATCAACTTCAAAACACTTTACCTGGCCTTGAACAGTTCAGGAGTATGAAGAAAATGAAGGAAAACATAACCCCCTCACACAGAACCCAACTCCGAGTTCGGTTCCGCGCTTATTCTATGCGAGCACGCATGTGTGCGTCAACTAGTCTCCTCACAAGTTGCTGTATTGTTTATTGGTAGTGTATTTCAACTTGCAATATCTTTTTATAGAATCAGCATTTGAAGCTCATATTTTGAATATAGTACACATATATTGACACAGAACCCTGACATACCAGAGCAAAATATTTTTGGAGATTGGTACACTTTAATTCCTCTTTACTACATAATTTTCAGTGAATTAAGTACCTTATGATAATTGTCTATAGAGATGATGAAAGTATCCTGCTATTTTTCATCATTATAATGATCTTTACAATTTACTCAAAACCTGGTCTTCAAACAAACATGCTGGCAGCACTGTGCTATTATTCAATTCATATGTGCAAAATCCAGTTGCGGCACCAAGGGGGGGGGGGGCATGGGGGGGGGGAATTTGCCCCCCCAGTCAGAAGCTTTGCCCCCCCAGTTGCCCCCCAATAATTTTCGGAGTGAAAAAAAATAAAAGGGTGGAAAATGAGAAAGAAAAGAAAAGGAAAGAAAAAAGTGAAAAAGGAATGGAGAAAAGAAGGAAAAAGAAAGAAAACGGAAACTTGGAAAGCAGTGGCGGCATCAAGGTGGGGGGGGGGGGGGGGCATGGGGAAAATGCCCCCCCCCCACTCACTTCCTGAATAGAGTGGCCTGAACGGAATGGATAGCTCGCTGGGAACGACACAAACAGGAAGACAGAATTATGTTTGTGAGTACGACATAGAGTTATTTGATGTAGATCTAGTCAACAGCGTCTACAAGGATCATACAAGTGGTACACAAAACTTTATCCTCCTGTAACACTGCTGCCCAAAGGAAAAACACTTGTAAGCCCCTATTTTGTTGATTTTTGCTTTTCTGCAGAAAAATGATAACAATCCTTTTCCATGTGATAGGTCTACATTGTTTTATGGAAAAAGTTTCGGAAACCTATTTTTCCATAAGTTCTGCAAAAAGCAGTATCTACAGACTACAGATATGAGACTACAGTTAACTTTGAGTTTCCCCAGGAAAACGCGGTGTTCCCCCCCCCCCCCCCCCCCCACCAAAAGCAGTATCAATAATCAACAAGGCTATAGTCTTGTAACAAGACACACAACTATTTTGAGTCGATAAAAATAAACTACATTCTGTCTGTTAAAAATATTCCTGTCTTTGGAAAAATGTTTTATTTATGTACAAGATGTATGGAATCATCCCAGTAAGTACAGCTGCTTGTGAACGCACCTTCAGCAAACTCAAGTTGATCAAGAATCATCTGAGAGCCAGCATGTCAAACCAGAGGTTGAAAAGCCTCACAGTCATCAGTGTTCACAGGGAGAGAGCACTTGCAATTGACTTGGAGGAAGTAGTTGATAGATTTATCTTGAAATATCCAAACACCAGAATTACACTGAAGTAGAAGTTATAGACTAGACCAGCTAATAAACAATAATGGAGTTGACAAATCCCCTGCACACCAAAAACAACTTTTGACTTTACTTTTAGACTTGGAGATCTACTTCTACTGTTTTAAATGTACCAGCATCAAGCTTTGAGCAGTAAGCATTACCCGATTTCACCAAAATTGCCCTCTATATGAAGTGTAACAGAAACATCTCTTTCTGTAAGTTTTAGATTGCTAACAGATTGCCAATAGTGTCTCTGAAACTTTCTTTCCAAGTGTTGATTATGCTTTCAACTTAGAGTAAATAGCCTAATATATTACAATCATTTGGAATCTTTGCATTGATGCATATGAACCAAGATGTATATATTCTGAGACTTAATTTTTCATCTAGAGATATGCTAAAACCTGAGACCTTCGGGTGGGGGGGGGGGGGGGGGGGTGCTCCGCCCCTGGAACTCACCCGGGGCCTCAAGGTGATTCCCTGGACCCTACCCACTCGCGCTTGATTTTGCGATGTACATGCAATTTTTTTGTCCGCCCTTGCCCCCCCAACATTTTCTTTTGCCCCCCATTTGCCCCCCCCCCCCCCCACTTTAAAAATCCTGGTGCCGCCACTGGCAAAATCGCACATTCCGTATGGATGGAATCACTTTGCATATTTCATTTGTGGCTTTGGCAAATCTAGGGAAAGGTTCTGAGTCGTTCAAAGTAACTTTTATTGGAAGAACTATGAATAATATTAGTAAACAGGTTTATTGCTTCTTACAGTTCACCAGAGTGTTTGCCACAGTAAATATCGAAAAAATAAAGTTTGTTGATTGATGCACACTGCTAGTTAATAACCAGTTCATAAATGTATTCAAATTTATTCATGCTTCTTCCCCAAAGGTCTTGTGATGAACTGTTCCGTTCACCTGTAACAAGTTATTAGATTTCAATAGTCAGAATGCAGTTTGTATACACATAAGTTCTTCGGCCTAATCGTGGAATAGGTGACCTCTCATTCAGTTTGTACGTACACACTTGCGTGTTATATCTATTGAGGTGGAATGAAGTCCCCATGGCATTACACACAATAAACTGATGCGGAGTGAATGAGAGGGGACCTATTTCACAATAACGCCAGTTCTTGCTATGTCAGGCAATCCCCTGGCAAACTTTGGGGTTGTTATTAGTACCAATTGTAGAGGCATGCATTATTAAGCTTGAATACATTTGTGAACTGGTCTACAGCATCTGAGCTTAGAGATTATGGCTTAACTTAGGCTGCTGATTAATGGAAGGCCATTTGTCGACCCCTAATATATACCTGTAAATTACTATAATTATGTAACAAAATAAAGAAACAAAATCGTTTTCTGGCATGAAATGAGCATCGGAAATCATTTCTATCATCAGGTGTTTGTCTTTGCATTCAGTTCCAGAACTAGAGGGGGTTATGATGATTTGTTGGATTAAAAGTGGGCGACATTTGGCTTTCCATAATTCAGTGGCCTAAATCTACACACTTAAACTGGGGGCTTAAAGTTAGGCACCTTTCGAGAATACAGGCCTATAATTTCATCTGCATGCGTGCAATGTATATGTGTTCAAGTGTCCTTGACTGCAGATGCAATGGAATCAACACCTCGTGTGCAGCCAGCATAAGAAAAAAGATTACTACAAGTATCAAAATCAAAAGAGATCCACACTACAGGTAACATAAATAAAACAAAATGACATAATTCTGTTTTTCCATGTTAATGTTATACTTTAATGAGCACACTCTTAAATTCACTACATACAAGGGAACTGGACGGAATTGGAAAGAATACATATATCACTACTTTACTGGTAAAAGATCTTAAATTTGTAAGACAGTGTGACTTCAAATTACGATCTTTACCATAGAACCAACAATACAGTGGAACCTCGTTACAAAGAACACTGTTATAACAAACTCTCATTATAACAAGGTAATTTTGCTGGTCCCACTCCTTTGTATACTTTGCTCTTTTTTAGCCCTGATATAATAAAGTTTCGATATAACAAGGCAATAATCTTTGTCCCAAGAAGTAGTTTGTTATAACGAGGTTCCACTGTATACACACTGCACAAAAGAGATTCACTTCCCGGTATATACATGTAGGACAGGTACACATGTTTTTATCCATAGGGGTGTTACTTTTAGTGATAACACAGTGATAACACAGTGAGTTTCATGGTTTTTTTTTTTCATTACAGAAAAACTTTGGTATTCAGTATTCACTTCATTCACTTTACAGGCAATGAAACCATAGAATCTGAATTTATCTAATTCTCTCACAATTAATTTAAGACACAATCTGCAGCAAATACTCAAGTTTTGAAGGCATTTCAAGTACACATTCAGGTAATCAGAAATGAACATTTAAGGCTGTGCATTCAGTGAACACACTCTTGTGTGGTACAAGGAAATTCATAAGAGAAAATAATGCATGGAAATACTGTAGATGGCTCCTACTAAACATATTCAGCCTCTTGTAACAATATAGTTAACATCTCAGTTGAAATTGACAATTTCCTTTTTAACCCTTTCAGGACAGGAATTATTTAAGAGCTAAATTGATCACAGTTTGTTCTTCAAATTGGCAACAGTAATATTTTTCTTTTAGTGCTACATGGTTCAAATAAGGTGTAATGTCTTTGAAAACAATATACATGGTTAGAAATTTGTTGAATAATTGAAAGAAGTTGCCAATTTTGATGAAAATGATTTTGAACCTCTTAATGTGTTGCCAATTTAAGGATCTCAAAGCTTATTCTTGTTTTTAAAATTCCTGGCATCAAAAGCAATATGGTCATGTAATAAAAATGGACATCGTGTGTGCAGAAAATTTTGCTCTTTCTACTCGTGCATCTGGTATATTTTTTAGAGCTCTGAATCAAAAGTTATAGAGCCAAACCACAAAATGTGGTCAATTGTCTCGAAAGGGTTAAAAGTAAAAATTATGCCATATTTAAACACTTCCATGTTGCAATATATTACTTTTAAAAGTACTCATAATTCTTTAAAGTTATTTTTAAATAATGATTTAACAATGCCTTATTATTTTTCATGATCTTTTAATTTTCATGATACAAAACAACAGAAATTAATCACAAAGGCATGAGTTTAAAAGCCTTCAGATTGGACAAAATCATGTTGTACTTGTTAGATCTGTCGAACTCACAGATTCTTTTTTTCTTTTCTTAGGTTGACAAGTGTGCAGACTAAAAAAGATCAGTTTGATTTGTATAAACTTAGCATAGTGTAACTCTTTTGTTACACTACACGTACATGGTGACTGCAAGACACTTCTTGAAAAGAACTGCTATTAGAGCAAACATCATGGGGAAATGTGGAAAATTCTCCTCCAAAGTCAAGAAGCATTCTGAAATCTTTTTCCTTCTACCATGCTGTGGCTTAGCATTCAAGATCTCTTCAGCATGCTCAAGATGTACCTAAGGAAACCACAAAAACCAGTCAGGACACACAGAAAGCTTCCCAAGACTCCCAAGTTACAAGTTCATGTTTCGCACGAATCCTTGCAATCCATCTATCCCATCCAAAAATGAAAAATCTCAGTACGACCAATGACTAATCGTTCTTCAGGGTATCACTACCATTTAATAACTCTATCAAATAATCAAACCCCCAACACCCGCATCATCATATCACAATCTCGAAGAATCGATAAGCATAAGAACTGCGGAAACTAACTTGTATATGCAGAAATCAAAATACCTCCATGCTTATACAAGCAGTGTAAAAATGGAAAAGACATGGTCTTGAAATTAATGTCGGAATTCTGTCCCAAAGGAAGAGTTGGCCAACACAGCTTCATCGATAAGCATAAGAACTGCGGAAACTAACTTGTATATGCAGAAATCAAAATACCTCCATGCTTATACAAGCAGTGTAAAAATGGAAAAGACATGATCTTGAAATTAATGTCGGAATTCTGTCCCAAAGGAAGAGTTGGCCAACACAGCTTCATCGATAAGCATAAGAACTGCGGAAACTAACTTGTATATATGCAGAAATCAAAATACCTCCATGCTTATACAAGCAGTGTAAAAATGGAAAAGACATGGTCTTGAAATTAATGTCGGAATTCTGTCCCAAAGGAAGAGTTGGCCAACACAGCTTCATCGATAAGCATAAGAACTGCGGAAACTAACTTGTATATGCAGAAATCAAAATACCTCCATGCTTATACAAGCAGTGTAAAAATGGAAAAGACATGGTCTTGAAATTAATGTCGGAATTCTGTCCCAAAGGAAGAGTTGGCCAACACAGCTTCATCGATAAGCATAAGAACTGCGGAAACTAACTTGTATATGCAGAAATCAAAATACCTCCATGCTTATACAAGCAGTGTAAAAATGGAAAAGACATGGTCTTGAAATTAATGTCGGAATTCTGTCCCAAAGGAAGAGTTGGCCAACACAGCTTCAGTGGTGACCAAGTCAAAAAAGCACTGAGAAAAGAATACACTTTCAGTTCCCTGGATTTATTGCTATAGACCACCAAAAGAAAAATTTGAGGGATGCAGTTAACTGCAAATGCCAAAAGGCCAATTATTACCAGGCGACCAAAGTATAATTTTTCTTTTGTTCCATAAATGTCAGAATGCAACTTGCATGCATGATTAGATAGGGAGCACAGGGGGGCGTTTCATGAAAGGACTTGTCAGATATTCTATCCGACAAATTTGCTCTCAGCCAATCAGATGCAAGGATTTCAGTAGCTTATAACAGTTGTCGGATAAAACATCCGACAACTTCCTTTCATGAAACGCTCGCCAGGTTTCCTACAAACAAAAATATCTTTGTCAACTGCTATATATTTAGTATTTTAAAATGATCAAGCTACGTTATTTTCCCCTATTATACAGTGTATATTTCAATCCTAAAATTTTATTTTATGTTCATAGCTGTGATTTTTATGCGATGAAAAAATAAAATTTTTATTTAGTCAATGGTCACTCCAAGAGATTTGTGTGTGTGTGTGTGTGTTTTTTTTTTTGTGAAATACACTGAAATGGATAAAAAGTCTACTAAAGAAGTTGGTGAAAGATGCTGTTGAGGAGGCTCTATCTGGCCACTAGGTCAAGATCAGAGTGGAATTGGAGGGGAAGGTGAAAGCCCAGGCAGAGGAGATCCAGCGCCTAAGAAAGGCTGAGGAAAGTTCCAGGGATAATTTTTCGGCTCTGGAAATGAAAATAGATGGAGTTGAACAGCAGTTCTGGTGTAACAACATCCGGATTCTCAGGGTTAGGGAATCTCAAGAGGAGGTTCCTGAGGTAAGCACTAGGGTTTTACTAAAATAATGTGCTTCCGATGAAAAGCACAAAGAGAACAAGGTCCACAAGGAGCTTCAAGTGGTGACAGCAGCATGTAATGAACCTTGTGAGGTCTACAAGATAAGACCAAGTTAGGAATTGAAAGAGTAACATGGGTATATATAGAAATTCAATGCAAGCCCTTGGCTTTGAGTGGTTAAATGAAAGGAACAAGCAGCACCTGACTTCATATTCCTTGAGAGGCACAGGAGGAAGAATTTGACAAACAGTCAAAATTAAAAGATTTAAAATCAGGATTGAATAGAGTGAGCTCTTTATAAACAGAATTTGAATGTAAGCCTTTGGCTTCCATTTTGTGGCTTCAAGAGGCTAAATTAATTAAAGATTCAAAGAATAAATTCAAGAGGTTAAATTAAGGAAAAAGCCGCCTCTAGCTAAACATATTTTGCAGAACAAGAGGAAGAGTTTGACATGATTGTGAAAACCACAAGGCCAAAGTCAGGATATTGTAGCGGTTTTGGCAAAAAGATAATTTCTCCATATTTTGGAAATGTCTTTGGAGATAGACTAAAAGAGTAACAAAACATGATGTTTTATGCCGTTTTTGTCTGGCAGAATGTAAAATTATTCTTGTGGCTTCCACGACTCTTTTACATTCCGATAACTCCATTTTATTTGGTATCATTCCATAGTAAACAAATGTTTTTACGAGTATCCATTCATGAATTGCATGGAGGAAGGTTTGAATGAGACTTGTCATGAATATGCATAAACTTGGGTGAATTAATAACCAATCAGAATACAGCGCATTGCGCATATTCAAGGTTGTGCGACCCCTAGCAGACTATAAATAGCGAGGCTGTCCTGGATGCTCCGTTACATTTACAGATTGGTTGTTAAGACACAGCTTGCAGAGTGTGCAGTTAATTCTGTACCGTGTGTGTACGTGTCTATCTATACACAAGAGACAGCGAATAAGGTGATCTGCAGACGTACGTCATTAACAAGGAATATTTGGAGAGAGAGGCTACATGCCTCAATTAACTTAAATAAAATGTCACCAGTGCCTCATAGTCGAGGCATCCTTTTAGTTCGAAGTTTGATGTCAGTCTTAGTTTAGAACTTTAATTTTAGATTTGACATCCTTTAGCCTTCAACTTATAACCTGAAATTGGCAAGGATGCCTCATTTGTACACATGTGTATATTAAAGGCAGCCAATCTAATCTAAATCCTTTTGCTCCTCAATGTAAATACATGTAGAATGTAGATGATATGAGTGCATTATTTAAGGTTACCAGATTTGGTTTATCTGGTTTCTTTCTCTCTTCTTTGATTCCTTCTCTATCTCTCTCTCTTGTGTTCTTTACAAGCACTCAGAAGTTAAACCAGTAATATATGTTACCTTTAAAAGTATTCAAAATACCTCCATGTTGCAATATATTACCTTTAAAAGTATTCAAACACTTCCATGTTGCAATATATTACCTTTTAAAGTACTCATACTTCTTTACAGTTATTTTTAAATAATGATTTAACAATGCCTTATTATTTTTCATGAACTTTGAATTCTCATGATACAAAACAACAACAGAAATTAATCACAAAGGCATGAGTTTAAAAGCCTTCAGATTGGACAAAATCAGGTTGTTAGATCTGTCGGACTCGCGGATTCTTTTTTTTTTCTTCCTAGGTTGACAAGTGCAGAGACTAAAAAAAGATCACAGTTTGATTTGTATAAACTTAGCATTTATAGTGTAACTCTTTTGTTACACTACATGTACATGGTGACTGCAAGACACTTCTTGAAAAGAACTGCTATTAGAGCAAATATCATGGGGAAATGTGGAAAATTCTCCTCCAAAGTCAAGAAGCATTCTGAAATCTTTTTCCTTCTACCATGCTGTGGCTTTAGCATTCAAGATCTCTTCAGCATGCTCAAGATGTACCTAAGGAAATCACAAAAACCAGTCAGGACACACAGAAAGCTTCCCAAGACTCCCAAGTTACAAGTTCATGTTTCGCACGAATCCTTGCAATCCATCTATCCCATCCAAAAATGAAAAATCTCAATACGACCAATGGCTAATCGTTCTTCAGGGTATCACTACCATTTAATAACTCTATCAAATAATCAAACCCCCCAAACCCGCATCATCATATCACAATCTCGAAGAATCGATAAGCATAAGAACTGCGGAAACTAACTTGTATATGCAGAAATCAAAATACCTCCATGCTTATACAAGCAGTGTAAAAATGGAAAAGACATGGTCTTGAAATTAATGTCGGAATTCTGTCCCAAAGGAAGAGTTGGCCAACACAGCTTCAGTGGTGACCAAGTCAAAAAAAGCACTGAGAAAAGAATACACTTTCAAGGCCATTGTCGCCCAAGCAGAAACACAGTTCCCTGGATTTATTGCTATAGACCACCAAAAGAAAAATTTGAGGGATGCAGTTAACTGCAAATGCCAATTATAACCAGGCGACCAAAGTATAATTTTTCTTTTGTTCCATAAATGTCAGAATGCAACTTGCATGCATGATTAGATAGGGAGCACAGGGGGGCGTTTCATGAAAGGACTTGTCAGATATTCTATCCGACAAATTTGCTCTCAGCCAATCAGATGCAAGGATTTCAGTAGCTTATAACAGTTGTCGGATAAAACATCCGACAACTTCCTTTCATGAAACGCTCGCCAGGTTTCCTACAAACAAAAATATCTTTGTCAACTGCTATATATTTAGTATTTTAAAATGATCAAGCTACGTTATTTTCCCCTATTATACAGTGTATATTTCAATCCTAAAATTTTATTTTATGTTCATAGCTGTGATTTTTATGCAATGAAAAAATAAAGTTTTTGTTTAGTCAATGGTCACTCCAAGAGATTTGTGTGTGTGTGTGTGTGTGTGTGTGTGTGTGTGTGTTTTTGTGAAATACACTGAAATGGATAAAAAGTCTACTAAAGAAGTTGGTGAAAGATGCTGTTGAGGAGGCTCTATCTGGCCACTAGGTCAAGATCAGAGTGGAATTGGAGGGGAAGGTGAAAGCCCAGGCAGAGGAGATCCAGCGCCAAAGAAAGGCTGAGGAAAGTTCCAGGAATAACTTTTTCGGCTCTGGAAATGAAAACAGATGGAGTTGAACAGCAGTTCTGGTGTAACAACATCCGGATTCTCAGGGTTAGGGAATCTCAAGAGGAGGTTCCTGAGGTAAGCACTAGGGTTTTACTAAAATAATGTGCTTCCGATGAAAAGCACAAAGAGAACAAGGTCCACAAGGAGCTTCAAGTGGTGACAGCAGCATGTAATGAACCTTGTGAGGTCTACAAGATAAGACCAAGTTAGGAATTGAAAGAGTAACATGGGTATATATAGAAATTCAATGCAAGCCCTTGGCTTTGAGTGGTTAAATGAAAGGAACAAGCAGCACCTGACTTCATATTCCTTGAGAGGCACAGGAGGAAGAATTTGACAAACAGTCAAAATCAAAAGATTTAAAATCAGGATTGAATAGAGTGAGCTCTTCATAAAAAGAATTTGAATGTAAGCCTTTGGCTTCCATGTTGTGGTTCCAAGAGGCTAAATTAATTAGATTCAAAGAATAAATTCAAGAGGCTAAATTAAAGGAAAAAGCAGCATCTAGCTAAACATATTTTGCAGAACAAGAGGAAGAGTTTGACATGATTGTGAAAACCACAAGGCCAAAGTCAGGATATTGTAGCAGTTTTGGCAAAAAGATAATTTCTCCATATTTTGGAAATGTCTTTGGAAATGTCTTTGGAAATAGACTAAAAGAGTAACAAAACATGATATTTTATGCCTGGGACTGGTAATCCAGAATCTAAAAGAAAGAATTCATAATTGATGAAATCTTTTAATTAAAGACCAGAAATATTCATATATCTCTTACCCTTTTGTCTGGCAGAATGTAAAATCATTCTTGTGGATTCCATGACTCTTTTATATTCCAATAATGCCATTTTACTTGGTATAAATTCATAGTAAACAAATGTTTTCATGAGTATCCATTCATGAATTGCATGGAGGAAGGTTTGAATGAGACTTGTCATGAATATGCATAAACTTGGGTGAATTAATAACCAATCGGAATACAGCGCATTGCGCGTATTCAAGGTTGTGCGACCCCTTGCAGACTATAAATAGCAAGGCTGCCCTGGATGCTCTGTTGCATTTGCGTGCAGATTGGTTTGAGTACACAGCCTGCAGAGTGTGCAGTTAATTCTGTACCGTGTGTGTGTACATGTCTATCTATACAGGAGAGACAGCGAATAAGGTGATCTGCAGACGTACGTCATTAACAAGGAATATTTGGAGAGAGAGGCTACGTGCCTCAATTAACCTAAATAAAATGTCACCAGTGCCTCAAAGTTGAGGCATCCTTTCAGTTTGAAGTTTAATGTCAGTCTTAGTTTAGAACTTTAATTTTAGATTTGACATCCTTTAGGCTTCAACTTATAACCTGAAATTGGCAAGGATGCCTCATTTGTACTCATTTGTAAATTAAAGGCAGCCAATCTAATCTAAATCCTTTTGCTCCCCAATGTAAATACATGTAGAATATAGATGATGTGAGTGCATTATTTTAAGGTTACCAGATTTGGTTTATCTGGTTTCTTTCTCTCTTCTTTGATTCCTTCCATCTCTATCTCTCTCTCTCTTGTTCTTTACAAGCACTCAGAAGTTGAACCAGTAAGAAAAGTTAAGAGTATAAATGATTTTAATATTGGTCATAACAAATGTTGTGACATTTACTGATATTGGACAGTTACATTAGGTCCAGCACTGAATTACAGACAGCAAGGGACGACTTCGTAGACAAATTGGTTGTCTTAGGATTGAAGCATACAAAACAATGTGGTATTAAATGAAAGCAGAGAACATTACCTTAATAAATATGTATATATTGTGGAAATCAATTTATAATAACAAATTATAATTCACAATAATCTGTCCTTGAAATTGGATTCTGCTTTTTCTGGGATGCACTGGAGAATGCTTCGTTCAGGATTTTCTGGCCTTTGTTTTTTGAAAGTATATTAGGACGTCATATTACATCTTTTAATCTTTTATTTTTATTTCTTTAATTAGTGTGTGTGTGGTTTTCTACTGTTGTTGCATATTCACATGACTAGATGTTCTCCTCTTGCTTTTGAACACTATCACATTTATTTAATAAGGGGTCAGTCTTCACCAGACTTTATGATTTGAATTGTATCAAACTTGAATATACCAAATGCATATTTACAGGAGATACATGTAGCAGGACCATTAACGAGCAGGAAGAGAAACAGAGTAAGTATTCAATGGATGAGTTTATTATATTTTATTCTTTCAATGTTTATTAAAATCAAATGAGTATCGGTGAAAACATATGGATACAAACAGTCTATCAGCTTTCAATTTAACTAGTTCTTTCAATTTCAGTTGTTCTAATCTTATCAAATGCTAAACCAGACTTTTCTCTTTCTGAGAGAAGCAACTGACTGCCAGGAAGCAAAGATCATGGATCTGCAGACTGGTGCCCAGAGTGCTGAAGAAAAGATGAGGATCTTTGGTGCTGCCTCATCCCAGAAAGATGAGGAAATCAAGTTGATGAAGAGGGAGCTAAATGCCCAGGAGCAGTACTCCCGGAGAAACTGCCACAAGGTGACGTTTGCCCGTGAGCCGCCAAGAAAGAGTGTGATGCAGGCAGCTGAGAAACAGAAAACACTGTATGACAAGAGAGCAAGGGAGGTGCCTCTGGCAGCTGACGATCGAGTTCTCCTCCACGACCATAACCCAAGGAAACCTAAGAAGATTTGGCCCTTCTGGAATGAGCAATTTTAATTGTATATTTTGATTAGAATGTACCCACAGTCTATATAACTTGAGTGGCGAGTCCCATTTACATCCAGCATCCTTGGCAAAATACAATTTGATACAAAAAGATACAAAACAATAATCTTGTCTGTCACCCTCTATTGGCATTCAGCCAGGCTCGCTACAACATTAGCAGCTGATCACTGTTGCCTATTCTGTCTTGCAACAAAATATGGAAGATAGAATTCACAGGAACAAAGAAAGAGAATAATAACTGCAGGGACAAGACACCTCCATTACGTTTTCTATGCGATACTGAAAGCCTGAAACCGCTGCCTCTACTGCACAGTAACAAGAGACGGAATACAGAGAGTTCTCTGGATAGGAGAAAACCACAATACAGCAAAAAATGTGTTCACGAATGTGTTCACAGAATTGGTCCATTTGAAGAACATTATCTGTAAATTGATGTCATGTTAGACCAGTTTAACTCATCTGTCCAATCTAGAAGAAAAGAGAAAATTATCCGAAATATAAGTTCATGAGATTTTCACAATTGTGTATTTGCACAAAAATATATTATTTGCAGAAAGAGTCCATATGAGTCCTTGGGATTTCTTCATGTTGTAGAAAAAACAAAAAGAAAAACGTTTAGATTCAGACCGTAGACCACTCAATGTTGTACTGAAGAGTGAACACTATCCTCTACCTGTTCTGGATGATATCCTGTCTCAACCCTCTGATGCAACCGTCTTCTCAATGTGTGACCTGAAAGACGGATACTTACACTGTGTTCTGTTTCTTAAATCTCACAAACAGTACTGTCACAGGCCATAAGGAGTTTAGCACGTGACCAAGTAGGACCAGTGGAAATGTTTTATATTCAGATTTCACATACATGTATGTGACCTATAAGACGAAAGCAGCAACAGCACATTGGATGTTTCATCTTTGGACTTGGCATTATCTGAGATGGAAAAAGATAATGGCGATGAACAGTGCACAAATGCGCAAAATGATCAATTGCAGGGTTGGGTTAAACCCAGTAATACTGATTTGTAAATCTTGCTTGAAATACATGTCGTCCAATGGAGTACAACAAGGGATTTCTTGTCATACAGGAGAAGGAAGAGAACCAAACTGGTAGACATAAAACCAATAATGGAACTTGTTATGGAGGTAATATTGCCAGGAAGTCTGCGGATGTGGTCTTAGGGACTGGAGAGAAAGCTGGTTTTAGCTCATCGCAAGTGAGGCTTGCAATAAAACCATCTTAAGAAATGTGTGAGTCCTATCCAAAATTACAATTAATCATCATCATGGCTGCTATGCCAATGTTTGCTGGAGAGGAAGACAAGAAAGGAAGGAGACTCCCGCATATTTACTGGGACCAAACCCAACTGTTGCAGGCCTTAGTTTTTGAGGAGCGCCAGCGCGATTGCGCTCCTACTGCGCCCCTCGATACTAGTCGAGGGGCGCGATTAATTGCGCTCCTCGTCTGAGCCAGTGTAGTCCCATTCAAAACTAAACAGTTGACGCTGCCTTCATACGGTTGTCGTATCAAAACATCAGGACGAAAATGTTACACCTCTTCATATTGGTTAATTGGGTAGTTTTAAGCTATTTGCATATTTTTGAAAGCCAATCACGAATCGGAACCTACATGTATATACGCATGAGAAAAATTCATTGTGTATTATAATTACGCATCATGTTCTGAATAATTCATACGTGTGTACCGTACCGGGGTACTGTGTGCAGATCAGATACATTTGTGCGTATACACTGAACTGCAATGAATATTCATGTCAGGCCAGGGTCACCATCTCACATGTATCGTGACGTACGTAGCTGTCAATTGTAATGCATGATGGCCGCTGACGCTGCAGAAAAATCGCTTAAGGGGAAGTCAGTTCAACTAAGCACTTTCCTCAAATGGGGCTTCGTTTCCACCTTTGGATATGAGCGAACGGAAGATGAAAACGGACGGGTGATGGTCACAAGAATCTGGTGCAGCGTATGTCGTACCCATTTTGAAAAACTACGTCGAGATGACTTGAACTGAGGACAATAGGTGACTGGTTTAACGGTAACTGTCTTAAACCAAGTGAGATTAGTTTGAAACTCGTTACTCACACAATGCAGTTAGTTTTATCGATGACTTCAGACTATCATGATGTAAGTCTAGGCCCGTTTTGAAAGGCCATTTTCGGTAGTCGTTTACTCGGACATTTTCTCGGACGAGTAATCGACTACTCGGTTTATTGATATTGCCAATAAGACAGGCCGACCGTTGCAAGAAAGTTGAAATCAATTGCAAATCCCCAAAATCAGTCGCAAGTCTTGCAATTCATTGCAAATTTGATTGCAAGTTACGCTCAATCCTGTTGCAAGAAAGTTGCAATCCATTGCAAATCCCCCGAAATCAGTCGCAAGTCTTGCAATCAAACGCAAATCAGTTGCAACTTTGCAATGGATTTAGGGGTAAGCGCAAAATTTGCAACTGATCTGCAACTGATCTCAAGTCTTCAAAATGGCAGCTGCAAATGAAGATGGTGGGAAGAATGTCCCAGATAAAATCAATCCATTTGATCATTTCTCAGTGAAAAAAATATAGATTTCATAAAGATAAAGTAAGGCGAATTTGTGAGATGCTGAATGAGGAGGATCTACAGAGGCAAACTTCTAGGAGCAAAGTACTTTAATAGCAAAGAGTTGCAAGTATGTATAGCCTTGAATTACTTCGCACTTTCCTCAAATGGGGCTTCGTTTCCACCTTTGGATATGAGCGAACGGAAGATGAAAACGGACATGTGATGGTCACGAGAATCTGGTGCAGCGTATGTCGTACCCATTTTGAAAAACTACGTCGAGATGACTTGAACTGAGGACAATAGGTGACTGGTTTAACGGTAACCGTCTTAAACCAAGTGAGATTAATTTGGAACTCGTTACTCACACAATGCAGTTAGTTTTATTGATGACTTCAGACTATCATGATGTAAGTGACAACAACATAAATGTTCATTGCTGCACCTGTGAATGATTTCATTATCTGAGCATTTGTGATTATTCACATGGTTAATAAATTGACACTCCAGTCTGGTTTTACAGTGTTGTCACAAATATTTGCCAGTGTGTAATGATTATTGATGATTCCTACAGTCAATCACTGCCATCCTTCATGAGCTGGAAAAAAGGACAAGTCACACAATCTTGGAAGTGAACCTGCCCGGGAAATTGTCCACTATCACTTTCAGGGAAAAGTTAAGACTGTTGATCATAATCAGATTGTGGTAGGTTAAATTAAAGTGCACAGACAAGACTGCCAATATAAATTGTGGCAACTTAGCAGTCAATTCTTTCTTTTCCCTTTTAAATAAGTGTATGAGTCAAAATTGTAGACTTTCCCCAGAGGGTTCACTTCCAAGTTTAATTGTTAGTGACCACGACTACTCAAGCATTTTTTGTGTCTAAATTTGAGCCAATGTTCATTTTAGATCCAGCAGAAAAATACTTCTTACTCATGTTGTCATGGAATAACAGTTACTGGAAATTGCAGAATCATGCAAAAAAAATTGCATACAGATCATGCATTTATACTGATTGGTTTTAACCCTTTCAAGACAACTGACCACATTTTGTGGTTTGGCTCAATAACTTTTGATTCAGAGCTCTAGAAAATATACCAGATGCATGAGTAGAAAGAGCAAAAATTTCTGCACACACTAATGTATTTTTGTTTCATGACCATATTGCGTTTGATGCCAGGAATTTTTAAAACAAGAATAAGCTTTAAAATCCTTAAAGTTGATGCTTATAGGAAATAAAATCCGATTAAGTAAGGTTTTTCTATAATTTTTTTAGTTATTTAGGCAATCTATGCAGTTAACATGTCATGAAAGTATGTCAGCTTTGAGTTTTTTGAAGATTAAATGTCACTAAAATGACTCTCGACTTGCTATGATATCAGCTACGGCAAAGTTGCTTTTTGTGTGACGTCACAGCCAGGATTTGCTTTATGCAGCAAGAGACGAGAACTGCGATCTACACACAAATGTCCATAGGGTGGATGACAGTTCCACACTCTCAAAACGATGTAATATTGTCTAAATGATCCATATCTGTCATACAGCTGTCCCCTCTCGTCCTGAAACATGTACCAATGTCATTATTCATGTCATCATTAGCATTGAAAAAGTGACAATCTCTGTAAAATAAGTGTTCTCAACTCGCCTTTTTTCAGCAACTCCTCGCGTAGTGCTCAAGTTGTTTTTACATGTACACACGTAGCATAACAACAAACCTGTAAATAGCTGGGGTTTTTTTCAAAACTAAATTACCTAAATTAGAGTAATGTTCCAAGGTGGACTCTCCTTCTACATATTAATAGATCATTCTTATCCATTCAATATGTCGATAACTAAGAACAAAGAAAAATGTATTTCTCTCCGTTTTGTAAAGAATTGAATTGAGAATTGGTTTCGTCTACAAGCGTGGCGTGTGCATCTGTAGCTACGTAGACCTATTTATTTACACTATCGCGCTCGCACGCCTGGGCCGTGTATATGTTGAATGGAAAGTAGTTCCGGTAGTTGAGCAAATTCAAAGGTTCAGGTTCACGCGATCTCGCTCGGGAATATTACAAATTACTAGTACTACGAATGAAATTACAACATGGACGAAGAATTCGTACAACAGAGCCTTTTAAAGTAGATATTCATTGATTTTTAAAACTGACTTAATTTTCATTTTTGCGTATGTGAAGCTTAGACCGGACAAGTTTGTCAAAATTCGACGCTTGCAAACATTCGAAGTAATGATTATTATCAATTACAAATTGCTAAAATACAGCCCCGACATAGCACCTGAACAGCTCTCCGAAAGCCGCTGAAATGTGTGACGTCAAAGGGAGGACGTTAATTGCACAAGCAGACGATGTCCCATAACATCTCACATATTTTCAGTGCCTGTTTTGTCATCTTCTCCTCAATTATTTCACTTCACTAGCATTAGTCTATTATGTTTAATCCATATATTGCCTCACTCTAAACCCCGTGCATGGGTTTATTTGGATGGAAAATGAAGCATTACAAGAATAAAGGAATCAGTTGCTTGTAAACAAAATAGACACCATTTCATACACAGCTGAATACACCGCTGGATGTTCGGCGTTGAATGAGGGATAAATACCGTCCTTGCAATCATTCAGCGGGCTTTTCAATTTGAAAGTGTGGTTTCTTTGATTGTTCATTAACCCTCATCCTATATATTTACAAACAAAAGATTTCAATAATCAGAATCTGTTTCATTCCCATTTTAGAATGGTGTGAAATATGGGCACGTTTGAATACACTAAATTCTTTATAATTTGAGAAATAACTGCACTGCACTTATGTTCATTCTTTATGGGACGTCGTCTGCTTGGACAGGATTGTTCCCTTTATTGACGTCATTGAAACATTGTTATTTTTTTGGCGAAGCGCTTGTATATCGCAGATGCTGGGAGGTAGTTTTATTTGTATTATTGTTTAATTACCTGATATGTAGTTGACTTTAAACTGATACGATTGCTATCTGTTAACTTGCCAGTTTCTAGTGATACATTATTTATCATATTTGCGATTTTCTTTGAATGTGTACTTTAAATTGGCAACACATTGAGAGGTTCAAAATCATTGATTTTCATCAAAATTGGCAATTTTTCAACTTTTCAACAAAATTTTTAACCATGAATATCGTTTTGAAAAACATCACACCTTATTAGAACCGTGTAGCACTAAAAGAAAAATATTATTATTGCCAATTTGAAGAACAAAATGTGATCAATTTAGCCCTTAAATAATTCCTGTCCTAAAAGGGTTAAAGAATTTGACCTTTTGCAGGTATTTGTATTTTTTATGTTTGTTTTTCTGCAATGCTTGTATAGTGTCGGACCCAATGTTAGTGTGTTAGGGGCAAGGTTATGTGTGGTCCAGTCTTAACATGATCATCAGATGTCAAAACTGCTTTACAGCTCTTCAGGTGGTCGCACATACCTTTTGCCAACCAACTTGAACAGCAAACCAGTTAATAAAATGATAAATATCAATACAACTCAACTGATAATACAACTTATGAGCAAATACTTCATTAGCTGATCAATTAGTGTCACAGTTAGCAAGCAGCTAAAAAACTACATGTTTTAAAGCATGATTTCAACAAACAAACAAACACTAGGTTGAAACTTATAAATGCAAATTGAAGGAATTAATACTAAAAATAAATAGTGTCAGTTCTTGAAAAAAATTATAATACTATTTAACAGCATGAACTACTTATTAGAACAAAAATGAAGGAGGAACAAGTGGAAAATGCCAAGGGAGTAAAATAACGGAATTGAGCTCCTCGGTGATTCCAGGAGAGTTATTTTAGGAGCTCAAATTGAGCTCCTCGCCAACATTGAGGAGAGCAATTCACTGAGCCCCTTGATTTTTCAAAAACGAAGGCCTGCTGTTGGAATTCAGTGACAGGGACATTGAAAGAAAACTGGAACAAAAAATGAAGAGAAACCAAGACCTCCAAGGTCAGCTGCAATTGTTTGTTGCCCTCAACTACTTTGGTCCCTAGTCGTAACTAGGGAAGGCCAAAGTCAGCTACGCTATCGTGCGACCATCCATCTCCAGATGGGCTTGCTCGCCTAGTTATGTCTGAGTTGGGAGTCCAATGGGGGCTTCAAGAAAATTTTTCTGGAGGACCCTGTGCAGAAAGCGATGGCCTTGTATGTAAATCGCTTAGAGGAGCAGGAGGGGAGGGTGATGAAGCTCAAGGAGAAGGTCAATGCCCAAGCGGCCGAGATCGACATGCTTAAAAAAGCTCGAGGCCAGTATGATGATAAGTTATCACGTCTTGAAACAAGGATCGAGGCCCAGGAGCAGTATTCGAGGCGCAAATAACCTCCGAATCCATGGTCTGGATGTTGCAGGATCCACTGATGAAGCTGTTTGTACCCTGGCTGGAAAGCTTGGTTTCCAAATCCAGCCTGAAGAGATTGCACGGTCTCATTATTTGAATAACATCACAGTACCTGCCCTTGTTTGTGAAGAACATCATCTACATCAAGTACATGTAGATGACACAGTTAGAACAGTTGACTCAACTGGTGTAAAAGCGAGTTTCAACTTCTCTGAAATAAAACATGTAGAAGAATATGGGAGAGTTGAACAAAAAGGGAGTCAAATAATAACCAGAATTTTTTTCAAAGCTTTTCGATGGACAGGAAATCTACATATGGTGTCATACGGAATGAAGAGGAAGCTGGTTTTAGCTCATCACAGGTGATTATAAGGCTTGCAATGAAATCATCTTAAGGAAATTTGTGTGTCCTATCCAAAATTGCAATTAATCATCATCATCATGGCTGCCATGCAAATGTTTGCTGGAGAGGAAGATAAGAAAGGAAGGAGACTCCCATGTATTTTCTGGGACCAAACCCAACTGTTGGAATTCAATGACAAGGACATTGAAAGAAAATATTGATTTACCCGACAGGGTTCCATGGCCTTAATTGACATTTAGGGCCAAAAAACAAAGAGAAACCAAGACCTCCATGGTCAGCTGCAATTGTTTGTTACCCTCAACTACTTTGCAACCAACGCAATGTCAGACGACACTGCTTACTACACAAGGCATTGACTGGAATACTGTGTCCAACACTGCTCAATGTATTGCAAAGGTTCCTTGCGACATGAAAAAGATGGTGAGTACAACACAGAACTTCATATTCCTCTCCATGAATTTCCTCTTGAGATTGTTTGAACACCAATTTAAAAGGGAATGAAGAGGCCCTTTGACTTCTCATTCCCCCAACATCAATGAGGATAATATTGATAATTTCCCAATTGCTCAAATCCTCTTGGAGCCATTGCTGGATGAAATTCTTATCGTTAATAATAACCAGAGTTGAGAATGACAGGGATTTGGTTGTTTGTCCAATCTTTCTGTTCACTGCTGGTAGTCTAAAGTACATGTATTAAAACGAATCTTGTCAGTAGCAAGGTGATAGTAAGAAGGTGTAGAATTCTATGAGGTTTGACTTTGATCCCAGGACATTGGATGAACACAAACAGAAGACATCCCTCATGCAGTTCTGAATCTATTTGGAGAGGAATAGAGATCGTAGAGGAAATGAGAAGAATTTTAATTTGAACTAAAAGGGGTGGACTGAAAATTTATGAAGACAATATAGTTCATACAGAACAGCCCTTACAGCTCACACTAGACCCTAGATCTTAACTTTATGACTATCTGAAGCCAAATCGACGATGACAAGAACAAGGACATAAACAATGGCTACATGGATGTGGCCAATGCAAGGGCAAAGGTTGAAGGGCAAGGTCTAGCAGCAATGCAGGCCTTAACCATCATGAGGATTTCAATGATTGTTGGTTACTTCCTTGTAAAGAAGCTGATAGCACTTTTCAAAGTTGCCTTCAATCAAGGAGTACCTATAAATTCTTCATGCGAATAATATCAATTCAAATATCTGCTTTAGTACATGATGGGGCAGCGGTCAACAAGTGTACATCGAAAATGTCAGGAACATGCCTTAGCCAATCTAGTGACTTGGACTTTTTCCTTCAAAGCTTTCCTCGTTCAGGAGTGCCTACAGCTTCTTTCCAAGAATAATATAAGAGTGTCTGGCATCGTGTGATGGGGCGTCAGTCAACAAATCAACACTGACCATGTCAAGCACATGTGTGAACCCATTTGTGTCTGACATCATGGACAACAGAGAATATTCAGGATAAAAAACCAACTTTGATGCCTAAGAATAAATTGTAGCAAGCAATATAAGCAAAATAAAAGAAAGAAACAAAGAAGGCCTTTCTGGTCATTAGAAAAAAAAAAAATTAAAAAAAAGACTGATAGAAATGTTCCATATCTGCAAGGACAAATGCAAAGCATTTAGGGCTGCCCTAATTAAGGAGTGCATTCAGCTTCTTCAGGAGAATAACATCACAGTATCTGCCCTTGTTTGTGAAGAACATCATCGACATCAATTATGTAGATGACACAGTTAGACCAGTTGACTAAACTGGTATAAAGTAGAGTTTCAACTTCTCTGAAATAAAACAGGTAAAAAAATATGGGAGAGTTGGACAAAAAGGGAGTCAAATAATGACAATTTTTCTTAAAGCTTTTCGTTGGACAGGTCAGTTGGGCAGCAAATTGCAAAACATATTAAAAATTAAGAAAGAAAATATTACCAGCTACACTCTGCCAATAAGTTATTAGGCCATCCAAAGTGTGGCAAGTGCTAACATATTACGGATGGAAACATTCCACATTCAGAGCTGCTCAGATACACATCTGAACCTATTTAATGACTTGAGTGACATTTTCTCTTACTGAAGTAGCAGGGGGACTCTGCCAGGCAGCCTTAGTAGCAATTTGCTTGTGGAGAACTTTCCCTCCTGTAGATTTGTGAGCTGTCTGCTTGGTGCATGACATGGGTGCTTGAGAGACAATGGAATCAGCGCAACAAATCAGAGTTAAAATATGACTTTGTCCAAGTCAAAGGCTACAAGCCTCAGAGTCCATATTCTGAGCACTTGAAGGATAACTGAAATGTAGAATAATTGAAATAATCTATTCCTGACTTGGCAAAATGTCTGGTTTTAGGGTCTATTTAAAGTTAAAAAAGTTAAAGTCAAGAATTCGGTGACTTTGGTCTACCACTAAAGTGTAGACCTCAAGTCTGTGTGTATTTAAGAGAACCCAGGGAGACAATGATCTACAATGGTATGGAATCAGTAAGGTACCTGAAACATGGAGTGTCTCAATTGTTAAACAAAAGAGAGGTATTAAATTGCCCATTAAATTACTGTTGGTGAGCTATATTCATGGAAAATTTCCTTTTTTCTGCTCTACCGCACTTTGGTGTATTCAAAAGATTATTTAGTACTACCTATTGGTGTTGCCTTTGTTATTTCCATTTTACTAGAGAAAATAGACTAAATTTCTGTTTAAACACAATAAATGAAGTAGATTAAGTATTTCATTTGGGAGGCCACTTATGACCAGAATATTTAACAGTATTATCCCTGAGATCCTTCAAGATGTCATGCCCTAGATCTCTGAGGAGTGTGAATGTAGCAGACTTCACAACAGCTCTAAAGAAGGTGAATGGACTTGGCACCTTCTCGACGCACAGTATGGATGTAGGCAACAGAATCATTATGGTCTTTGTGAAGAAAATTCCTCACGAAGTCAACTGGGAAGAGGACTGGGAAGAGGACTGGGAGCTAAGCACATTAGCATTCATGCCAGATGTGTGCCATAATTTGAAGCTCCTAAGAAATCTGCTTACAGCAGAACACTGCATACCTGATGTGTGCCACAACATCCCACCAAAAGTTACAGCAAAAATCTTTTAGTAGACAAAGGTAAACTGATCTACAACGGTAAAGAAAATGTGAGAAAATATGGTTTCCAAGCGTTGACTAATGGACAGAAGGCAAACTATATCATGTCCCTCATGTCAGCAGAGATAGATGATCACACCTGTGCCCTTCTCAAAATGACACCATAATCACCCATCTGAAGAAATCATAGTCAACTCCTTCAGACCCCTTCAATCAGGAGAACTGAAGCTGTCCATGAATACCTGGCCGGTTCAATTCTCTCATGGCATTTTTAGATGAGAAGATGTATGGAGGACTTGCGTGTTTGTGGATAAAGTCAAGAAGTTTTCATTAGAATTTCTCATCAAGACCTCACTTTAAGCAATTTTATACAGGATTACAATCTGGAAACAATCTGGACTTTGCACATCAGCAGCTTAAGTGTGGGGGCACCACAGGAGACAGTACAGCACATCATCCACTTTCCCCCCATCCCCCAAGCTGATATGGTGGACCTTGCTAACATCAATACCAACAATGTTAATATCATGTTCATCACAGAAACTTGGCTGACAGAATATGATGACACTGTCATTGCTGAAGTAACTCCACCTGGCTAATCTATCATCCATGTTCCATATACATCAGTGGCCATGGTGGAGGGGTATTCATCTTGTTCAAACATGATCTAAACCATAGATCTCTACCCACTGGATAAAGCAATGCCTTCAACGTTCGAAGCGACCCGGCGCGACGTGTCACCATGTTTGGGCTCGCAGAAAAACAACGCTGCAGTACTATTTCAATACAATTTTATACATTTTTAGAATCAAATAATTCAGCACTGTGAAGTCTTTTCCACGAATTAATTGCAAAATCAGGCAAAACAAGTGTATCCGTACAAATTCTAGAGGCAATTTAATGTGAAAATTAGTATAATGTCTTTTATAAGTAAATAATCAAATCATGTATCTTTCGAATAGAGTACACTGGGTTCGTACACAGCAGACGATGTCCCACGCTATGTCCCACGTACTGTGTTTGAGTGAGGGCTCCTAAGTTTGGTTGTGCGGGCGCCTCACCAGCTCGCATAGAGCCGTGTGTACGATGCGATATCCATGTAAATGGAGATCGATGATCTAAACCTACATCGAATAATTGTGGTTCTAATTTTACAGTGACAGAACACTGCATCACTACTGACAAAGCCTGTTCAGTCAACTACGATGTTGTGTATCGATCACCACCTTCTAGCAAGAATAGTCTGAAAATAGATTTAAAGCTACGTTGAGTAATTAGATATGATGATCAGATGTAGCTTTAGATCAGGGTCCCCTTTCATAACACTTGTGTTATCAGTAACAACTGCCACATTTCTATGACAAATTTGCTCTCAGCCAATCAGATGCAAGGATTTCAGTAGCTTATAAGTTATTGCAACTTGTTTCTGATAACAAGTTTGATTAAACAGGGCCCAGATGTTCTTAGCACAATTTGAAAATTGTTTTAGAGCCATTATTTCATTTTTTGTTGTTTGTCAGTGAACGAATTAGGGCACGGCTAAAAAGAAGAGACAGCAAACAATACTTGATCAATCCTATTTTGTGAACTCTCTCCCCATTCTCAAAACTACTGGAACTGATCTTTTCAAAAAGCTAAAAAAGCCAACCTTTGAAACAAAATGTATCTCTTCACTTACAAATGGTTCTCTGACTAAAATACTATTTTCCCTTGACTGATATGCCCTTGAGATTTATGTACTTGAAAGTGAAAATAGCTGAAACATATTTCTATGAACAAGTGAAGACGGGTAGATTTTTTTTGTCATGTACATGTATGGGCTTCAAAACTGGGTCATCAATATAGCTTAAACATTGCACAGTACCATTCTATTGCACATAGTAGCTAAGAATTTGTAAAACCAGAAACCTTTGCATGGATGTAATGTTCGTGAATTTTGCGTGTGGTTCAGATTCACAAAAGTTTCATGCCGCAAAATCATCGAATCATTATTGACATAACACTAAAGTTTTGCAAATCGTGAAAATTTCTTGCTGTGAAAGTGTCTGTCGTTGACGATTCCCGAAAGTTTCACGTCGTAAACGTTTCTGGTTTCACAGTATTTACCTGCACTGATGGGCTAACATGGCACTAGCACCATCACCAACACCGATTTCCTCTATCAACAGACAATGGGTGATTTCAAGTTCGGTGTTGGTGTTGGTGTTGGTGTTGGTGTTGGTGTTGAGAGCGTGAATTGGGCTGCTGATTGTAGCCCCAACACCGAATTCGGGTTTATAAAAATAATACCAATTATATTATTGATTGCTCAACACCTAGTGAAGTCAATCCCAGCACCAGTTTCATTTTCAGGTGTAGTGGCTGGTGCTAGTTTTACCCCAACACCAACACCAGCTTTCAACACCGAACTTGAATTCACCCATTGAGACTGTATCAATAGATCTGTGTCAACAAAACTAATAATTTTCTGGGTACGGTAATCATTTAATCTTCATCGCTGCATTTTGGTGCAAGAATCTCAATGAAAATGTGCCATAAGCCTGATGGTCATTGATTAAAGAACTAATGCCTCAAACATTTTACTTTCTCTAACGTTCTGGTTGAGCTTCGCGAATAACAACAAAACATCTTCAGTTGATAAACCCTACGACGACTTGCTTCAAATTTTCTTCAGTTTAACATAAATGTTGATAGAATTGCTGAAGACAACGGCACTGGAATGCATGGCATACTAAGGAATGGCTGAACGACTATTGTATTGTATATACAGTCATATATAACTGTATATATCCTTTAACCCTGACACTATCCTAGGTAACGATACCATGTATAGAGTAACTGGTACTCTGGGCTCTTGGTAAGACGAGGGTTAACACTTCATCAGGTTCCTGAAGGAGGTCCATGACCAGGATCCCACTTGGGAGTGAGAATGACATTGTCGTAGTCAAAGTCGGGATCGATGCTGAATGGTTGGACATCGTCCAGAGGCACCTGATATTGGAAACAGATGGTGAATGAGAGTGAGTCTGAATACATTCTTCATTTCAGTTTTCATGTGCTTATTAATGTTCTTTATACACCTTACATGTATGCTTTTTATCATAAAACAAAATATGAATTTCCATAATAAAGTATCAAATTACCAAAATACCAATACACATGCAATTCCAAATGCTTCCTAATACACCATACAATAATCATTTGTGCCACAGTTTGTACAGAATTTTTATCTAAATCTCATTAATTTTTCCTTATTTTCAATACTAAACATTGTTTATATTCTTTATTACTTTCAGGAATGATTTTCTTACATTCTGATTCTCACATAAAGTACTAGGTCAACTACTTTAAAACATTGGAATATAGCTTCAACTACATTTTTGCATGAATTTCTTACTTCTATTAATACATGTTTAAATAGTTGCAACAATTATTACGCTATTTTCGTATATTGTTAAGGTGGGCAGGCCTCTATAAACATCTCCTGAAAGCCAAACAGGCTCATATTATGTCCACAGGTAGAAAAACAGAAGCTTTAGTGAATTGTTTTCAATGGCCGTTTTTGCAAGTTCATTCGCGAATTGCAAAACTTCAAATTTGTGAGTCAGTTTTTTCACAGTATTGATCTTTCACAAATCTCGACTAATCATGAAATTCACAAAAAATTACATGCCCTTCTGACTCTAAAGAGACGAAATGAAAACAAAAACAAAAACAAAAAAGGAAATGAGCAATGAAGTATTGTAGAAGTGTTGTGGTCTAGTAGATAAGTCACCGAACTGTGAGCTGAGCCACAATGTACAGGGTTCCAATCCCTGCTGCAGCATGAACATCCTTTGGCAAGACATTAATCTACAGTTGCCACACTTGACCCAGGTGAGGTAATTCCTTAAAATGCTAGAGCGCCATCATAACAGCCATACTAAAGGGGTAATAGTCGTGGAGTGCCATGTGTACTATATAAGAACCATTATTACCTCTTTGCTATCTTCAGTGGTCATGTCAGTTCCTGAAGGTGGGCAGGTCCCTGTAGCACTTGGTAGTCGAGTTATGTGTACACCACGTCCTGGACTGGAAAGAGCTTCTTCTTCATTCTCAACCTCACCGGGGTAAAGATCAGGCATGGATGGACTCACTCCTGGTTCTGTAGGATATGCAATATTTGGAAGAGTCTATTGTAATTTTCTTCATGCTAAACATTGCATAACAAAAAATTCATAAGCATTACACTAAAATTCCAATATATACCTCGTATTCAAATCTCTTACAACCAACGGGAATACAAATACTACTAATATCACACTGTATTTTAGTATCAAAATATTTGAATTTATTCCAGTGCCTTTTTGTTGAATATTCAAGTGACAGAAGTGATATACATCCCAGGCTTACTAAGCTTAGCAAACATTAACAATGCTGTACAAGCATAACTAGTCCTGGCGTGCAGAATGCAGATGACCCAATCTGGGCATGCAAAGTGGGGAAAATTGAAATCTGAGTAAACACAAGAACTAACCTCCACTGCTTGTCTCGATATTCCCTTCTTTCTCATTCACTCTCTCTACCATCTCAGGGGTAACAGTGGGAGGAACTCTAGATTTAGCTGCTTCCCTCTCGGTTTCTGCCTCTGTATCAAAGGAGGCTATGTATTTGCTGCTGGAGTCATCAAAATCTATGATTTCATCATCGTCGCTGAGGAACTCGCTTTCGCTGTCTGGCTCATCAAGATAATTATCAACCTGCAATATAGAGCATGATGCATTGTCAAGCTCTAAAACTTACAAGTACTGAAGACCTAGGAGTAAGGTCAAGGAGATGCCTCATACTGGGGCACTTGTACCCATCTTGTATAAAACTACAGGGCATGAACTAAATCACTAATGGTGGATTCCGTAATAGAAAAATTGACATTTCCACATTGTCCTGCCAAACAACTACTCTAATAATTGTTGGAAAATTGTTTAGTGGTCACTGTGTAAAAGAAGGAAGAATAGTCATATTGAGCGATTGTTCATTTTGCTGTGAAATATAGGTCGTAAAAACAAATACCATATTTTCATTTATTTCACGCCCAAAACGATGAATCTCTCCAAATGACCACTGATTAATACTGCAATCAGATAGCAATACATCAAACAAAACTTTATAATTTATTGGAATGATGAGTAGGCTTAAAAATGTTGTCAAAATATGCATTTTTTTTTTAATACCGAAGATTGTAAGTCCTTTGGTCATCTTAGGGCAAGAGATATGCATGCAAAAATTTAAGGCCAGTAAATTAAAAGTGGAAGTTTAGAGGAACACGAACCATTCATTTTCATCCCAAAAGGGTTTCTCCAACATGGTTTTTTCTCATAGGAGATCACACTATTTATGGAATTCATTATCCTCAATAAACAAATGACACTTCCCAAAGAATAAACTGAAAATTACTTCTCCCATAGAGAGGTCCACAAAATGTATTCAGATTTTATGCATACCTAGGTCTACTACAATGGTTACTAGTGACAACCCCAAAAGCTTTCCACAAGCTTGCCCGACATACCAACAGCTAACATAATATGTAATCTGCATTTTCACTATTGTAACACAATTTAGCTCATCACAGGTGAATGGACCACTTCGTCAAAGGGTCTTGGGGGAAAAGCATCCATAAATTTGGATACATTTGTTCACTGTTCCATTCATTTTGGTTATTGGTTTATGCACTTCCACTGTACCTGGATGTATTTTGAGGACTTCTTCCTGTCATCAGATCCAGGGCTTTCTCTCTCATCAATGAAGTCCTCACCCAGCTCCTAACAAAAAGAACAAACATGTGAGATATTATAGACAAGGTAGAGAAATATGATTTTCAATTTCTACAGTTACATTAATAACTTAAAGTAGTGTGTTATAGCACCACACTAAAAGAAAAGCTTGAGTTCTGGGAAAGGTAAAAAATAATTTGTGAGCTTTCTCATTCTTATTATGTTTGTTTGGAAGATTATCATAGTAGATATGTCCCCTGAAAAGGATTGCTCTTCAAATGCCCTCACATTCAAAATATGACAAGAAACAGCTGAAATGTTTGGACCAAACATTTGTGTGTAGTCCCATATACATATTTCTGTGTGAATCTCAGCAGGATTGAGTCAATAGCTTATCATTCTGGTGATTCCAAAACCTTACAGCATACACCGATTCTTATGAGCAATATGATCAACCTTTTCCAATTGCTTTGAGACAGTTTCTTTCACAATTCAAAATCATGACCTGGGCCCGTTGCATAAAACTTACCATTGATGGTAACTTTGCCCTCAATGGTAAATTCCATAGAAACCTTGAATTTGATTAGCTGTTGAGCAGTGTTACCATGGTAGTTACCATTGATGGCAGAGTTACCATTAATAGTTAGTTTTATGCAATGGGACCCAGAACTCAACTTCATCTTTAATGTTTTTGTATGATCTCTTTATCTAGAATGCAATGAAATACAAGCAATACAATATAGAGTAAGTAAAAATCACTGACAAATCTGAATAATATGAATAATTGCAATTCAAATGGGAATAAGCATTGAAATATCTGAACTGTCAGCAGGTAGTAGATTTCATAATCACCATTTCCAAGAACAAATTGGCAAGATTTGTTGCAGGGTGATATTTGCTAAGACAGGATTAGTTTAGAAACATTATACTGTTTGTCATAAAATGCAAAATAGTTGTTACCAATTGGAAGAGGCAATAGGTGATTCAATCAGCTCTTTGAAAATTCTGTTCCTTCATGGGAATCTTGAAGCATATATAAAAAATAAGGCCATAAAGGAACATTTTAATCGTTCTCACCTCAATTTCTAACTCCTCGACTTGTTTTAGATCTCTTCTAGTCTCTTCCGTTGTTCTGGGTGATGTTGAAGAAATCTGAAACAATTGTGGAGTCTCCTCCGATCCCTCAGAGGTCATCATTTGACCTTCAACCCTTTCACCTGACCTTCGGACAGAAAACTGGTTTACATCATCTAAGGAGAAGAGGAAAATGGGGGTAAGATACAATTTGCACTCGACTGAACTTTTATGCTTGCCAAAAATCAATATTTTTTAATCCATGTTTTGAATGCCCAGGAAGTAAATAAGTCATTTTGCATGATTGTTGTTTGAGGTAGCCTCTTGTATACATGTACAGGATCTAGAAAGGTATTACTGTGCAAATGAAATGTTACATAGATTTGATGACGGAGTCACTGACGAGCAGTAGATCGAGAGATCCAGAATTTCTCGCAGGTCTGAAAGAATTACCTTTGCCTTGTGAAAGTGGCATCAATTATACTCTACATTCTGCATAAACAAAAGTTACAAAAGGCAACCAAAAATTGCTATTTTGTAAGACTAAAATTCATTTTCACAATGTAGACTTCACAGTTAAAGGGAAGAACTCACCTGGTGTTAATACCATGAAGGAACTCATGAACTCTTCATACGACTGGACTCTATTAGCTAGGACAGTCACTATTGCACTGTGAACATGTTCCTCAGAAAGGGCATTGGTTCTATTCTCTCTCTGCTGTGGAGTGCCATCCATTTTCTCTTTCAGCCTTTACAAAATATTACAGGGATGTCTGTAGCATGAAGGTGCAAAATAAATTGATTTTACATATTAATTAGTTATTAAATATATGCTAGTTTTTTTTAAAGAATATCTTATGCATGAATTGTTATTAACAAATAGGTTGTAATTATTATTCATTAAAGTACACATTCAAAGAAAATCACAAATATGATAAATAATGTATCACTAGAAACTGGCAAGTTAACAGATAGCAATCGTATCAGTTTAAAGTCAACTACATATCAGGTAATTAAACAATAATACAAATAAAACTACCTCCCAGCATCTGCGATATACAAGCGCTTCGCCAAAAAAATAACAATGTTTCAATGACGTCAATAAAGGGAACAATCCTGTCCAGGCAGATGACGTCCCATAAAGAATGAACATAAGTGCAGTGCAGTTATTTCTCAAATTATAAAGAATTTAGTGTATTCAAACGTGCCCATATTTCACACCATTCTAAAATGGGAATGAAACAGATTCTGATTACTGAAATCTTTTGTTTGTAAATATATAGGATGAGGGTTAATGAACAATCAAAGAAACCACACTTTCAAATTGAAAAGCCCGCTGAATGATTGCAAGGACGGTATTCATCCCTCATTCAACGCCGAACGTCCAGCGGTGTATGCAGCTGTGAATGCAATGGCGTCTATTTTGTTTACAAGCAACTGATTCCTTTATTCTTGTAACGCTTCATTTTCCATCCAAATAAACCCATGCATGGGGTTTAGAGTGAGGCAATATATGTATTAAACATAATAGACTAATGCTAGTGAAGTGAAATAACTGAAGAGAAGATGACAAAACAGGCACTGAAAATATGTGAGATGTTATGGGACATCGTCTGCTTGTGCAATTAACGTCCTGTCTTTGACGTCACACATTTCAGCGGCTTTCGGAGAGCTGTTCAGGTGCTATGTCGGGGCTGTATTTTAGCAATTTGTAATTGATATTACTTCGAATGTTTGCAAGCGTCGAATTTTGACAAACTTGTCCGGTCTAAGCTTCACCTACGCAATAATGAAACTTAAGTCAGTTTTAAAAATCAATGAATATCTACTGTACTTTAACACATTAATTTCTCATGAAATAGAGATTAATGTTATCCCTTGTTTGTATAGATATTTGTAATAAAGTAATATGGTGATTTTTGTTGTACATGTACGTGTCTAAGTGATAGAGGCAATAGGAGTTAAAGTTATACAACTTAAGGTCATTTAGGGTTAATAATTACGTATAAAATATTTGTTTAAACATTAAATGAGAAAAATAAACATTATTAGACTGGAAGAAAGTGTTAAGATATAGTGATTTTAAAAAGATATGAATAAATTATTATGGTAATGTAAAAGGCCTTGAAAGAAGAAGAAGATGAATGATTGTATTTAGAGATATCTTTCCCACGGTTAATGTGTTCTCACTCTTCGTTTTGGAGGGAGCAAGGTAATCCAATTAAGAGGTTTTAGATTAGGTAGCTTGTGTAACTTGTAATTGTATATATGGGACTACACAAATCTTACCTTGCATGTATAGTCCCATATATACAAGTTACACGTGCAAGGTAAAAAAAAACTGATCACACTTTCCAATTTTTTTTTTTTTTTTTTTTTTTTTATTCATTAAATTTTTACAATCTTATTCTTAGTTGATCCTGGAAGATAACCCCTTTAGCAAACTCCCGAGGGTGGATTGCATGGCTCACAGTATGTGGGAAATGGTGATATTTTTCTAGATCTAGATTTTTTGGTTGATATCCCCCTCCACACACAGCATAGCCTGGCATAGGCATGGAGTGTATAGCTCTGTGGCCAGTACCAGATTGATAAGCCACAGAGCTCGTATAGCTACATTGGAGCCTATCTATCAAGATCCCTCTGAAGGGCAATTAATACAATCATTTTCATCTCTAATATAGGGTCTACTTGAAAATCTGTCAGTAAATAGATAAACACTACTCTCGGAAATAGTGTCAGGTAGATCATTTATAAACAACACAAACAAATCATAAATCATAACATAAATCGGCCATCTTAGCATCCGTACCCAGACGGAAGTTAGTACCGCCTAGCTTACTGAAAAAAAAGTAGGCTGCTAAAAGGCTCATCTCGCCTATTGTGCGATTTGGAATGACTGACCGCACATTCACAAAGACATAGAATTTCTGTAGAGCGAAGGTACATAGTCTTTTTGAACCCCGCTTCTGCCGTCAATTGCTCGTGGTCTAGTGGTTAAGACGACGGGTCAGAGGCTTCTCTCTACACTGATGCAGTGTTGCGGGTTTGACACCCGCTCAGGTCTTACCTGATTTTCTTTTTTCACTTATGAAATTGACAACAATAGCGTTTATTCCGTTAAATATGAGCATGATTTCAACAATAACAAATAAGAAACTTGACTAAATATTCACTTTGTCAGGCGGATTTAATGGCGGTTGGGTACGGATGCTAAGTTGGCCCATAAATCATAAATCATAAATTTTAAATTATCATACATAAATCATTGTTTTGGGGGTAAGTTGTACTTGTAGGGTCTAAGTTAGTTAACTAAATTTAACTTAATGAATGCAATTAATCAATAGTTGAAGTTTTAATTTTCAGATCAACAATATAATGTAATTTCAGCGAAATTACTAAGGAAACACGCTGCACTGAACTGAAGCTGGTAATAATCGACGGCTTGCTAGCTAGGCCCCAGCCGGGCATGCAATGGCAATGCCGATATGCGCATGCATGCACATGCCACACTTCATTCATGTCATGATGCACTCTTCAGTCACGCTAATGTGCTCCACTCTCTTTCATTCAGGTCATACGGCACATAACACAACTTCACAAGGATGCTTACCACCCTGCTTACCACAAAATCAACAGGAATTTTGACCTTTTTTTACATCAAAATCTATCGTTTAAAGTTTTGGCTGCCACCGCCTTAGCAACGAACAGACGACGATCGAAGATCCGATCCGACTTAGCGATATTCCGATATCGTACCGCGATATAAATTGTATGTAATACTTTTTCAATAATTAAAAATATGATTTAAAAAAAACATAACAAAAAAAACAAAAAAAAAAGGATACCGTACTTGCTAGCGAGCGAGTTCGGGACCATTGCATCAAACTAGCAGGGAACTCTGGATGATGATGAAGATAATTTTACTGAATTAAGATGGTGACAGTGGCGGATCCAGGATTTTGTGAGGGAGGGGGCCCAATATTCAAAAAATCTCTGACAAAAAAAAAAATAATAAAAAAAAAAAAAATAAAATCAAAAAAATAAATAAATAAATAAAGGTCATCAGCGTTTTGGGGTCTCTTTTTTCCCAAGGGAGGGGTCCCGCCCCCCCCCCCCCGGATCAGCCCCTGGATGATGATGTAATGACATTGATTAAGGCTCTAGCTTCTGATAATTATAAGCATGCCCTTCATGATAGCTGGGTGCGACAATGTCAATGATCTTGAGACAATCGGAATTTCCCGAATCTTTTTGTCTTCATCGATCCGTCATCTGGGCCCTCTTACATAAAAAGTTGCGATTAAACGCAACTCAAAAAATTAAACGCAACTTGATTTTCAACCAATCAGGATCAAGTATTTGGGACTTGCGTTTAATCTTTTGAGTTGCGATTAAACGCAACTTTTTATGCAAGAGGGCCCAGTTTGATTATCAATCCAGGCCTTAGTCGGTCTGCCCCTTTCCTTTCTGCCATTGGTTCCGAGTCCTTCCTTGAAGGGCATCTCAAAAGCCTAAGTTCTAGATACATCTGCTTCAGTTGTGTTTTTGTTATATCCATATGGGAGTTGATTCGGGGGGGGGGGGGAGGAGATGAGGGTATAAATCCCCCCCAAAAAATGCAAGCTTTACAGACAGAATGATGTTTGAAAAAGTCCCTGATGTGGGAGGGGGTATCCCCCTCCCACACCCTCCCCCCGCTCGGTTGCTTCGCTCAGTGGCGTATCTAGGGGCAGGGGGCACGTGCACTGCAACGGGCGGCACTTGGAGGGCACGCAAAAAACTCAAAAGGAGAGAAAGAAAAAAAGTGGGAAAAGAAAAATCATAATCTTTACGGATTATGCGCCCCCAAATCCGCAGGGTAAATGCACTAGAAATCTAGTTTTTGAAGGTTTGAAATGCGAAAAATTTCCAAAGCTCGGTCGCTTTGCTCCCTCTCATAATTATTTTCTTTTATATAGGATCTCGTAATTTCGCACCCCAGTATAGTTCTTAAATAGCTTAAAGGGTTCAATATTTGAAAAAAAAGATGTAATTGCTTTACTCGCTATATCATGAATAATTTTCATATGACTCCTGCTAAATATTGCGCCCCCAATAGGATAAAGTTAAAACAGCATTTGCAAAGGTTCAACGTTTGAAAGAAATCTCAACTTGCTGAATTTATCGACTCTTTCTCAAGCCATAGGGTTTTCGTTAGTTTTGCTCCCGATTGTAGAAGTGAGTGAATAGAAAACCGTTTATCAATGTACAAAATTCGAGCTTCTCTACCGCTCACAAGAAATTACGTGTTTTGGGGTTTTTTTTATGGTTAAAAACTGAAAAATGTGCTGCTCGGTCGCTTTGCTCCCTCACTTAATTGCACAATAACGTAGATAAGTTTGGGCACTCGGGGGGGGGGGGGGGGCTAACTTCATTGTTTGCCCCGGGCGCCCGATACGCCATTGGCTTCGCTCCTAGCTTGCCGGTCATCCCCCCCCCCAATCATGAACACGATCGACACTTTGGTTATTATCATTACAGCCCCCCCCCCCCCCCCG
Source organism: Heliocidaris tuberculata (assembly GCA_025618425.1). Lineage (NCBI taxonomy): Eukaryota > Metazoa > Echinodermata > Echinoidea > Camarodonta > Echinometridae > Heliocidaris > Heliocidaris tuberculata. The sequence continues at coordinate 26,066,053 of CM046843.1, read as the reverse complement.
CCACTAGCTCATGTTTAACAGCCAATTACGGCTTTTCTTCTATTATTTTCTTTCTATTGGGTGTCCTTTCGGGTAAGACAGCAGATCGAGCCAGTCACGGAAGGACATTTGACAACTTTTGAAAATTTGAAGGTCTGTAGAAAAGAAGTATTTAATTGAAGAGAGCTATTTTATGTTTCATTATGAATGGCATCATTGAAGGAGTTGAAATTTGATAAGATTTGGCTGTCATGGTCGCCCACTAAAATTATATTCCATAAAATATTCCATGTCAAACGGACGGACAAAGTGCCTACTCTTAACCGATCAGGCACAGCACTAACCTCGTTATACCACGTCCCTTACTGCAGAGTCGCAGTCGGTGAAATAATGCTAAATAATCAAAATCTCTTATTTTTCATTCTTATAGAGTTATAATACCAATACCAACCGGAAGCTATCACTTCCGACTAAAGATATGTTGCCCGGAAGTTACTATTTCCAGTAACTTTGCCCTGTTACGTAATACCACGTATAAATTCTTACGTTTTCGTACAGTGGGTATAACTATGATTATTGGAATCCTCCTGAACTTGCAGTTAGATTAGCAAAAAAATCATATTTTGGTTGTTTGGCTGAATTGCTATCGAACACTATACGCCGTTGATTTAAAAACAGAAAGAAAAACACTTTCTGCAGCTGTGGACCAGAATTGTATTGTGTTCTTTTAAACGAGTACTACCAGATATGTGTTCCATGGCTACCCTCGCAGAAGTGTTAGTTGATCTTTGATGCACTGAGGGAATCATTTCAACCATTTTGCTCAATCTGAACAACATATCTGAAGTATTTCGATCTCGAGACAGGCTGGTAAGTCTAAACTAATTATGTATGTTTAAAATGCAATGTTTTTGTGCAAAATGAAGTTAGATAATTAGGTTTGTGAACCCCACCCCCCTCTCTCTCCCTCTCTCTTTCTCTCTCTCTCTCTCTCTCTCTCTCTCTCTCATTCTCTTTCACTAACTCAATCACTCTCATCCTTTCTCTCTTTCTCCCCCCCCCCCCCCCCCCTCCCGCATATTCCTCTCATTTTTTTTCAAAAATTAATGTTAAGGTTTTCCGTCACGGTTCATTTTAGCACTTTTTAAGTTCAGTGTCACCACTGTTTACTTAAATTTTGTTGCTAGAATCCTGAAATGTGCGGTGCAATTTTCTTTCACATAGTGTTTTAAATGTTCATAATATTCGTCTCTGCATGTGCAAAGTCAAGAAGTTTTCATTCAAATTCGTATTTGTGCAACGTCAAGAAGTTTTCATTCAAATTCATCTTTGTGCAACGTCAAGAAGTTTTCATTCAAATTCGTCTTTGCACAACCTCAAGAAGTTCTTATTACAATTCGTAATTTGCGCAACTTCAAGAAATTTTCATTCAAATTGGTCTTCGCATTTGTGCAACGTCAAGAAGTTTTCATTCAAATTCGTCTTTGTGCAACGCCAAGAAGTTTTCATTCAAATTCGTCTTTGTGTGCAACGTCAAGATGTTTTCATTCAAATTTGTCTTTGTGCAATAATTCAAGAAGTTTTCATTCAAATTCGTCTTTGTGTGCAACGTCAAGAAGTTCTCATTCAAATTCGTCTTTGTGTGCAACGTCAAGAAGTTTTCATTCAAATTCGTCTTTGTGTGCAACGTCAAGAAGTTTTCATTCAAATTTATCTTTGTGTGCAACGTCAAGAAGTTCTCATTCAAATTCGTCTTTGTGTGCAACGTCAAGAAGTTTTCATCCAAATTCGTCTTTGTGTGCAACGTCAAGAAGTTTTCATTCAAATTTGTCTTTGCGCTATTTCAAGAAGTTTTCATTCAAATTCCTCTCTGTGCAATTTCAAGAAGTTTTCATTCAAATTCGTCTTTGTGTGCAAAGTCAAGAAGTTTTCATTCAAATTCGTCTTAGTGCATGCAACTTCAAGTAGTTTTCATTCAAATTCGTCTTAGTGCATGCACCTTCAAAAAGTTTTCATTCAAATGTGCATGCAACTGCAAGAAGTTTTCATTCAAATTCCTCTCTGTGCAATTTCAAGAAGTTTTTATCCAACTTCGTCTTTGTGAAACCCTAGAAGTTCTTATCCAAATTCATCTTTGCGCATGCAATTTCGAGAAGTTTTCATCCAAATTCGTCTTTGCGCAACGTCAGGAAGTTTTCATTCAGATTCGTCTTTGTACAATTTCAAGAAATTTTCATCCAAATTCATCCATAGACCTAGTTTAAATCACAACAAACGTTTCAGTTTGTAATTTGAAATAGAATACATTTTCTTTCGAAATTTTGGTTTGCTTTGCATCATTGCATAGAGGATTTTTTAGAATTTTTTTTTTTTTTTTATTGTTTGTTTTTCCGCAGAAACCACAAAACACATACATTATTTTACAGACACACAAATATAAATAAATGAAAATGTAAAATAAAAACGGCTCCATAGCTGTAAAATTGCTCAGGTCTTTCTAGCAATCCAGTAAAAAAAAAAAAACCGTTTGTGGATATTATACAAAGGATTAGAAATAATGTTGTGTATCTATTCTATACCCCCTCCTCAAACATTTCCACAGAGTTTGTTATAGTCAATATAGTGGAACCCGTCATTATTTTGTGTAATTATCAACGCCTCATTTTAGAAGTGAATTGTCGTGTACAGCTAACATGGCTAACAACTGGAGAAAGAATGACACCTTAATTTATGCACTTGATGGAAAAAACAAATTAAAAAGCAGTTGCATGAAAAGGCAAAATATTGATTTAATTCTATTGTCAACATACGCGGTATATATTCTCTTAAAAATCAAGTGATCACTGACGCCACTCCTGGGGAGTGAAAATAGAGTGAAATTTACTCTTTTCTTTTCAGAGAGCACTTGAAAAAAAGAAGATGAAATTGAATCGAAAATGTTTTTAAATGAATTGTAAAACCGGTATTGGGCGTATACCCATCAAAGGTCCATGCATGTTTAACAGGATGATACACCCTTCTTAAAGGGGTACCCAATGCTGAAACAATGTTAAATCATTTAAAAGATCATGATTTTATTAGCAGAAAATCATCTGCCTTAAGTTTTTTTAAAAGTCGTGTTGCCAGAAAATCCCCGAAATATGGTAAGATTTCAGGATATTTTGGCCCCTCAGCTGTGTCCAAATTTCAGCTTGGTAACCACAATGACGTCAAAGTGGTTACCCAGGTTCGCGTATTGCAGATGTGTTGCGCGCTAGACTGTACAAAATGCATTATACCTTGCGCGCATTTTGCTAGAATTGCGCGACAAGGTAACCACTTTGACGTCATTGTGGTTACCTAGCTGAAATTGGGACACAGCTGAGGGGCCAAAATATCCTGAAATCTTACCATATTTCGGGGATTTTCTGGCAACACGAATTTAAAAAAAATTTAAGGCAGATGATTTTCTTCTAATAAAATCATGATCTTTTAAATGAACTAACATTGTTTCAGCATTGGGTACCCCCTTTAAGAACTCCCTTTATTGTTTAATGTTAATATGTTTTTTAATTATATATATCATATTATATTATTTCAGTATTCTATAAAATGTGGCAAAATGAAAGTGGAAGAAAACAAATGATAACTATTTTGAAGACAAGTATCTATAGACCTATCTTTAAACTTAACTACATGTGTACTATATATGCAGAGCCTGGGAAATAATTTCAATGACTTTTGGACGCGCATAATATAGAGACATTATTAATCAAAATATGATTTGCATTATTTATTGTTGTTGATGTTATTATTGTTATTATTATTATTTCAATTATTATTATTATTATTATTATTATTATTAGTAGTAGTAGTAGTAGTAGTAGTAGTAGTAGTAGTAGTAGTAGTAGTAGTATTTTATTTTATTTTATTTCATTTCACTTCCAGAAAAACAGTATAACAATAATTACAGAGAATACAAAATACGAAGTACACAAAGTACAATAGCAGAAAGGGAGAAGAAGAAAAAAAAAAGAAGAAAAAAGTATTATTATTATTGATGTTGTTGTTGTTGTTATCGTTATTATCGATTTTTTCCACAACCTAATGTTCAGGACTTGGTAAACAAAAATGTAACCGGACTTCATCCAGAAATCTAGGGTTACTCTTTGTTGTTTTGGTTTCAACAAGTCATCATCATCATCATCATCATCATGATAATAGTGATGATGATGATGATGATGATGATGATGATTATTATAATTATTACTACTACTACTACTTCTACTACTACTATTTCTACTACTACTACTACTACTACTATTACTACTTCTACTACTACTACTACTACTACTACTACTACTACTACTACTACTACTACTACTACTACTACTACTACTACTACTACTACTACAATCATTATTATTGGTATTATCATTATTATTATCATTAATGTTCAGTTGGTATATAGATAAAACAGTAACCGAACGGACGGCATCCAGACATCTAAAGGTTCATCTGGCATGTTTTGTATGGTATGAAACAAGTCCTCTTCATTGTTTATTATTTTATATTTCTAACTTATTGTCGTTATTATTATTATCCAGACATCTATAGGTTCATCTGGCATGGAAGTCCTCTTCATTGTTTATTATTCTATATCTCTAAATGATTGCCGTTATTATTATTATTATCGTCATCATCAATCATCATCATCATTATCATCATCATCTTATAATTTATCCAAAATATCTGACTTTTTTTGCCAGGTTTCATCATGTCTGGGCAGTGGACCCCTCGGGATGAGTTGGAGATGGAAACTATGATGGTGGAAAACAATAAAGTGAATATTGATGAGGACGCGGAGGATCAGTGTGAGAACATTTTAGAACATTTTCAACTAGAGGGGAAGAAATATATGATCACTAAAGTCGTGGATAACGAACCTATTGTGAAAATTCGTGAATATAGTGGAAGTATGGAACCGGGAGACTATACAGAAATTTGCCGGATATCGAAAGATGAATGGGAACGAGTCAACGCGAGGATCAAATATTTAAATAAACGGCTTGAAAGGAAATGACTTTATCATCACCGTGATTGCTACCTTTCAATTTCATCACAGTGCCCCCCCCCCCCCCCCCATAATGTCAGTGCCACCTCAATTGTTGGACTCACGCTACGCCACTACCGAAGATTAAACCGACGAATTGCGACGTTTCAAGGATTCATATCTGGAGAGTGACTTTAACAACGTTAAAAGGATTGACGATGATAGAAAACTATAGAAGCTCAGTGACTACTGAAAACACAAAGGAATCTTTGGGAATAAGTTCGGACACAATCATCCTGAAAGTATTAACATTTCGTTGTCTATGGTTCAGACTCCTTCCTTGGACATGTTTACTGGCAGATCACAGGGCACAGAGAATTCTCAAGGAACATTATTTTTGATGATGAAACACTGTATTGGGCCTCGTAATTATATGTTATCATGATTATCATACTTGCCATGGTTATACTACTCGTTTTTGCGAAGTTTTGTTCCGAAGGTTGCAGCTCCCAAGACTTCCAATCCATGCGTGATATGAGAATCTGATAAAGTGAAGGCGATGGCGTAGCCAGACTTGTTTAACAGGGGGCCGAGGGCACAGACGGGGGGGGGGGGGGGGTAACACAAAATCACAGAGTTACATAGTTGAGTGACACACACGCCATGCACACAGTTGCTTGGATGATCCTCCTTTTTAGCGGTTGAACGGGGGTGGGGGGCAATGGCCCCTTGTGCCCTCTGGCTACTTCTAGGAGTGAAGGAATTATTTAGCATACTTGATATAGTTCTTGATCAATACAAAATGTCTTATTGTGAGAATTCCTGTCTTCTTGCTAACATTACACACATCCTTTTTTTTTTCTTTTTAATTTAGTTTCCAATTGATGTTTAGACCCATATGACTTTAATGTTTCAGCTAAGCTAAAAAAATTTCAATTTTGCATAATGTTGACACTTTTCTTCCTATATTTCTTGAATAGCATGTTGTTTAAGATACATTTGTCAGTTGTTGTTTTTGCTTTGCACCAAATGGCAACATGAAACAACAAGTGTTTGCTTCAGAGCCATTCCGAGGAGTGGGGGGGGGGGGGGGGATCGCAATCACGTGCCGAGATTTCCGGCGCGAACACACACACACACGGGCAACCACACAAACATACCTATATACACACCTATTAGATATTTTTAAATACAAACATATACAAACATACACATACTTCTTTCCACTTCAAATTTTCACTCTTAATTTTGTCCATATTGTCAACAACTGATTGATTTTAAAATTATTTTTTTCCTTGAAAAGTGGAGCTATATTATTACCCCCTCCCTCAAAAGTGTGTATGTGATTTACGCCCGTGTGTCGATCCAAACAAAATCCTCGAGCTTTGAAAGAATCTCACTTCTTTTGTTTACAATTTTTAAATTACGCAACAATATATTTTATATGTATTTGATATACGAGAATGAAATAAATCTTTCTTTTATAGAGTCTTGAATTGAATCTTTGAACATCTTGATTTAATTTGATTTGATTTGATTTATTTTTCTTCTGCATTCATATAAGTACAACATTTTTCGATAACATATATAAAATAAAATACAAAAGTACTTTTTGACAATGAATCATAAATAACAAGTATATGTAACAATCATTATTTTTTTCAAAAACAAACACGAAATGATAAATAATTGTCAAATTATTGTAATTCATCAAATATAAAATCATTTGCGCAAGAAGGACTGCCATTATAAGCAATTTGCTTGAGAATATGGCAGCCCAAGACAAATATTATGAAATAGCTAAAACATGTTTAAATAAGCAGAATGGATGAATAATTGAAATCCTAAGTTAAAAGCATATTGATGATGATTTTGATGATGAAATGATGATGATGATGATAACGGTGATGATGATGATGATGATGACGATGAAGAGATGATACAGAAATTTTACCTTGTATATTCATCGTCTGATCAGAAGAAGTAAGCGGTTCATTGATATAATCTATACAGCAGGTAAAAGCCTGAAATGTGCAAATTAATGGGTAATCAATGCTTGTGGTAAAATAATTAATCAAATTTAGTACTTGTGATGTAGGCCCCTGCTAAAGGTTTCTCATGCTTTTTCTCCCTTTGTGTCCCTCTCTGTCTCTGTATCTGACTCTCCTTCTGTCTCCAGGGGCGTCGATCCGTTTTTCGGATTGGGGGAGTGGGGCAATGAAGGTATATAGTACCCTGCATGATTTTTGAACGTCTCTTAATTAGCTTCTCCATGGTCACATGAAGCAGGCAGGGGCGGCGGAGCGTCTTTCAAAGTGGGGGGGGGGGCACGAGCAAAAAAATGCACTTTTTTGGGGAAAGGGGCCCATACAAGGGGTGAACATGAAGCGAAAAAAGGGACACTTTTGTGACATTGGTATTTACCTACTGTCCAATCAACATGATTAATATGTTGTCAATTAAGCATCATCTTCTTTCTTTTTATTGTGGTTCTGGACAATGTTTAAGCTTCCCTAAATAGCAGTTGTGTGTGATGGTCTGATGAACCATGTGCGAGCGAGCGAAAAGAGCGAGCAAAACTTTTCAGACTTTTTCTAACGATGAAGTACTTTGTTTGTGCATTATTTACAGCGATGAAATGAAAATGACAACAGTAAATTAATTTTGGGGAATGTCGAATGATCTTTGACCCTGTCGTTTTTCTTTAGGATTATACATCGATATCAACATGATTTATGAGATATGCTTAATTTCATAAGAGCTGGCGAGCGTAGCGAGCGAGTTTGCGGAAATTTTCAAAAAATATTGCCCTCACTTGGTGTAAATTATGGGCACATTCGAACGAGCGGGATGAGAAATCTTTCGCTTGGGGGGGGGGGGGGGGTAGGCATTATACCCCTCTTGCCTCCAGCTCCACTGCCTTACATTGTAGATGTATGTTACCTGTTACACTAAAGCCGCACCGATTCTTTGAAGCTATAGATATGGCTCTTTATAGTGTATAATAAGAAACAGTGGGAAATATAGGTTAAAGGGGGCATTTATCAGAGGAGGAAAGGGTGCTTATCAGACATGGAAAGGGGCACTTATGAGAAGAGGAAAAGGACACATATTGGATAGGAAAAGGGGCACTTATTAGAAGTAAAGAGGGGACACTTATATTTTAAAAGGGGCACTTATCAGAAGTAAAAATGCACTTATCAAAGGAGAAAAGGGCACATATTAGAAAGAAATTAGGAGCACTTATCAGAACGGGAAAGGGCACTTATTAGAAAGAAAAGAGATTGGGTTTGGACGGGGTTATGGGGCTGAAGCCTCCAACCCATCCCATTTTTGAGAGTCATTTTCACAGAAAAGGGTACCCATTAGACCGGGACTTCCACTCAAAACCCAACCCGTAATTTAATAAATTTATACATCTGAGATTCATACTTTAGCGAGATTTTCCCGCACAAAACCATATCCCATGTTTAGTGAGTTTTTGCACACACACAAAAAAAGGGTGACACATTAAAGCGGCACACCCCCTCATAACGTATTCGGCGATTTACCTGGTCAGTGTCAGATTATATATAGACCCCTTTACGTAACATGCCCCCCAATCTCATCTGGCTAATGCTGAATTATAGCTAACAAAACCGATTTTCTTTCATTTTTTTTCTATCGCCACATTTTCACTGCTCACTAATTGATCTACCCCATAGAGTTACATACACAGAACTGATCTACCCATATAATCTTTATGTGATAGCAATGAGGAAGTCGTTTCTCCAAGAATTCAGAGATAGATCTATTATAACCACTAGTGGTGTATCCAGGGTTATTGGGGGACTCGGGTGCGCGCAAGTAGCTTATATATAGAGCCTCATTTTATTACCAAATTGAAATTAGAGAGAGAATTGTGAAGACAAGCCTTCGGGGGAGGGGGCACGTCTCCAGAACTAAGCCCAATTAAGTATTTAAATGAACGATCAATTTCAGCGGGAGAGAGTCAAGTTCCCCCTCCCCCCCCCCCTGAACATCATAAAAGGAATTGATGCGTTATCAAATGTATACAAAACTGTTGTGTTAACTTAAATATCATTTTTATGACCTACTTATCTTATGACGTCAGTTCACTATAAGGAACGGGTAAGAACTAGCTTATCGATATCACGTGGTTGATCGCTATATAGTCAAACACAACCAGTGGACTATGAAATGTGTATCTTTTCATGCGATATACGATAGACGGATATATATACCAACTGTGTATGACGCACATAACATTGCATTCATTGCTAGTTTTACTTTCTTTATATTGTAATTGAGCTCCGTTTATTGCAGACGAAGGTTTAGTCACTCAAATTAATTACTGAAGAAAGGGGATATTTTCACATCCCATCATGCCGGTAAGTTATAATACTTCTATTTCCAACATATTTTGCATGCCTTGCTATATTTATAGTTGGCATGAAATATATATATATATATTACTTTGTAAATCCAAACACTATTTCACAACTGGGCGATATACAAACCTCTTCTATGCACATGTCCCCTGCATTCATCCCTACTTTTAATCATCACAGAAAATCTTTAACTTTTGTCGTTATGATTTGAATATTGGATCTATTTCATAATCCATATTAAGAGCCAAAATGTTACACTTATTAACTAAAATTAAAATCCTGAGGCTGCGAAATAAGCAAAAACAATTACCGAAGTTAAAGAAAAACCGGACCAAGAATAAGCACTGATAAAAAAATTGTGAAGTTTACAAGTGAAACACATAATGATGTGGGGAATTTCCAGTTGGCAATACGGTCATGAGTTTGTGATGTCATACATGAAGAAGTTGTTTATTTTGTACTCAATAATATATGGGTTGCGGGGAAAGTATTACAATGAAGAAAAAAAAGAAAAAGAAAAGGGGATAATACAGAAAACTTTCATCGGTTGGGGGTAATCATACAATTGTAGTTTAAGCTTCTACCAACCTTAAATTTTGTTAGCAAACTTTCGTCCACTCCTGTGGACTTTCTCAAGCCAAGTGATCAGTCACACTGTTTCTAATAGACCGCTTCTATAATGCAGTGGCGGATCTACATAGGGGGGAAACCGGCCCGTGCCCCCTCTTTTGAAACCCAACTGGCATACCTTAAGTACACAATGAAAAAAAAAAATTCCCCCCTTAATTGTGTACCTTTCCGGCTCTGTGCCACCTCTTTTACAAAATCCTGGATCCGCCCCTGCTGTAGTGTATACAAATTTATGCACATAATTCTCTGAGCACCTAGTGACGAGCTATTCCATTAACCTGCATTTTATAAATGAGCCTCAATGCGTGGAATCCAGTTTGCATGCATTATCTGTTGCTATGTCCGGCAAACCTCCGGCAAGCTTTCAGGTTGTCAAGAACAACCTTTGTTTGAAAGGTATGTATAAAATTTGCATACATACCGAAGCGGTCTATTGCTGTGTGCTGTCTTGCGATCACTGGACCGAAGATAGGTGACAATAAATACAAGTATTTCAAAACATGCAGCTATAAAAATGATTGTTCTTTTTTTAGGGGGGGGGGGGGTATAAATAGGGCAAATCCTAGGGGTAAATTTCCCTGCTCCTAACCCCGCCACATATTCAGTAAATAATAATAATAATGATAATAATAATAATGATGATACTACTACTACTACTACTACTACTACTACTACTACTACTACTACTACTATAATAATAATAATGATAAGGATAATAATAATAATAATAATAATAATAATAATAATAATAATAATAATGATAATAATAATAATAATAATAATAATGATAATAATAATAATAATGATAAGGATAATAATAATAATAATAATAATAATGATAATAATAATAATAATAATAATAATGATAATAATAATGGTAATGATAATGATAATAATAATAATGATAATAATAATAATAATAATAATGATAATAATAATGATAATGATAATGATAATAATAATAATGATAATAATAATGATAATAATAATAATAATGATAATAATAATAATAATAACATTAATAATAATAGTTATCCTGGACAAGCCCTACAGCCCCCACATCTCTCACAGCCCCCATATGTCACAACCATGACAACTGGATATGTCTAGAGGACTTTGACATGTTTTACTAGATTAGGTTCTATGACCAACTCCCGCATAACAACTAATGCTAGACATTATAAAGTTAATTAATCTATTTAATAAGAGAATAATTTCAGTTCAATTTCAATAATTCATTTTATTAAAAAAAAACAGACATAGTAATCATGACGAACAAACATGATGCAAATTGGGATCTCAAAAAGCTATGCTTGTGCATTAGCCCGGGCCTATATAGCCTGGAATAGCCTGGAAGGCTCTTTGAACACATTGAAGAGTAAAAGAAAGAAAGAAAAAAAAAAAAGCTAACGCTACTCTTCACAGAGCCTGGTTTTTTAATCTCGCTCTGCAATATAGCAGCCATTTTAGAGTCTAAAGAACCTTCTGAAAATCACCTTTACCGTGAGCCAGCTTCTCTCATCTCCTCTTCACCAAAGCTTTAGAGTATTAAAACCCCATTTTTTACCCTAGAATTAAAAAATATGGAAAACAAAATGTGAAATATTAGTTTGAGGCTTATTTATAAAAAGCAGGTTAATGGAATAGCTCGTCACTAGGTGCTCAGAGAAGAAATATGCATAAATTTGTATACATTAACCGGTCCGTTAGTGCTTTACACGATCGTCAGTATTTTAAACGATATTCTTAGGCGTATTGGTAGCCAGTGCAAATCTCTCAAAAAAAGAATGATTCATGAGAATTTGGAGGAACCGCGAGTCAGCCTTGATTATTATGGACAATATTAATGTGCAATGTTGCCATGTTGCAAAATGAATGTAGTTAGAACACCTCTTAAGCCGACTTCCTATTCGGTTTTGAATGATAATAGTAGATCAAAGTCTGTGAGCTCGTCTGTTTTTCACAAAACACACGAACTCACCAGACAATGGCGGATCCAGAGTTATCTTACCTTGCCGGGGAGGGGAGGGGGGTGGCACAAGTCCAAAAAATTTCATGATTTTTCATGACAAGCAACAAAAAAAAGCCAAGTTATTCCATTTTTTCAAGTGCCATTTGGATCTAGAATTGCTGAGGGAGGGGTACCACTTTTCTGTGTAAATGTGCACTATATAAAGATTTCCCATAATTGGGTTTTGCGGGGGGGGGGGGGGAAGCACATGCCTTCGTTCCCCCTATATCTGCCAATGCCAGACGCCCCCTTTAATCAAATACCAGATAATGGTTAGGCAGTGACTAAAGTCCATGTTCGTGCTCAAGGATTTTATCAATTTATTATTTTTTTTTTTTTGTATGTTAGAAAATGGCAAATATTACAAAGGTAAAGAACTTACTAGCTCATCGAAAATTGTGAACAGTCATAATGCGGGGATTTACTGAGAAAAACAACAACTAATTTCAACGTGAAAAAAAAATGAATGAATGAATTGATTAGTGAATAAATAACTAAAAAGATAAAGATAAATAAACAATTTAAATAAAACTAAACTAAAAGAAATCTACAAACTTTCTAAGACTTGATAAAGTCGAGAGTTAGCATTCTAGAATATACCTGGATACCTCTGTAAAGAATTCATGTTTATTGGATTAATTAATCTCAGTTTAACTTTAGGATAATACAAATCGTAACTCTGTATAAGTGATGTAACTTTGTAATTGACTTGAGGACTTGTGATCCGGATTCGGATAAACCACAACTTATGTCTCTGTATATAGTCACTGAACTTAATGTACATTGAATAATGCAAATTGGATGGACATGACATAATTATGCTACATTAATTTTTATCAATCTAGTGCACTGTTAGTGGAAAATCCAGTATTCTGTGGGGGGGGGGGGGGGCAAGTCCGGAAGTATTTGACATTAAAGCAAGTAAGCAAGCAAGAAAGTAAGAAAAAAAAATTGACAGCAGATTATTCAGGCGCCTTTTAGGGATTAAAAAATCGCTGTTTCTGGGAGTGCCACAATATTATTATTGAGGGTCATTTTTGTGGTATTGAATTTGCAATTAATGTGCCCCTTAAGGAATACCAGATTGGAGTTTGTCAAAGGGGCACGTGGCGCATGCCCCATCCGCAAGTTAGTTGTAGCTGTATTTGTGCCCTTATCTCACCAATTCAGTTTTCTACCGATTCCATTTCTCTTACTATATAGCTTGGACATCACCACCACCACCATCATCACCACCGTCCTCCTCCTCCTCGTCATCACCATCATCACCATGGACCAGGTCCCGCCCTTGGTTTCATGGCTGGGGCCGCCCTAGGGGCTGGGGCCGCAGCAGCTGCCAGTGCGAGCCGTACGCCACCCCCACCGAAAACGGTCGTCAAAGAAGAGAAGACTATTGTGGTATATTATAGTCTCTTTGCTTGTTTGTTTTCTTCTGTCCATAATCTATACAACATACAGTAATTTGTTTGTTTCTTTGTTCGTTGTTGTTGTTGTTGTTTGTTGTTGTTGTTTTTTTGGCGGGGGGGGGGTGGAGGAAGGGTACATTAGTCTTATTCGGGGAGGGGTAAATACTGTTGGGATGAAAACATTACACCTACAACCTTCTATTTCCTTCTACTGTTGGGAAAACTGGTGGAATTTCCAAAATATTCTCACGGAAAAAGAGATATGTCGGGAAGTAAATAAAATTAATTGTGACTACCCCAACACCTCCTGATTTCCAAAACAATATGCCCGCGGGATAAAATTACCCTCCCCCCCCCCCCCACCCCACCCCACCCCTTTGATTTTGAGAATCGCAACTGTTGCAACTGTAATACTTATCATGCTTTATCCCCCCCCCCCCTTTTTAATTATAGTAATATCTATTTCTAACAATTGAAATGGTTTATTACGAATAACAGAAAACAACATAGTCATGTTACAATAGTATACATGTATCAATACGAACAATGATAGGTCAAAGATAAAAATGGGGACGAGAAAATAGATATTAAATTTACATCGTGTTTTGAATAATACCTGCATTATTTTTAAAAGAACCTCTTTAAATAGACATTGCCATACGGCCATAGCAATTCCATTGTGTAACGTAATATCTAATAGGCTGTGTCAGTCACCGTAGATATTTTTGTATATAACTTGCGGGTTGGATCTTTCATGGGGGAAAACATGGAATAAAGTTTTATAGCATTTTAGTGTCCGCCTCTATCTTCTCTCTGTTCTCTTCAGTGCATTTGACGCATATATATATATACAGCCAACAGTAAACCTAAAGAAAAGTTCTTTCCGTTGAAGTTTTTTTTTGTTGGTTGATTTATTTTGTAATCGTAAGTAGTCAAAGAACATTTTCAGCTTAAACGATTTGCATAATTTGCATATCTCAAAATCCCGTGTGTGTTATTCATCTTATGCAGCATAACCTGTGACGCAACGAACAGAAGATATACCAGGGGATTGTATTGTATCCATCATGTCCATTGGGGGTAACAAAGCTGATATTGTTTGGGGACAAAATGGGATCACAAATCCACAAAGAAACGGAAATTTTTTTTCTAGATATGTCAAGTCGACTACTTGATGTTATTTTTTTCCACTATATGTGCCAGTGTTTTAGCTTTATTGTTTCGTGGAGGCGGGTAGAAATGACACAGAAAGAGAGGAGAGAGATAGAGAGTGACGAGAAAAAAGAAGAAGAGAGAGAGAGAGATAACGAAGATAGAGAGAGAGAGAGAGAGAGAGAGAGTGAGCAGAGAAAGGAGAGGAAATAAACAAAGGAAGAGAGAAAGTTGGACATAACAGGGTACAGAAAGAAAGAGAATAGCAATTTTACAAAGAATCTTATTTTTCTTTTATTATTTCTGTATCCATTCCATTTAGTATGTGAATAACCCACCGCCTAGCTACTACCCGACCGGGGCCGCCCCACCGCCCCCTCAGAGTTACCCCTACCCCCAACAAGGATACCCGCAGCCGCCGCCCCCATCAGCAGGCTATCCGTACCCGTCGGCTCCTCCAGCTACCGGTTACCCGCAGCCTCCGCCACCCGTCACTTATCCGCAGCCACCACCAACTTCGGGTTACCCTCAACCTCCACCAGTCGGTTACCCTAGCTCTGGATATCCGAAATAGAATGGAAGGTATGCATACAATTTAACGTGAGACAAGGTTAACATGCTAAAATCATAAGTCTCATGTTAATGCAAATCGTGCATGCAATTTGAAAACGTGAATTTCTCTCCCCCCCCCCCCAAGCAATATACTGATTGTTCAGTGCAGCAAACAAGAATTCCATTTTTTTTTCTCAATCTGACAGCAATGTAAAGATGATTTAAAATAGAGAGGTAGGAGATAGAGATTTTAGAGGAAATGGGAAGGAAAAGCTTGCAGTGCATTATTTATTATCATTCTTTCTCTCTCTTTCTCTTTCTTTCTTTCTTTCGGTCTCTCTTACTCTTATACTCCTCCTCTCTTCCCATCTTCTATTCATGCAGGAACTATTTTCACCCCCCCCCCCCCGAAAAAGAGAAAAGTCACTCATCACAATCTTCCAGAATCAAGAACTATAATGCTCCGAGCGGAGATGGCGCTCATCGATGGAGTGGACTCTAATACGTCAGAGAGACATTCGATAAATGGAGTTTGGACAACACGATTCCACTTCAGAGGAAAAGGAGCCACCCCCCCCAAAAAAAAGAGAGAAAGAGAGAGAGAGAGAGAGAGAAGAATGAACTTAGGTTTCTAATTGAAGATAAAACAGATTTAAAAAATAAATAAAAGAAAACAATCAGGGGACAAAGGAATAAATATGCAGCCCTGGAAAAAAAAATAGACTAAGCTTCTATTATTGGGGTATTACATTATACGAATACAAACTAACCAAAAAAAAAAAAAAAAAATAAAAAATATTTCTTTGTATTTCCTTGAATGAATAATATAAAAGCAACTGTACCTTGCTATGATGGTAATTCATTTCCTTCCTATCACGGATTTAACATTATCATTAACTTTTCTTTGTCTGATATCCATGTACATAGAAAAAGACCCTATGTAAAATAAGATTGATAAAATAATCGAACGAATTTTGATGAGAGAAATATCAATGAATAAATACATTCCTATATACACTGATAAAATCACCATCTCGGTATCAATATTGGGCTACACCAGATAAGTGTTAAAATAACACCAGTTGATATGGGATACACCAGATAAGTGTTAAAACAACACCAGTTTGATATGGGCTATACACCAGATAAGTGTTAAAACAACACCAGTTTGATTCGAAACTGGTGTTGTTTTAACACTTATCTGGTGTAGACCAATATTAATACCACGATGGTGTTAAATTAACACCCTGGTTTTTGCAGTGTATATAGGCTACTGTTTGTCATTATGATTTGATTGGACATTTCGATGATATAATTAGGCTTGATTTGAAGCTCATCAAAAGTTCTGCCGCCCACTTGTCAGATATAAAACAGAAATATAGTTACTTTGTTTTGTGTTATATATAGTTAAAATCTTAAAATTACACGTGTTATTATCACTAGTATTGTTTTAGAATTTCAATGGTATTATTTTTTGCTTAGTTTTAGACAATATTATAATGGAAATTAATATAAATGATGTGCAATCATCAAAATATATTTTATATTGAAAAGTTTTATATTCCCAGTAAAATTGATAATATTATGCAATAATTTTGATAAAAGCATCACTGTTTATTAGATGTATAATGACCTAGTTTTATGTCAAGGGTTTTTTTTTCTTTTATAAATCATGTGTATATAAGTAAGCCGTAATCTAAACCTATTTTCGCTATATGCGGTTTCTAATCGATATTATGGCTATAATTATAAAGCATTATACAATTATATGTTTAAGAATCGGATTTTTTTTTGTTTTTACATCATTGATATTGAGGGTAAATTTATGTGGACTGAAGAAATAAAAATGGAATTATTATAAACTCCAAGAATGTACTTTTTTGTGTGGCTGCATTGGTACACTGGGGAGAGACGAGCGATGTGTGACTAAAAAAACCCCGGTTTGAAAGAAATTAAAGGGAAATCCAACCTTAATAGCAAGTTGCTTTGAAAGAAAGAGGAAAAATCAGAGAAGCAGATTGGTGAAAGTTTGAACGAAATCGGACAAGCAATAAGAAAGTTATGAATTTTTGAAAGTTGTAATCACTATGCGTATGGGAATTTCAAATTGGCCGAATAGGTAATGTCACTGTGATGTAGCTGTGGACAACTCCCCCATTCGCTCTAACACACAAAATGACTAAAATGTCACTTTTTTTCAAAATGCATTACTCAGTAGGATCTTTTCGTTCATGAGGACCTATAACAATATGCTATCTCCAATATATTTTGAGTACAGCCCTGAGGGTAAAAGCGCCTCGAAGAAAACCGCAAATTAATGATATTTTTGTGTACGACAAATGAGAGAGTTGTCCACAAAAATGTCACAATTGACTCACCAAATTGCCAATTTGAGATTCGCATAGATGTAGTGATCTCATTTTTCAAACATCCATAACTTTCTTAGTTCTTGTCCGATTTCTTTCAAACTTTCACCATCCTGTTTTTCTTATTTTTCTGCTTTCACACAAATCATCTTATTACTAAGGTTGGATTGCCCTTTAAGCAAAAGTGATCATGAATCTAATGTCATATAGCAATTATGTCAGTCATATTGGCAGAGGCGGATCCAGGATTTTGTTAAAGAGCTAGGGGCACAGTGCCGTAAAAGCACTCGATATAGGGGGCAAAAAAATCTATTGTGTACTTAAGGTGAGCCAGTTGGGTTTCAAAAGGGGGGCACGGGCCGGTTTTCCTCCTATGTAGATCCGCCACTGATATTGGTATGATCGTAAAAAAATATAGGTCTTTAGTTGGAGAGAGAGAGAGAGGGGGGGGGGGGAGGGGAGGGGAGGGGAACGAATAAATGGTATATATGAAAAGTATTAAGTAATTTAGCTAATATAAATGCCAATTTCATCATGTTGCAAAGTTATACATTATAAAAGTCATCAGTATCTGGCTGATGCCGACTGCGTTGTGGGTTGTATCCACTGAAAAATTTCCTAAAAACTTTAATGTTCTTGCCGTAGATGGCGTTAACATATTATTGCATCAAAGAGATGCGATCATACACTGGGCCTATTTGAGTTGGCCTGTTGTTATTATTCAAATTTATGCACATTCCTCTGTTTTGTTTTTTGTTTTGTTTTGTTTTGTTTCTTGTTATCATGGTCACCCTGAGCCACCAAACAAGCTTTCACGAGGCTTACTTGACAAAGCAACAGTTATTGTCTGCATTTTACCTATGATAGTCAAAAGTATAAGGTCATCACATCTCGTATACCTAAAATTTCTTACAACCTTCAGAGGTTCAGACACAGAAGCCTGAAGGGGCGGGGTGGGGGGGGGGGGGGGGGGTGTGCTTCTTACCCGAAAAATAATGCTGTCTTTTCATGTTTTTTTTCCTGAATAGAAGGGGGAGGAGGCACTATATCCGCTCTAGTTTTTGATATACAGATGAATGAGGGGCCTATACATGTAGTTTATTTTCCGGGACGAAATGTCAGCCTGCACGCTGTGAGTGTGAGTAGGTGATTCTCATAACTATGATGCAAGAAGGCAATGACCGGAGTCCTACACTCTCATGTCCATTATGAAATAAGAGCCACTGTTTCATAAAGCAACACTATTGCCTCTTTTTCAGTTATGCATGCAACCAATGCATGAGAGTAAAGCAGTTACAAGTCGTTAATCATGCGTTTTTACTATACTATTCGTGTCAAATGAGTTGCCTGAAAATTAAGATGACTTTTTCAGGCCCCTAAAATCCCTCTTTGAGTTCTTTGCCATATAGCCTGGGACATCCTTCCCCCCCCTTTTTTCCATTTTGTACTCATTTACATGTTTATAACAAGGAGAATTTACACAATGTAGAGGAAAAGGAGCTACTTATTATCATGGAGAAGAAATAATTTCATAGTCCTATATAGCCTACAATATTCTCCGAAATTTTCGCTGAATCTATGAGATAATATGAATAACAGAAAAGCAAATGTGATTAAACACTAAAAAGAATGTACAGTACATTTTACATAAACATCATTTTGAATGTAATATGGAAGAATACAAAAAAAGAAGAAGATTAAACACTAAAAAAGAGGAAAACGGAGCAGGTCTAATAATTTGTTTTAATCCTCTGATGTATGCAAAATGCAACACATTTTCCATAATCATTATTTTCAATGCGATATGAAAGAAAAATGATGATAAATGGAGAAAAATTATGAAAGCTGACACGCACGTACATACACATTACGATTATGTAATGCGAGTGGATTGAACCAAACGACCCGTGAGGCGAGGGATGTTAGATTGCATTATGAGGGACGCCATGTGAGGGAAATGTGGGCCCCATGATTTCCACAGTCCATGCGAAGCAAATGGAACTTGTCTACCGCCGCGGGATCACATGGATCGTACCACGCACATATCACAGGCGGTATTTTTAGACTGGTTGCCGGGCGATTAGACTCCATTTTAGGGTAGATAATTTCGTTCAATTTGGAGGGACAATAATCGAAACTCTCGTGTACGACTATGCTGGTAATGCTAATTTATGAACTGCGAATAGTTTTCACCGTGTATTGTACGCCCAGTAAAATTATTTTTATGGCTTTTTTCCCAATTTTACGGAGCTCATATTTCATGTACATGTTTAATTTCAGTGAAGAAACAAAAAGCTTGCAAGCTCCCAGAAAAATGTTGTTTGTTCACGGTAATAGCTCTGACATACAAAACTGTTTAATTTCCATTCTCGTTATCATCATTACTATATAGTACACTGAACGTCTCTAAAGAACCCTTTTCATCCTTATTCCCGCGATGGCATTAGTTTGGTCTTCCTATTTTTCTGTTCATCATGACAATTCATCATAACTTATGTAGGCCTATAATTTTCATAACATGATTTTACCGTTGATCACAATTTGTGTACTCTTTGAAACATTCAAATCTCATTAAAAATAATAATATACACTGAACGTCTCTAAAGAACCCTTTTCATCCTTATTCCCGCGAT
Source organism: Heliocidaris tuberculata (assembly GCA_025618425.1). NCBI lineage: Eukaryota > Metazoa > Echinodermata > Echinoidea > Camarodonta > Echinometridae > Heliocidaris > Heliocidaris tuberculata. The sequence continues at coordinate 26,045,901 of CM046843.1, read as the reverse complement.
GGCATTAGTTTGGTCTTCCTATTTTTCTGTTCATCATGACAATTCATCATTAGGCCTATAATTTTCATAACATGATTTTACCGTTGATCACAATTTGTGTACTCTTTGAAACATTCAAATCTCATTCAAAATAATATTTTGCCTATTTTAGTTATGATTTAATTCATCCATGGTTCATTTTCTCTACTCATTTTTCCCCCCACATGATTATTCATATCATGCGTATACTGTGTATGTAACATGAAATATTGATGTCCAATATCAATAAAGTTCCATGAATAAATGGGAATAAAAAAATAAGTACATCATTTCCTGAAAAACATGAAAAAAGTAAGTAACAAAAAAAAAAAGTTTTCGAACCTCAAAACATAAAAACTATGAATATTAATTGATTTATATAATCAAAATGTAAATTATCGGGTATATTTACATAAAGTCCCGGGCGTCGCCAAGGGGGGGGGGGCAAATTTGCATTTTTGAAATCACCAGTCATGCCTGTCGAAAATCCTTGTTGGCGCTGAAACTGATAATCTGAGAACCCCCTCAGATAATCTCCCTCCCACTTCAAAAAGTGTTCTAATGGCCCTGATTTGAGTAGGCAAATGTTCGTCGATTTCTTTTTCTTTCTGTGGTAAGAACACGAATATATTTTTGTATTACTCTCAAGTGACGTAATCAAGAGTCCGAAAGTGTTTTTATTTTGAAAAAAAAAAAAGAGTTCATAGTAAGTACCCCTCCTAAATACTGCACACATCAGTTCCTATTTCTCGAATGAACTCGTCGTGACGTCATCCTGTATGGCAGCTGATCGATTCTGAAGAAGACATGTTGATTAGATGGCGAAATGCTGAGAGAGGAGTTACAGGGCCAAAACAAGACAAGATTTTTCGGCAAAATTGCCCTGAAAATGCAGGAATTAAGGACTCAGCATCTTGAAAGAACACGAAAGTATTAGTAACAGGACGCCAATTTGGATTTTTAGTGGAAGTAGACGAAACAGGTACCGTGAAAGTGGAAAATAAGGTAACATTTGCTGACAACGTGCTCGAAAGATCGTGAGGAATTCGTCGCTGGGGAATGCACGCAACACACGCGAAAGTCCATTGTTCGAAGCCATTCTATCTTTCGCGGGTTCATAGAAACGGAATTGTAAATGCTCGTGTGTCGTCAAACAGGGCGATGTTTTCAAGATTAAACAGTCGAAAATTTACCACCATATGCAAGGTAATTACGAAGTCTGAATATCCCATTGTATTCCTGTACGTTTCTACTAATCTAAATTAATCATTAGCCAGAAATTGAATGTCATTTTGAATGAGCAGGGTCCAGAATTTGGATTACAACACTCATCAGTGGCAGTGCAATTATATTAAATGAATAGTCAACAAATCGATTTCAATTCATTTTCATGGAAACATGTTCAACATGTTGTGAATATGTCCTGCAAGTTGCTGGACATCACTGAAATTAATTGACTGTTAATTTACACATAAGTTATAACACTAATAACAGTCCCAATAAGGTCTAACTGTAGCTAATCTTTATCTTAATGGGGTCGGGCGAACTCGGCACTGCGCTGTGACTATGTTTCAAGAGTTGAAGTCCACGCAACGCCCCGTATCCATTTTTAGCCTTAAATTTCATGTTTTGTATAATTTTACTTGTGGAAATTTTCTACATTCCTTCTTTGCTAATCACTTTATACATTGATATCAAATTATTTGAATTTCAGTGTTTTGAAATGTGTAATTAATGCGAAATTCAACACAAGTGTTTGCGATCAATTTAAATCTCTGGGCTCACTCAGCCGCGATTTTCTGGCAAGGCCGAGTTCGCCCTAGTGCCGAGTTAGCCCGCATCCATCTTAATATATTAAATAGAGCAAGCAGGGTTGAGTCTGAATCTGTAAGTGTAACTTGCATTTCTCATTAGGTCTAATAAAATTTTTGCTGAAATAGTTTTGTGAGACTGAAATGAAAGAGAAGCGGTGAAAGAAAGATAAAAGAGAGAGAAAGAGGGAGAGAGAGGGAGTGGGTGTGTGAGCATGCTGACATGCTGAGGGTCAAGAAAACATTTCTCATTTTAAAATTTTTTTTATTTTACTACTTTAGAGGGAACAACACGTAGGCTACATCATGCATGTATGATGAAGATGCAGGTTTTATTTTGTATCCTCAGCCTCAATAAGGTTTTAAAAAGAATAATGAGAAAGATAGATCAGTGACAGTTTCAGCATGTTGAGGAAAATACAAGTTACAAATTTATGATCGACCACTTACAAATTGGCAACTCTATGCCCCCCATCTATGAGCATTTCCCTTCTGGAAAATTTAAAAATTAAAAGAGAATAAAAAAGAAAAGAAAGAAAAGCATGAACATGAGAAAAGTGTTTTTTTTATACATACATTTAGCAAAGCCAAAAAGAACTGTGAACCAAAGTATAATATTTTGCACTGGAGAAAAGAGATAAAATTTGTGGTCATTTGTTCAGGTTTTCCACCCAAGATCATACAAAAGCTGGTCATCCTAATGCGGCAGGTGTTGGATGGGTCGTGTGGCAGCTGTTTGCCTAACGAAAAGGAACCTATTGAAATCAGGTGGGAGCTGAGTGTATAGGAATGGGGGACCCATTGTCTGCAGTATGAATAGAAGGAGGTACAATGTAGACCCCAACCTGACCCAGAGTGTGTTTGTGAATGGGGAGGCTTAGTCTTGGCTTGGCATTATTCAAAATGCAACCTTATTTCGTCATCTCATGTGGATTACTCTCCCTTTGAGATAGTTTTATGTTGGCCATTTTATTTACAACATGTACATGTACATGTAAGTTCTGGCAATTTATAAACATGTATCCCCCCCCCCCCCCCCAATAATCATATTTTCAGTAAGATTTTACAATGTTTTTGAAGATATGCATTTTACCTAGAAGTAAATTTGATAGAAAAAGTAGAAATTTCTTTTCAGATCTGTCAGCAAAATAAATTCATGAGTTTTTTTTTTTCTTTACATTTTTAGGCTACTTACATGTATACTGGTTGTGCCGTATCTGCTGCCATGTAGTGTATCTTGAGTGGTTTTCTTTAACTTGCATCCTTATTTCACATTTTTGCTTGCTCAATCAACCTGGGAAAGGGCAAAGACATTTTTCCGCTTCTTGATCATTCACTTAGAATGACCTTTACAACGTATCACAAGAAGTAAATTTTGTATTATGTAACGAAGAAGTAAAAAATGTGATTTTAATTACATGAAAATTTGCTTGCATAAAAGTAAACTTCAATATGTGTTTGACAGTTACATGTACATAAAGATTCATGATAAGGTTTCTTGCAGTTAAAATGGCTGTCAATAACAAATTTGCAAAAGTTTATGGTATTACGTTAGTTTTTATTTTACTTGAGGAGGTCAGTGCCTTATCTATGAAATTAAACTTTTGAACCAAAGCGGGTGAGTCTCTGCTTGCAATCAAATTTATTGGGGAGTGGTGCTACAGAAAGGGCATGGAAAACTTACACCTTGGGAGAGTTCATTGGAAGTGAAACAACATAAACCTGTATTCCTCGAAAAAACACCAGCAGGTCTTTCCTTTGTTGACGATTCTGAGGGGGGTTGGTGAGTGGTTTGACCTCGGCAATCCTCTATGACCCCTGACTCCTGGAGTTGTGCGCTTAGAGAGCGGCATAGGGTTGGCAGACAATGGGAAAGTGTGCTGGTTTTAATCATTGCTTTGCATGCCTTCACATGCGTTGTAAACACAGTGGCTGTGGGTGCCTGTGTCTGCCCCAATGTTTGTGTGACTTGTGTGAACCAGACAGGGTTATGATGGCGGCGCTGTGGCCTATGGGGTTGTTTGCATATTCTGGAATGTGTACCGAAGGCAAGGATTGAATTGATGTGTACATTCTACTTGTACTTGTATATTGCTTAAAGGGAAATCCAACCTTTATAGCAAGTTGCTTTGAAAGAAAGGGGAAAAATCAGAGAAGCAGATTGGTGAAAGTTTGAACGAAATCGGACAAGCAATAAGAAAGTTATGAATTTTTGAAAGTTGTAATCACTATGCATATGGGAATTTCAAATTGGCCGAATAGTCACTGTGATGTAGCTGTGGACAACTCCCCCATTCGCTCTAACACACAAAATGACTAAAATGTCACTTTTTTTCTAAATGCATTACTCAGTAGGATCTTTTTGTTCATGAGGACCTATAACAATATGCTATCTCCAATATATTTTTAGTACTGCCCCGAGGGTAAAAGCGTCTCGAAGAAAACCGCAAATTAATGATATTTTTGTGTACGACAAATGGGAGAGTTGTCCACAAAAATGTCACAATTGACTCACCAAATTGCCAATTTGAGATTCGCATAGATGTAGTGATCTCATTTTTCAAACATCCATAACTTTCTTATTCCTTGTCCGATTTCTTTCAAACTTTCGCCATCCTGTTTTTCTTATTTTTCTGCTTTCACACAAATCATCTTATTATCAAGGTTGGATTGCCCTTTAATGACAATGTGCAGAATGTATACCAGATTATCAGGCCTGCGCAGTGGTGCATTATATTCAATTTCAATTTCAATTGATTTAAGTTTTATCGTCTACTGAAAATTTGCTGTAGGCTACCACATGAGAGGCAAAAGTAATGATTTGTGAAGTTACAGTACATGTACATGTACATGTAAATCCATTATTTTTTTACTTTTTGGTAGCAGACTAAGCAGACACTTGTGACATAATGTACAATTGTACATGTAATGCATGCCAACAACTCTGTAGGGTATGTAAAAATATGAAGGACTTGACTGAAAGGAAAATGTGTAGTATTAAAGAAATATGCCCCAAGGAATAAAATATTATTGGCTTCCATGTTATGCCTAGGCTACTTGCCATGGAATGGGTGCAGTATAGGCCTGTAATATACATATACATGCAGAAGAGTAAGGGGAAGAGGAAGCAAGTGTTGGGAAGCTTCACACTTTTCGAGGAAAGGACAGCAAGCTGCCAAGCTCTGCAAGGGGTCACCTTATTGCAGGTAGAACCCCCCCCCCCCCTCCTCCCCCAAATACAAGAGCCCTCAAATCTGCAAGCTCTTTTTTTGGCTTTTATTCCTTTAAGGAAGTCTTCCTCATTGACTATTGGCTATTACTATTACCGAGGTCATTTTTGGTCACAGGGTTTTGTGTACACATGCCTTCGATGAGTGAGGGGTCACGCTGAGCTAATGGGCTAAATGCAATGCAGAGAGGCAGAGAGACAGAGAAAGGAGTTTACTCAATCTGCTCCCGATTTCTCTGAGAGGTCAACAATTTTGTTCCCATTTGAATACTCTCAGGACAAGGATGTCTTGTGTAAGGAAGGGGACTAACACAAATTGCTTCAAGTACAAACCTAATTCTTTTCCATTATTAAATTTGATTATTTTTTATTTCCTCAACTGATCCTTTTAAAATGGATTATCATTGTAAAAGTGGCTCATAACATGTACTTGTGATTAAGGAGCAAATTGCTTTTTTTTTTTAATTCAAAGGAAGGGGCTGGACCTTCATTGTACAATAATTTTTGGTAGGATTGGATCAAGAAGTCAGATTTTTGAAAGCTTCTCATGGTTCAGGTGCTCATGTTTAAATATAATTTTTGCAATGCTGCTTTTTTTTTCTCGTTTCTCGCAATGTCACATATTTCCAACAGAGAGTCGTAAAATTTATTTGCCAATCTGAAGATAATGCCTATATTTCTTTTCAATTGTATCATAGCATTTGCATTGAATCTTCATGTTCATGTACATGTATATTAAAGATATTAAAGATTGAGATGAATCTGTTGTCAGGCAACATAAAATTAATCACAAATTTGTATCGTGTTCTGAGATTTTATGCATTACAACCTATTGACAGAGTAATTATTTTTTAAAGTTGTTACATTGTATTTTTACCTTTTTTTTGAGGGGGGGTATGAGTTAAGGAGTTAAGGGAGCAAATAACCCCTATTAGTTCTCATCTTTTTCTTTCTTTTTTTCACTTTTTGTGATTTAACGCAAGAAAAAAACCCCCACCAATTTATGAAAAGAACTACCGAAGGACATTTTGTAAACAGAGGTAACCAAATAGTGTAACATGATATCTTTGGGGTTTCTTTGGCTAATCCCACAGTGCTGGTTTTTGCTGGTACCATGGTCTACATTCTCCTCTTCTAAATTTACTTCATGGTGATAAATTTATACAATCTCGCAAAGTCTCTTTAGTTTAGAACACCTCTGCATGTAGCTGCTACTAAATTTGTTTTTCTAGTAGTTCTTTAAATAGTGGTTGAATAGTGTTTGTTGGAATATTGTAGTGAGTAAAGGGTTTAAAATGTGAATAAATTTACAATACATGTACATGTAGGATGGGTGACATACCATGAACATGTTGATAAAGACAGAATGATTGTGATACAGAGGGGGGGGGGGGGGGGTATGAAAACAGAAAGTGAGAGATGGACAGAATCTCATGTGTAGGAATTTGAAAGAAAAGAAAATTATTTGCATAATGTAATCCTAAAATTTTAGAAAGAACAGATATTGTTTTTTAAATGAAGTAAATAGGAGAATACATAGAGATACAATGTAGATGAAAGAAAGAAAGATAGAGAGAGAGAGAGAGAAAAAAGAGATGGTGGGGGGGGGGGGGGCTAAAAACTGAGATGAGAATGAGAAGAAAACATTAATGCCATCCAAAATGCTGATTAATTTGGATGGATGTCGCTTCCATCTAAAGATAGATTGATGCTTTCCTGCCAAGTTCCTCCCTGCGAACACGAGAAATTTGTCAGTTTCCTCTCTCTCTCCTTCGAGGCAGCGCTGAACAGGAAAACACACATCCTCACTCCATGACCTTTTGACCTCATTAGCATAGAGGTTCCCCAAGGAGAAGCCACTAGTAGCCTCTCTGTTAAGGATTGAATTATTGTCCTCTGGGGATGCTGTCCAAGACGATCATAACTCTGCTTCATTATTACAATCCCGATTAGCATTAATTTGCAAGTGTAATGATGGTTTCTTAGCACATCCACAATCAATATATTTGTTGTTGAAAATGTGACGCCACCGTTTGTGATCCAATAAATAGTGTGACAGTTGTGAATGGCTGTGGCCTGTGGACAAAATTTTGGTAGACGTACATACAATGTATAATGAATGTTATTGCCCCTGTACATGTACATGTATGTTTTTGAAATGCTACTGGTGCAACTGGAAACAAATTGTGATTGAGGCCACAAGATGTACAGTAGTCATTCAACTTTATTAGTGTACATAGAGTGTGTTTGTATTATGAACCTTTTGGATACAGTTTGATATTGCTGTCTGCCATGGACTCCAGCCTGGGGAACGTTTCATCAGGTGTCTTGTCAGTGATTTTTACTGACAAATTTGCTCTCAGCCAATCGGATGCAAGGATTTCAGTAGCTTATAACAGTTGTTGGTAAAAATCACTTACAAAACGCTTGATGAAACGCTCCCCAGATAATCCAGGCTTGGTAAGCAACAGGTTTAGAATCAAGGAAAGCATTTTGAATTTGTACACTGTATGTAGGCATTACATGTAAGTTGCAGTACTAGTCAATAACTGCAGTGGTTTTTGTTGGATTTATCGCCTACAAGAAATGGCAGCCAAATAGCTGGAAAGTTCACCTTGATAAGAGCATGGAGTTTACATACATGTAGCACTTGTATTCTGTTTTAAAGAAAAGATAAATAAAAGAAATAGCCAGAAGAAGATGGAAGCTAGGAAAGGAAGAAATAAGGACAGTGCTAGTATTAGTAGAAATAATTCACCTAGAAATATTCCAACCAGGGAAGTGTTCATATGGAATACTTTCATACATTATAGACCCCCCAAACCCCAAACATTTTAGACCAAACATGTTTAAAATAATTAAATCCAAAATGTCATCTGCACATTCGCCTGAGGGGTTTTTAAATGTCAAATCATTTTCTCAGAAGGAGCTTGGCCTGAGGCTAATTCTAGATGCGGTTTCATGCGATAGTGAATATGAGATGGTGAAGTCAGTCATCGTAGTCCCTTATCAGTGTATAGATTGCACAAACAACAAGTTAGCTTGAGCGGCAATTGCTTTGGCCTAGCCTTACTCACAGATGATGCAAATATTTTTCGAAGAAAGTACTCTAAACTCAGAAACTTCGCAATTACTAATGGTGGTCATTATTGTGACAAGTAACTTGTGCAAGATTAAAAATTTGATTAATTTTCTATTGCAGCATTACACTTTCCCAAATGTGGACCACTTGCTGAATTTTCACTGTAAATTAGAATGGCCGGCCCTCTAATAAATCAAGAAGTAAATCATAAACAAACAAAAAGAAAAGAAAAAAAAAGGAGGTTTGCCAGGAAAGAAGTCTAGCGAGATGAGAAAAGGTCAGTTCTGAGATTGTTGATTTCATCAAGTTCTAGATATTCACCGATTTAGAATCCCCTCTGGATGTGACGTTCGTGGAGGAAAAGATGGAATGATTTGTTGCACTTCCTGTAAATCAATGATTATTAGATTAATGTTGATTTGTTTTGTTGTTTTGGAATCCCACATTTGTTACTTTTTATTCTTCCATTCCTTCCTCAAAATACATGAAAAAGAAATACATGTACATATACACTTTTTTCTTTTAGAGATGTGGGAAAAGTTAGAATGAATTGTAGTGTGGTACTGTGGAGTTAATAACAAAAAAAAAACAAAAACAAAAACAAAAAAACAAATGATACATGAATGAATTGTACTGTGGAGTTCATAACAAACAAACCCCCCCCCCAAAAAAAAACGCACACAAAAAGCAAATGATATAGTATGGAGTGAGAGCAAAGATGAATGATGATAGGTTAATATGAAAATCTGAAAAGAAAAGAGAAAGCAATTAAACAAGTTTTTAAAACTGAATTTGGTGCAATTAATTTGAATTTATTCTTTGCTTACATTGTACATGTACATGTACATGTACATGTCTGTGTCAATGCACTTTTGAAAATGGTTTCTTGAAAAAAGATCTATACATGTAAATGTGACTTGCTTATCAATGTATCACCAAATTGAACATTGTAACAAAAATTTGTAACTTTCACAAATGAATTACAGTGTGTGTATCCTGTTGACGTTGGGGCTACACAAGAGCAATTATTGTAATAAGGAGAACTGATTATTCTTGTATCATGGGCCATTTGTCCATTTCCCAGAAAAGGGGAAATGCGGCAAACTATTATCCGCACCACAGAGCAAATTAAACTAGCTTTAATACTAAACTAGCAGTATTCTGTAGTGAACACTCATCAATGTGTACGTTTTTGCAGCTTCAGTAGATATTGCACGCATGCTCACACATGTATGCTTGTTCCTGCATTCAGCAGTTGTACCCCCCTGTTTAGGTTAATATTTACATGTAGAACGCATTCAAACTAAAAGGGATTTTCATGAAATTTGCTCATAAATGTAATACATGTACATGTATGCAGAACATTATGAAGCTGATAAGCATGGTACTACTTCCCCCAAAGCCCCAGTATACATGTGGAAATACTTAGTATTCCCTATTTAATCTGCAAGTATAAAGGATTAGTGGTTGAAGGATTTTCAGTGGTAGATTAAAACATGGCCAACTGGTTTATAACTTTGTAGCATAGCACTTCGCTGGATGTGTACATGTACATGTACGTCCGATTATAGACACTCATAAGTCATAATGTGTGTACACGCTATAAATGTGTGCCTACATTGTACATGTACTGATACATGTACAGGTTTGTTCGTTATGCATCATTAGTGTCATACAAATGGCAGATCACTCAATCATTTGTTTAATCATTCATGAGTATCTTTCATGAATTTGATAAATTACTACCAAAGAAATGATAGCACATGACAGAATAAAACATTTACATGTTTACATGTAAATGGAAGCATACAAATGAATAAATTACAAAGTACATGGACACTAGCACTTTATATTACATGTACATGTATGTATTGTTAGTGTACAATATATTAACCTGTAGGCCATATTGTAGGGAACTTATTCTTTTGCATCAGAAATACATGTACATGTACATGTACTAAAGATTTTTTTTTTTAATGTGTGAATTTTCACTTTTTTAGTGGTAATGAGGTAGAATTAGAATGAAATAAAACTCGTATTCAGTCTTTCTGGCTTTAAAAAAATACCCACATAGAATACATTTGGGCTCATTGCAAGACATGGGTTGGAGCTCAGTCCGTTTTTGCGTAATTTTCAGTGCCCAAGTACATGTACATGTGTACATGTGCTACAGACTACATTACACCAAGTATTACACCATGCTTTTTATATAGGTTTTAATAGTCCAGTGAATGTAATGTGGTACATATACATGTACATGTCATTGTGAAGCTGTGTACAATATGGGATGAGCTCTATAATGTTATACCACAGTAGTGAAGCATACATGTAGCCAAGAAAACACAGGACATGTTACATGTTGGTATGCAAGCCTGTTCATGTGACAGAACGCTCACATAACATGGGTAGACTTGGGGAGTGGGAGTCCTTCTACCTCTACCAGACAGTTTACATTGTTTTTAGAGGGTGCTTGAGGGCAACAGGGCCATGCCAGCTGTCCCAGTTGGGACCTGGTGTTGATCTAAAGCCAGGTCTGACCTAGATCAGCTTTAATAGCTATGTTCATATTCTGCATAGACCACATGCACAGCAAGGTGTTTGGATTACGTTTTGAATGATGTTTCATGTGTATCAACTCCAAAGTCTGAGGCAAAGGGCCTTTCGGACTGCAGCTAAGGAGGTGTTGAGCCAGATTAGGATTGTATTGTAGGCGCGTTCACATACACTGTAGGCATGTTCATATACACTGTACCTGCATGCACACTGGCAGCTGGAAGGCCTAGTGATAATGTTTTAAGATGATGGTGTGTAACAACTTCCCAGCTGTCTCGAGTAGGCATGTTAATAAAATACATGTACATGTGCATACATGTATATTGCCAAAGTTTGTTCTTAAAAGTTGAGTTCTGGTTACGCGATTACATTGTGAAAGAAACTGTCTCAAAGCAATTGGGAAAGGTTGATCATGTCTACATGAGAATGGGTGTGTACTGTGATTTTTGGAATCATCCAAATGATCAGAAATTTACCTAATCTTGCTGAAAAAGCACATGCACAGCACACAGAAATGGGTATATGAGACTGCATACGTGTGGCATGAATATTCGGCTCGAACACTTCAGCATTTCTTGTCATATTTCGAATATGAGAACATTCAAAGAGCAATCCTTTTCCAGGGGACATTTCACCTGTGATCAATGTTCTTCCAAACTGACATCAAAGGAATGAGAAAGCTCACAAATTATTTTTCACCTTTCCCAGAACTCAACCTTCTCTTTCCATGTAATTGATGTTTTGTATCAACTTTCAAGCTGTCTCAAGTAGACATGTTAACATATTGCCGAAGTTTGTTCTTTAAAGGTGGATGGTGGAATATAGGAATGAAATTTTATATTGCTTTTGGTGAATCCAGATCATTTGGACAATGGGCAAGGAATTTTTTTTATTTAGAACATGAGGATTAAATATGATCAAAATATGAATCATCTAGAGCTATTATTCTTCCAAAATGTCATGTCGAGGAGATGTTTGTTCAATTTCTGCTGAGAAGAAAGAAGGAGATGCAATTAGGCCCATACAAAATGAACGGATCATTGTGGTTCACTGTACACATTGCCACACTATGGCAAGGGCTTAAAGGGCAATCCAACCTTGGTAATAAGATGATTTGTGTGAAAGCAGAAAAATAAGAAAAACAGGATGGTGAAAGTTTGAAAGAAATCGGACAAGGAATAAGAAAGTTAGGGATGTTTGAAAAATGAGATCACTACATCTATGCGAATCTCAAATTGGCAATTTGGTGAGTCAATTGTGACATTTTTGTGGACAACTCTCCCATTTGTCATACACAAAAATTTCATTAATTTGCGGTTTTCTTCGAGGCGCTTTTACCCTCGGGGCAGTACTCAAAATATATTCAAGATAGCATATTGTTATAGGTCCTCATGAACGAAAAGATCCTACTGAGTAATGCATTTTGAAAAAAAGTGACATTTTAGTCATTTTGTGTGTTAGAGCGAATGGGGGAGTTGTCCACAGCTACATCACAGTGACATTGCCTATTCGGCCAATTTGAAATTCCCATATGTATAGTGATTACAGCTTTAAAAAATTCATAACTTTCTTATTGCTTGTCCGATTTCATTCAAACTTTCACCAATCTGCTTCTCTGATTTTTCATCTTTCTTTCAAAGCAACTTGCTATTAAGGTTGGATTTCCCTTTAAATGCATGCTAGCAATCCCAAAATCTGATCGGCCGATTGACAAATGTGCCCCTCTGTAAGAGCATGGCATTTTGAAGGGAGGCTAGTTGGTGTAGCAGTGGGACCCAAAGAGAGAGGATGTGTATTCTTTTATCTGATGGCTGACTCACAGTGTGACGATGAAACGACAACTCTAAATTAGCTCTCAAAGATTATTACACAAAAGAAGCTAAAGAAGTGAGAACAGAGAGAGAGAGAGAGAGAGGGGGGGGGGGGGTGGAGGGATATAGTGTACATGTAGCATTGAGATGGAGGTAGACAGAGAAAGAGTGATAGAGAGAGAGAGAAGAGAGAGAGGGGGGGGGGGGGAGATGGATAGAGGGAGTGGGGGATGAGATATACTGTACAACCTGTAGCATAGAGAAAGTGAAAGAGAAATGTTGACAGAAAGAGAGAGAATAATTTTGACCTATCTTTCGTCAGATGTTGACAAAAATTAAGATTGGGAGAAGGGGGTCGTTTCTACATATGTACACTAATTCAGTCTTATCTATACTTCTGAATTCTGATAGGAAATTGAATTAAATCCTTCATAAAATCTGTTAACCCCTTATTTCTATGAAAAAGAGAAACCGAGGAACCTATTCAGCTTTGTTATGTGTTTTCAGTTTCCATCCGGCGTTATTGTCACCTTTTGCTTTCAGTTTCTTTTCAATACACAGGAATCAATATGTAGGTTTATTATCTAGGTTACTAGGGTTATGTATAGGGCTAGGCCGTGAAATATGAATTGCTCTCTGTTATGGCAGCAATGTAATATTGAAATGGTCAGTGCAAGAAGTGCTTCTGAAAATGTTGTGTACATTCAATGAATATGAAATTTCAGTCTGAACTTTTAAACAGATAAATGTAAATAAATCCCTACCTTGTGCAACAAGCACTAGCTACATGTACATATCAAATTCAGTCCTTCTTTTCTTTAAAGTTTACTTGATCAATGTAAATATTTTGTGTAATTGTTTGATGTGCGGGCCAAAGATCGTCTTCTCATCCCAGCGCTTCTGACTGTGTGTATCTTATTTGGGGTGACAGAACAATTGAAGTTTGATTCCAATAGGGCATTCACGAGGCAAATTTGTTGTTTACAGGTTACGAGATAGGAGAAGCTGATGTTTGATGGGACATGTGACTTTTGTTGGCATGGCATGTACAAATTTTGTGGAAATAACATTTAGAAATGAAAAGGACTTTCAAACACTGTGATTGTGCAATGATTTGTACATGTACACTTTAACTCTTTGAAACATACAGCAATAGAAGAGGGAATTCAAGAATATCTTTGAACAACATTTACTAGCAGTTTGAGTTGTGTCATAAAACGCTGATTTTTCTTTAAAATCACTTTAAAAAATATAAGAGGGAATATCTTTGGATACCAAAGAGTTCAAATTGTAGCAATGACAAACTAAAACTGAATATTTCCCTGTGATATTGATAGTTAGGCTTTAATAGGCCTGTGCCGATATGTTTTTTTTGACCATTTCATTTCTTAGCTTTAGACTACCCCTCTCCTTCAAGCAAAATTAGAGATTATTACCTGTTCTCAGATAATGATGATGGAATAGGTCATTTTCGGTTGTCAAACTGGGGGAATAAAAGGCACATTCGGATCGATAGTACATGTAAGTACGGCTCTGACAATGACTTCTGCCACAGACATTGACAATGTGTATAATGGGAGATGTGATGGGTATGATGAAACATGAAGGTGACTTTGTGTGTGTGTAGTACGAGCTTGATTATGTTGTTCATTTTCAGTGATGAATGATATAAAATGTGAATAAAAAGGACCGGAAGAAATACGGTAGTGACGATCAGACTAGGGCTGAGTCATCACGGGTTTTTCCAAACCCGGGTTTGACTCGAAAATTTCGGGCGGGGGCCGGGTACCCGAACGGGAATTCCCTACATGTAGGCCTACAACAGAAAATGTGAGTGTAGGTAGTGACGGGAGTCAACAGTCAAGGTAAAATCGCTAAACTAAAATGCAGCATAGAGGACAGTTACTGAATCCAAATCGATAAAACAATGCTTTTCCCGAGAGAAATAACATTTCGGAATAAAAATAAAACATTAAGAAGTACAGCCAAAGGTCTCTTTGTTACCTAAAATTGAGGGCTGAAAGAGGAAATCAAGCTTCGTGGTAGGTACCGTGCACGTTCTGCTTAGCAAGACCGCAGATGGCAGCAGAGAGGAAAATAAATGTGGGCACTAGATCAGGTGATCGGCCACAACTGTTCCTCTCTGCTGCCATCTGCGGTCTTGCTACGCAGAACAATGTCAAATATGGCTGCCTAATCTCGATATGAAGTGCACTCGCAATCCTCCAACATCATTTTTTCTATGAAATATTATGGATACCCATACTATTTTTTGCCAAAGAAAAGAATTGTTTTACGGTAATTTTGTATTTTTGTTGTCGCTTACGTGGTATTTTTGGTTGTTTTCAAGCTTACTTTTGGCACGATCACATCAGTTATATTCGACCCTCGTCTGTGTGTATTACGGTATAAGGCTGTATTCGAGCGCACTGAGCGCCGGTGACTCCCATTCTGACTTCATTTCTGAACGCGCACGGTACCGCCTAGCTTGAATCTTCCTCGCAGCTCTTATTTTTTTAGACTCATGAAAAAACCTATCGTCGTCTGAAAAGACCTATCGTCGTCTGAAATGATTTCCATTTATTACTGCAGCAAATATAATTGGATTAAATTGAAATTCAGTTTGTGAATTGCGTGTTTAAAGTTCTAAATTGCAATATATTAGTGCTAAAATTAGTTTGGAAAAACCCGAAATCCGAAAATGCAAACCCGGGTTTCAGCGTGACAGGCGGGGACCGGTCGGGGAACCGTTTCGACTCGGGCCTAGATCAGACACAAGAAATTCCATCTTTCAGAGTGGAATTTATTTATTATTTTATTTTGCGTTTCACATCAGTATCGGTTGTTAATAAAGGGGGAATATCGGCCGATGTCGATAAAGCAAAATAAAGCCGATATCGGCGGTCTCCGATAGCCGATGGCTAGGCCTAGGCTTTGATACATGTACGTGCACATACACATATGTGTGTTGAACTCCAGAAGATGGTGACATGCCTTTCTACATAGGCCTGTACTTGTAGGTTATGTGTTTACAAACTATGCTAGACAACATTGCATTCAAGCTACAGCCAGCCGAGCTGCGGACAGCTAGCAAATGGCTGGCTTCCTGTTCCCCCCAGCTCTGGCTGGATTAGGAGTGCAGGGGGACTCACGAGTGAGCACCGGCCAAAAATAGATCTCCGCTAGCCAGGACTCGTATCCGCTGGCTTCAAAACAAGATGACGTCCGTCCGTAGAAATATGAAGGATAGAAGTCGTGTGCGTGACTCGCGCCGTTAGTTTAGAGAGAACTTGATGGGGTCATTCATCACAATTTTGAACCTCTCACTACACACATGTCTGTTTGTGCAACCGTAGCTAACTAATCACTCTGATGGTTTTGGCCTGTTTGCTTGACCTTTTGACCCTTGTGTAGATTTTCACTATGAGGCATTTAAAAGCTTGCAAATATATGTGTAACAAGTTACAAACTTTGATATGCTGTAGACTTAAATTTTTTAGATTTTTTATTTTGCAATTTTAGATCTGTTCGAAAAAACATATATTGTTGTAGGCCTCAATTTATGACAAACATTTTCATTAGATATTGTCAAACAAATCATCGCAAGTAAAGTAAAAAATTGTTTTATATACATGTAAATATGGTACTGTTGTAACTTGTAATATTGACGTTTATGATTATTTGGCTTGCTCTTTGCAAAGATGGTTTATTATCGTTACTATTTATAGTATTGGGCTTGTAATGATTTAAATGTTTTGTTTTTTGTCATTGGTGAGCTACATGTAGATTTAGCACAAGATGATTATGATTCAGATCATAATCTACTATCATTCCTACATAAAATTTGAAGTTTTTAACTTGTAGGCCTACTTATTTAATACTTGCTACATGTACATGTATGGGCATTTTGCCGTTTCCTCGATTACAAATTTCTAAGCCTATGTTATGGGCAATCCTATAGGCCTACATGTAAGCCTTGAACTACTCTATGGTCGGAGACCTAGGCAGTGGTTTCCTGCGTAATCTCCAAAGGTCACATGATCGAATGATGAGTGAGTGTGAAACACTGACGCAGGGAAACCCAATGAGGTCATGGAATAGCCCTTGATCTGAAACGAGTTGCCAATTTGTGTCCTGTTTTGATGCAGCGCAGAATGTACTCCTTCATGTAGTGTAAAGTTGTAGCCTGTAATTAAAGCGTAGCACATCAGTGAAAAGAGATGCCAATTTGTATTCACTTCTCTTGTGAAACTTGTGATAGTGTACAAAATATATTTTTTTAATGGTAATTGTCTGTGGATTATTCATAATTCATACAATCTGCAATGCGCTTACATGTAGAGACGTTATTTTGTATTAAGCGCTATACTATAAATCCAGATTTATTGTTATATTAAAAAAGTGAGGACTAATAATCTTCAAATTGGCAAAATGTAATTATCCTTAATCTTGAAGTGGTGTTGTTGCTTGTACTATGACTTGGAGATAAACCATTTAATCAGTGGCTAATAAATTCTTTTTAATCTTAATTGATAATGCCAGGGACACGTGATTCCTGTACATCGGCAATGGGATCAATAGAATTGTGAATTTCTAACAGAAGTTTGGTCTAAGAAGATTGTACATGTACATGTCAGGATTAAAAGATTAAGAACTTATGTTTCTAATTAATCTGCAGTGTTATCTCTGTGCAAGATAAATTAATTAGTACACCTGGTTGCGCTATCTATGTTGGCCTCCATTCATCCATTGTACAAATGTACCTCCACGGTCAATCTCGATTAGACACATCTTAGCGTCATGTGGCGCACTTTTCTTCTGTTCTCCCTAATGTAAATACATGTATTGTATGCCTATGCACTTTCCCATTCTTGAGCAAACTTGTCTAAGCCCCCCACTCCCTCTTGATACCCCCCTCTTAATCCCCTATGTACTCTGGCAGTAATGAGACCTTCCAATCAACTGTTCAATTAACAGTTGAGCCTTTCTCCTGTCTATTCTTACTTATCACAGGGGGGCCAGATCAAGAACAAAAGGCCTCACTAACAGATGACCCTTTCACTGGACCCATTAACCCCCCCCCCCCCCCCCCCCCCCCCCCCCCCATCCTCCTTGGGAAGCACACAGAGGTGCGAGTGAGGCTGGTCAATAGTCCTTTTCTCTCCTCCTCTTTGTTAAACCAACCCCGCGGTTCCGAGTCTCTATTGATTTTCTTGTTGAGGAAGGAACCGGGTAGGATGAGTTTGTAAAGGAGGAAGGTCTAAGCTGGAAGATCTGGTCCTGTTTGATCAATTGATCTAAATTCTTACCCTGTAGTCTCAAGGAGTTATTACAGAGCTTCTTGACCAGGACATTTTGTAGTCCACTGCTTGGACTGTTTTAGTTATGATCAGTGCACACACCATAACTTACAACCAAATAATTTGGGTGCTCTTTACTCTGAAAACAGCTTGTTAATTTGTGGAATATTGCTTTGCATGTGGTAAGTGGAAAAAGTAACCATTTGTTCTGTGACAGGGTGTAAGGGGTGAAATCACTTTGTAGTAAAAAACTACGCTTTTATAAAGGTACATAATTATGTAGGGAATACTTTGTAAGGTAATCATATGTCTGCATTTGATTTCAGGGTTGATGATTTTATTGTCCCCGCTGAACGAAGTTCGCGAGGGGACTATGAAACGGGCTCCGTTCGTGTGTGCGTGTGTGTGTGTGTGTGTGTGTGTCCGTCCGTCCGTCCGTCCGTCTGTCCGTGTGTGCTCAAATGTTAGAAAATGCTACTTCTCCGTCATTTCTTGGCCGATTTTGATTCTGATTGTTTTATCTGATAGGGCTTGGTGAGGGCTTCCAAACTTCTACACAGAATCGTGAAATTCATTAATTATCCAAATTCATGCAAATTTATTCAAAAGTGACGAAAAATGCTACTTCTCTATTTCACATCGGATTTTGATTCCGATTGTTTTATCTGATAGGGCTGGGTGGGGGCTTCCAAACTTCTACACAGAATTTTGAAATTCATTAATTATGCAAATTTATGCAAATTTATTCAAAATTGACGAAAAATGCTACTTCTCCTCTATTTCACGTCGGATTTTGATTCCGATTGTTTTGTCTGATAGGGCTGGGTGGGGGCTTCCAAACTTCTACACAGAATTTTGAAATTTATTAATTATGCAAATTTATGCAAATTTATTCAAAATTGACGAAAAATGCTACTTCTCTATTTCACATCGGATTTTGATTCCGATTGTTTTATCTGATAGGGCTGGGTGGGGGCTTCCAAACTTCTACACAGAATTTTGAAATTCATTAATTATGCAAATTTATGCAACTTTATTCAAAATTGACGAAAAATGCTACTTCTCCTCTATTTCACATCGGATTTTGATTCCGATTGTTTTATCTGATAGGGCTGGGTGGGGGCTTCCAAACTTCTACACAGAATTTTGAAATTCATTATTCATGCAAATTTATGCAAATTTATTCAAAATGGCTGAAGGTTCATAATGTTTTCATGTTTTATATTTCAGTTGTATGCATGCATTGTTGGTATTCTCTTCTTTTGCATGCAGTAACATAATTATTTTATTCACTAAAGTTTTTCACTGAAGTTTTAAGGTTCAGGCTAGTTAATTTCCACAGATCTGCACTTCCGGCGGGGACATTTATTACGCATTGCGTAATTTACTCATTCACTTGTTCATTAGGAAACGCAATCTCAATTTAAATAGAGTAAATTTATATCATTGATTTTTTTTTCTTCAAGAAAGATCATGATTTGTATCAGTGCCAACTCTCTTTGTTTTAGTGCCAACTCTCTTTGTTTTAAATAATTTAGTTTTTAATTATGTTGGTCCATTGAATATTGTGGAACAGACTTCCCAATCTGATGTAAAATTTATGTCCATATGGTGTGTGGATAATCCCTAGGGAGTGGAGATTGTGCGTACATTGCTCATGTGCCTAATGTGTAGCCACAAGTCTTGATTACAACATGTATGCAAACAGTTATATTGGCAGTGCAAACATGATGTACTGATTTGCTGCATTATAAAGATAGCACTCGATGCTATCTTTAATTTAATAATTTAGTTTTTTCATTATGTTGGTCCATTTAATATTGTGGAACAGACTTCCCAATCTGATGTAAAATTTATGTTTTATGCTAAAGTACTGTAAAGATAGCACTCGATGCTATCTTTATAGTACTAGCATAAAACTATCTTTATAAAGATAGCACTAGATGATATCTTGATAAAATCTTCACTATTCATTGAGAAATTATCAAGTGCTTGAGCTACATATATTTCTTTGCCAGAATCAAATATTCCATCAAAGTACCCTATTTTAGCCATTCCAGTCCCAAAATAGCTGCAAGGATGACATGAGAATAGATTTATCAGGGGATACGAGGATCGAAAGTTTCTATATTTAATCTCTATTGTGTTGTGGTCATATCAAGTGACCAAAATAGTATTATGGAAAGTATGCATGTACTCCTCTGCCTCCGTTAGACAAGGAAGCGATCAGAATATTTAGATAGAAACCATGAATCATTCAAGGCCAGGAATATCACAAGATGCTATTGATGTCGAGTGTGTTGGATCTTTTGAACAGATTTTTGTGAAGTTATTGCTTGTCTGCCAAAACAGAAAATGATAATATCCATGAATAACTAAATGCTTATCAAAAATTTAGTTCCTGTTTATTGATGTTCAATACATACATGTATAGTTATTAAAAAAAAGATATTAAAATGTATTGTGGAATTCATCTCTAATTCTCCTGCTTTAAAATTTGATGGATTTTACTCATTTTGTTGTCTACATGTACATCTACAGTGTTGGGAATACGATTTGCCACATGTTTGTAGTAGGAAGAGTTCACTTCATGTACATGTACATGTACATGCAGGCAAATTGAAAGAGGCAATTACACTTTCACATTTCCATAGACTTCCTCGATATTTTGGAGAAATTTTGTTACATTTCTTCTCTCTCTCTTTCGTCTGTTTTCTTCAGGTATGTCATCCCTCAACCGGAGCGCAAACTTTGGTTCACAGTCCAGCGCCTTCTGCTCCTTCAAGAAGAACCACATCGAGCATGTCGCCGTGGCAACGCATCAGCTGCGTCAGTGTGCATCCAACAACAATGACGTGATAGTAACCACCAACCCCCACACCGGGGTTTCCACATCCACCAGCACCCTAAGAACAGTCCCCCTTACAGATTCAAATTCACAGGACCCAGTGCTCTTGGAGTCGACATCCAAGAGCAGTGGGTCGTCATCGTCACGAAGAACTCAGAACGTCATTCAGGCGTCTACGGTAAGACTGTTGGATACGTACCAAAAATGTGGGTTGAAACGGAAGAGCGAGGAAAATTTGGATAACCATCGTCAGTACAGTAGCACGAGACATGACCGACACGAGAGGCAAGAACGAACTAACCGAAATGATTACAAAGAAAGGACCGAACGTAGTGACAAGCACGAGAAAGCGCATACATCTAATCACTCAAGTAAAGCAACAACAAGTAACGCAAACACGGCAACAAACTCGAATAAGAATGCGAACTCGTCCAAGAAGAGTTCGTCAGGAGGGGAAGGCGATTATCAGTTAGTGCAGCATGAGGTGTTGTGCTCGTTAACGAACAGTTATGAAGTTCTGGAATTCCTGGGGCGGGGGACGTTCGGGCAGGTGGTCAAGTGCTGGAAGCGCGGGACCAACGAGATCGTGGCCATTAAGATTCTCAAGAACCACCCCTCCTATGCGCGGCAGGGTCAGATTGAAGTCAGCATCCTGGCGCGACTGAGCGCCGAGAACGCGGACGACTTTAACTTGGTGCGCGCTTACGAGTACTTCCAGCATAAGAACCACACGTGCCTCGTGTTTGAACTCCTCGAAAAGAACCTCTATGACTTCCTCAAGCAGAGTAAGTTCCGCCCTCTCCCTCTCAAACACATCCGCCCCACCCTCCAGCAGGTACTGGTAGCACTTCTGAAGCTCAAGACGCTTGGTTTGATTCACGCGGACTTGAAGCCTGAAAACATCATGCTTGTTGACCCTGTCCGGCAGCCTTACCGCGTTAAGGTCATCGACTTCGGATCAGCGAGTCATGTCTCAAAAGCTGTGTGTTCAACGTATCTCCAATCGAGATATTACAGGTGAGTAAGCTTTATTCTTTCTCTTGTTTTAAATTGCATGTTGATCGACATTGATTCATCTTCTTATTCATGTATGACCATTGTTTTCAATGATGCCTGCCACTTCTGGCCATGTTTTGCTTGTGTCCATTTTGGGTCATACTCATAGCCAAACCAAAACTGATGCATTTCAACATGACAAGCAATGGCTAGCATGTTTGTTTCCAAAGGACTGTAGGGGAACTTTAAAGTTAAAATCTTTCCCTTTTAACTGTGCACTCAAATTCACCTTCACCTTCACAAAATTTTGTCAATTGTACTTAGTTTTATTGTTGCATGAAGTACTTTGCCTTTCTGGTAACTTACAATTATTATTAGGCTTTATACACTTGTCTGGAATTCAGATTATATTTTACAAATTACACTAAGTTGCCTTGAACTTGTAACTGTCATTTGTTGCACATGGTGGTTATAGACATAGTTCATCTTCAGAAAAACAGATTGGGATTTGTAAATCATTTGTTACTGTGTGAATTCAAAAGGGACAATTACCGATATGATTATGAGAGGTTTTATGGAATTTGATGAGGCTTGCATTTTTCATGGCTGTTGTCAAAACTGCATGTACAAAGTACAAACAAGTCGTTTCAGAGATGTGAACTTCAACTCTTTACCCCACATATTGGGATGTGCTTGTTATTTCAAAGCTTTGTAATTCCCAACAAACAAATTTTCTGAACAAGGACTTGATTGTCCATTTATAACTGAAAATAGCTTTACAAGCATGATCTGTATCAATAGAGAAATCTGATGAATTTTGTAATCCGAATGTTCATCAAGTCAAATACTATTCATCTCACACATGTGCCTTTGAAATGTTAAAATTAGGGGAAATGTTAAAATTAGGGAAAATCAAACCTCTGTGATAATAAGTCATAGCTAGCCTACATGTAGTCATAACTGTCAGAATATAAAGATTTGTAAGCATTTAAATGATATAATTTCAGCTCTTTGTATGTTGGTGACAACTTTGATCTGTCTTGTGAGCAGAGTTGTTGAAAGAGGTTCTAATCCTATCTCAATCAACATATTTATTTTTGACTCAGTTAACCAGTTTATTTTTTTCCGTCTCAGTTGGCCATATTTTCTTTTTATTTCTGACTCCCTTTCCAGTGCTAGATTTATTTCTGTCTACATGTAATTCCGATGAGCATACTTCTTTGTCATTCATTGTCGCCTCGCCACATGTACATGTAGTTTGTTTTTAGCACATCCGCAGTTCTCACAAATTACATGTACGTGTACAATGTAGATACTATTTCTTTTTTTACTTCTTTACTTTATAGAACTGTATTTACTCACAACAATTTGTCTCTGTAATTAGTGCATTTACATGTATTTGTCACGTAATTAGAATGTTTCTTTCAAATAAATAACCTCACATGTTTTGAAAGTTTATTTCTTTTTTGAGCATTCATGAAAAGATTAATCCATTTCCTCAGAAAACCAATTGCCAAACATCCAAACAGGAAATGAGTGAAAGACACTTCATTTTCAAAGGGATAGTCCATGCACAATTGCAATTAGCATGAAAGATTAGAAATCATTCTGGCAGGAAGCGATCTTTCACGCTGTTGCCATCACAAATGCAAAGTGGAAATACCAAATGCTTCTTGCGATAAATTTAATATCTGCAGTAATGATCAGAATCTGTACAGTCATTATTCATGGCCTGCTCAAGACAATTGTGCGCAATACATGTACATGTAGTTATAATTAAGAGCAATGTTTGGGGAGGAGTTGACTAAATTACGCATTCATAATCGAACTCATCGAGTTCCTTATTTTTAAATCTACTTTAAACTCTTTTGTGAAAAAAAAATTAAAATCATATAGGGCATTCAAGTTGCCCAAAGACATGCATGTACGTGTATTTGGCTAATAGTAAATTTGACCCCCAAAAGACCCTAATAACATAAAGCTAATGCAAGGTAGCACCTACATGTATAAATACCAGCATATTTCTGTATATAAGGGACCACAATACATGTACCTTGAGACCTTACTCCCACTGCATGATCATGCATGGCTTGGCTGTCCATTGGTCCTTTGTCTTTTCTTATAAATAGAAGCACATGGTTGCTTGTACACTGTAGCTCATTACAAAGCCTTCAACAACTATCCTGTAGTCCCATTTGCTTGTAATTATGTTGGGACTAGAGGCAACAACTGGCTTTGTAGTCCCACTTGCTCATAATTACGTTGGACCACAGGCAACAACTGGCATGTAGTCCCACTTGCTCGTAATTATGTTGGACCACAAGCTGTGTTGAAACCTGTCACTCATTTCAATGAAGGAGTCACTTGGCCTAATTATGTGCTGAGCATTTAGATTAATGGATGACTGTGTTGTGTATTGCAGTAACCCTCATTTTTCAACATGTCTGTATTCCTGTTGATAATTTGCATCATCCATGCTGGTCTTTTGGTAACACTACATGTAAGTAACAAATTGAGAAATGGCTTATAGAACACATTCTGAAATGAATTGAACAATGTATTTGACTTTGCAAACAGGTACAACCTTCTGTATAAATACATGTATAGGTGACCATTATACAAACACTGAATGTCCAATGTACAGTTATGACTTATAGTGGCCCGGAATGAAGAAAAAAAAGGGCAAATATTGTTAAAGGGCAATCCAACCTTGGTAATGAGATGATTTGTGTGAAAGCAGAAAAATAAGAAAAACAGGATGGTGAAAGTTTGAAAGAAATCGGACAAGGACTAAGAAAGTTATGGATGTTTGAAAAATGAGATCACTACATCTATGCGAATCTCAAATTGGCAATTTGGTGAGTCAATTGTTACATTTTTGTGGACAACTCTCCCATTTGTCCTACACAAAAATATCATTAATTTGCGGTTTTCTTCGAGGGGCTTCTATCCCCGGGGCAGTACTCAAAATATATTGGAGATAGCATATTGTTAAAGGTCCTCATGAACGAAAAGATCCTACTGAGAAATGCATTTTGAAAAAAAGTGACATTTTAGTCATTTTGTATGTTAGAGTGAATGGGGGAGTTGTCCACAGCTACATCACAGTGACGTTACCTATTCCGCCAATTTGAAATTCCCATAAGCATAGTGATTACAACTTTAAAAAATTCATAACTTTCTTATTGCTTGTCCGATTTTGTTCAAACTTTCACCAATTTGCTTCTCTGATTTTTCCTCTTCCTTTCAAAGCAACTTGCTATTAAGGTTGGATTTCCCTTTAAAGAGAGGAAACTACATGAATCTCAATATGTATTTGTTCTGTACTTGTACATGTACTGTACATGTCCATTTACAATGAGGAATGCATTTTATTAAATCAATGTAACATGTGTACTAGGATTTAATGAGAGATGAAGAAGACTTGATGTCCAGGAAACCATGAAAGTGTGTGGGAGGGTTTACAGCTACCCTGTGCTACTCTGTAGGAGGGCATATATTTGTAGGTTATCAAGCTAAAGTTGGGGGGGGGGGGGGAAGGGATGTGGATCGTGGCTTCTAGAATGGAACATCAAACATGTTGCAATGTTACATGAATGTGCAGAGGGTCAGTAAAGTTTACATGTAGTTGTATGATTTCTTGGAGCAAATTGGCAAACCCGGAACATCTGACCTGTCCATTAATTGGTTTTACAATGTAGTTTGAATAAACCTACAGGTAATATTGTCTACTGAGACTGAGAGCCAGAAAGGGATAAGTCATATACAATCATTTTACATACATGTATGTGTAGAGTTATCGCCCTTCTGCCTCGCAGCAGACTATATAAGAGAGCTGCAATATGCCCCCAAGGCCTGTTATTATCCAAATGGCATTTCACCATCTTCCCTATTACATGTACACGTTCATTATTGCTTGCGTGTCTCATGCACTGTTTTACTTGAACCATAGACTGCTTGAACTATCGCTCAAAGGAGGTCAGGCACAGTTGCAGCACCATTTTTGAAGGTTGCAACTTGAAAATGAAAATAATCTTGTTTTGATACTGAGGATATCGTATCCAAATCAATCACTCCAACTTTTAGAGCAGTCAGTGTAAAAAGATTCTTTTTTCTCTCTTTTGTGGGAGCTCTTCTTGAACGTTTTCTCTCTTTTGTGGTAGCTTTTCTTGAACGTGCTGAGATTTCTTTGTTCCAATTTTCTTCTTGCAAATTAGTAGGTGATAAGTAAATGAATAATATTTTCACAGGAATGGTGATTGACAAAGCTTTTATACAAAAAAATTCAAGAGAGCTCTGATAATGAAACAATGGAATATGTATCACTTCGAGGAGGTCTCACTTTTCAATAACTAACCAAAAAGCAGTTTATTTTTTTCATCCTGCAAGTTTGTTGATATCAGTGACCTGGATTTTTTTTCTTTCAGGAGGAGGAGGAAAATAACATTGCAATTTGAGCTGATTAGGAAACTGTACATGGCAAGAGGTCACTATTGTTGTTGATGCTATCAATTTTAGGTAGATAGATAATGCTGTACTAAGGAGGCTATTCAATAACAAGGTCATCAGGGGAGCGTTTCATCAAGCGTTTTGTCAGTGATTTTTACCGACAACTGTTATAAGCTACTGAAATCCTTGCATCTGATTGGCTGAGAGCAAATTTGTCAGTAAAAATCACTGACAAGACACTTGATGAAATGCTCCCCAGAAGATTATCACATCAAGTTCAACGTGAATGAAGGGAGTCACTTTTCTTTAATAGGCCTATATCCCCAATTTTGCTATGGAACAAGCAAGATTTTGTAGAAGTGGGTTTTATGTATTGCATTGTTTGTTTCTTTTACTACATCTCTTTTTCAGTTTTCCAGAGTAAGATTTCTAAACCTGTTCACATGTGGTATACATGAAATTGATTTTATTATCGCGCTTTCACTGACCATGATCATAATGCAGACCGCTGGACTAACCTTCATTGTCACATACTGTGCACAGCAAATAATATTAGTGGGTTTTTTGTGTTTTTTTTTGTTCACAAAAAGAAAATGAGATTCTGATAAGGTTGGAAGATTAAATTTCATTAATTGCTCTGTGTGTGAATGTCCCTATTGAGATGTGTACATGTAAAGGGCTGTCATGTAAAGGGCTGTCCGATAACGATAATGATAAGATTTTTAATTAAAGGTTCACCCTACACCTGTCCTACAATAACGTACAATTCAAATCAGATCAAATCAAATCAATTTATTGAATTAAAATCCACAATTTTGGATTATCATTAACAATACAAATATGGATTCAAAATAGGTTACAGATGATCAAAACGAAACTTCAATCAGTGAAAAATAACAAAGCAAAACAAAAACAAAACAAAAGTAACAAATGAAGAGGAAAGTACAATGTTACAACCAAGAAAATGCAATATACTGGAGCATACTCACACCTGCTATTGTAGGGTGTGCCTTTAATTGAAAATCTCGCTATCGTAATCGTTATCGGACAAATGTGACCAGCTCTTTTGGATGTTATCAAGATGAATGGGTTCAGTGTGATATCTCATCTGGAATGCCATTACTCAACCTGCTTGTACGATGATGATGATGATGATCTATGGAGGTAGATAGCTCGTCCAAAAATTTTTTTTGATAGGAAGAGAAAGTAACTCAAACAGCAGCATAATTCAGTCCCTTGTTATCATACACATATACCACACATGGTAAAGATACAGTGTCTGGCATAGCCCTAGTCCCGTGTTCTCGAAAGTGGCCTAAGTTAAGCCTGGCTTAACTTAGGCCACTGATTTATGGAAGACCATTTGTCAACCCCTAAGTCCTGTATAAAGTACTATATTTATGTAACAAAATAAAGAAACAAATTTGTTTTCTGGCATGAAATGAGCATTAGAAATCAAATTTCTCGTGTCGGTTTTTGTATTTGTATTTAGTCCCAGAACTATGGTAATTTTGTAGGATTAAAAGAGGGTGACATTTTGGCTCTCCATAATTCGGTGGCCTAAATCTACACACTTTGGCAGGGGCTTAAGTTAGGCGCCTTTCGAGAATATGGGCCCTAATCATTAACGACTTCTTTGGTGTAGAAATTGTTTGCATTTGTGCACATTGTGGGCCTGTGGACTTTTTTTACTTGAGGAAATCTCCACAACAAATGGTAATTGATATTAAAATGACTTTTGAATAAATAGATATTACTAGCACAAGGGACATCGTGAACTAGATAAACTGAGAGTCAGAAACATCACCATTTTTATGTTGCTTGTAAGGTTTCATTGCAATACATGTATGGCTCGGGGGGGGGGGGGGCCTACATGTACTGTACATGTGGGCCTAAATTTTGTAGTTTGCAATATGACTTGGCTCGCTTTTCTTTCCTCCATTCCCTCTGTCTTCTTTTTTGTCTGCCCTTCTGTCAGTCAGTCTGTCTGTCTGTCTTTGTCTGTATGCCTTTCTTCATAAAACCAAACTATCTTCTGGAGGGAATGACCTCAATTGACCCTTTGTGATTGTATGGGAGTGAGCGTCCCAAGTGGCATAGCTTTGTAATCACTTGCAAAAGCCGGAGATGCAAATTGAAGTACATGTACATGTACTCTGTTCGTAGTGAACAGGATTTTATATCTCTTAAAGTGATTGAATAACTTTGTGAAAAATTGTAAAATCAGCTCAAATGCCAGTGAATTGTGTGCAGTCCTCTAACTACATATATAATTAAGGATATGTGAAAGTATGAGAGAAAATGGAACCCGTTTACTATCCTAAAAAAGAGAAAATCGCGATCAATCGCTAGCGCAAGTCGCTCGGCTTCTTCGCTGCGCTGCAGTCACAAAAACCAAGCACCAGCGCTTGGCGATTTCAGAGCGGGTTTCCAGCCCGTACGGTATTCTGTGATAGAGCGAGGTATGCCAACCGTAAGAGTTCTTTAGGGTTCGGTGGTACTCTATCCCGACATCAATGTTCAATCGTAAATATCTTGATATATAAACGACCGATCAACTTATAAAACTCAGGCGATTCCTGTCTGAGCTAAAGGTTTGCAATTATGATTACAGCATTAGCTGGAACAGTGATTTTTTTTTTTCAATCCTGGGCAAAGTTAATCAATGCCTTTAAGTTCTAGGGTTTGTGCCTGAGCCCTTACATGTAATTACTATACGTACATTAGGTGTTAAAAAACAAGAACATCATCATGATCCTTACACAGAGAATGGAGTTTTGATGCCCGTAAGCCTTCTTCGTCAGTGTAAAGAATTACAAAAAAATGTTCGTGCAGAAGTCATACAAAAAAATAACCCCTTTTGAAGGCTTGTATTTACTTGTATTTACTTGGAGTTGTAGGTAACATGAATACACATGTCTGTATGTAAGTGAATGCATACAGAAAACTGATCTGTTCTTTTTTTTCTTCAGGCTAATATTTTTGCAGAGCTATCGTTGACGTAAAAGTTGACCTAATTTATACAGGGATCAATCTACAATGTAAAGTTCACAGGCTCACATGTGTACAAAAGCAAACAATGTTTTCAAAATATATGTTCTTCTTAGTTTTTGGGAAGTCCCAGTATTGCAACATACATATACTGTATCATTTTGACATGCATCCAACTTTATTAAACATAATTTCTATATACATGTAGAAAGCTTGAACAATGCAACTTGCACAGTATTGATGAATGATAATTTTCCCAATTTGGGTATTAATAAAGAAACTTCAAATTTCCCAAAGGAAGAAAATTATTGCTTCCAGCTTCGTGACTACTGCTAAGTAGATCAGTGCTTGAGAAATAGAGAGTTAATTTACCGTGGCAGTTTGAGTAATTGAGATTTCAACACGCCCATCCCGTAGGCAAAACAACTTTGTTTTATCCTGTCCATACCATGACAATGGAGCAGTGAAACTGAGTGGGATGAATAAAACTGCATTGTTTGAATGTAAATAGCACAGTGAGAGAAACAAATAGTGGTGAACTTTGAGTGCTCATGGTGGCCCACCACAATTGCTTGGTTCATTTTATCCATTTTAATTATTTCATTACTGGCTAAGTCTAATGATTTGTGAAATTTTATTGTGTTCAGTTGAGTCCAGGTTTTAGAGTTACATGTACATGAATCTAATGCTGCATGTTTGAAAGGGGAGAATAGAGTTCAAGAGAATTAAAGGAATTTATCAATTTAATATGCTTGAACTTTGATAAAAGTTTGATATCATGTGATGGCTCACCCGGAGAGTATTATCAAACAAATTTTGTTTACTTTTAAATTTGAATTGTTCCGTTACAGTATTCTTCATTTCTTCTGGTCTTTCCTTCAGTTTAATCCGGATTTTGATATGCAGTGTGAGGACACATCTGGGCCCTGTTTCATAAAACTTGTTTTCAATAACAACTGCCTCATTTCTATGATGAATTCGCTCTCAGCCAATCAGATTCAAGGATTTCAGTAGCTTATAACAACTATTGTAACTTGTTATTGATAACAAGTTTTATGAAATGGGGCCCCGGGAATACAATGTGGTGGTATTGAATCAGGAATCGTTCTGCATAATTCATGTTGAGGGGGATCCCTTCAATCAGGGTTGACCCCCGTGCACTTCTGATTAAGACAGAATGCGCATTATCAAGAATTTTTAGTCCGAAGTTTTTCACCTCTTTGAATACTCTCAGGTGCCAGGCTATGCCACTTTCACTTGATGCTGTCACTGTTGTTATTATAATCTTCATTACATTCCTCAACACTCTAAACCTACATGTATGTCAATTTCTATCAATCAAATACCATGCATGTATGCTCGGGATTACACCAAATCTATTCCAACTCTCCACTGAACTATGGATGCATGGATTGCACAAAACCACTAAACATGAATGCTTCCATCATCATATTTGTAATTGCTAATATAATGGATTAAAGCATCAAAAGGTCGCGGGAACACATCTCCCCTCCCATAGTCGTTGAAATACATGCGCACAGTCATCACCGACATTGTCGGTGCTCGCGAAGACGAGTTCCTTTGTGGCGTTTCGTCGGTATTGTTGAGCGGGAATTCTATGGTGTTGTATAAGAGTATGTTTAATGAGTCGTGATCCGTGGGGATTGGGCAGGGGGCATTAACATGAATGTGCTGATAATGATGGAAGCCGCTGATTCACTGAAGATCCCCCTTTGACTGTGATGGGATTACACCATCTCTTGTGTAGTCTCCCTTCAAGATGTAGAGCGATATTGCCATCTTCTCACTCTCTAACCTCTCTCCTGAGTCATGACACGTCAGAATACAATGAGCAGCCTTCAAGATTCGGGCCGCTGTGCAAAATAGGAAGACATTGCTCCATGAGAAGTGAGCAGGACTATTTTGGGGCCATTATGAGGCCATTTTGAGGCCTACACTAATAGTAGTTTCGGGGGGGGGGGGGGGGGAGGGGGAGGCAAATCACTTTTCTCCAAGTACATATTACAATGTCACAGTTTTCAAAATAAGATGTCCACAGATGATATCCTTTAGTATACATGAACCTGTAGTTTTCCACCCTTGTACATTTCATCATGTGTGAATGGATCTATTTTTAAATACATTTCTCACATGTTCATTTGTGAACAGGGCTATTTTGAAACTGCATAATTCAAAGTTGCCTAACTTGATACAGTGCACATCAAACCATTTTGAGATGTCACGTTTTGAAGCGTGGGAGCTCTTGCAATCAATTTTTTTCATTTCCTTCGTATAGATTATCTTTAGATAGACAATTGATTAACTCTGATTGGTTGGATTGGAGTGAAATGTTTGTATGTGCTAATAACATGAACACTTTGAGTACTGCAAAGTACTGCAACAGCTGTGCCAATAAATCTTCCTCCCTATCGTATCAGAAATAGATGAGCTTTTGAAGCCTGTTATATCCGCTAAAAATTTTGACAGACATTTTTCCAATTGGGACAAAACATCCCTAATTAAAAAAAATATGACAATTTGATTTACTACGGCTTGTAGGCCTATTTGTGTGTTAATTATTAAGAGAATTATATTCAACTGCTATTAATTTCGATGCATTAATTTAATAGAGGCACAGATACATTTGGTGAGAATATTTTTGGCAAATATTTTTTTGTGCACTGATTAATTTCTGTGGCTATGACCAGAATCGAGAAATATCAAATTAAAAAAAAAAATCATTTCTTGTCATGTGTTACATTAGACATGTACAGAAGTCTCCTTACAGCTACAGTGTATTACCTGCAAATTGTAGAAATATATATATTCATGTAAATAGAGATTATGTCAGCACAAGGTAATTTACGTCATTGATATGGCCAAGGCAGTAAAGGGATTAAGAGGGATTAACAAGCATAGATTAAATCATATCCCCACACATGTACGTGTTCTGTCCTTAGGGCATATTCATGAACTTCATACTCCCCTTTTTGGAAAGGGCTCTATAAAGTGAATCAATACTTGCAGTTCAGGTAATTTGTAATTTCCCTACCCGGTTAAACTGTCTCTCTCACTAAATTATTTAGAAATATATATATATATGTATATCTTTACCTTTCGATATTCCTCTTATCTTAGAAGTGTTTTCTGTCCTTGTCGTTTTCTTGCCTTTTGTTACTACTTTTGATTTGATCATATGATTATGTATGATTAACCCTTTCAGGACAGGAATTATTCAAGGGCTAAATTGATCACATTTCGTTCTTCAAATTGTCAACAATATTTTTCTTTTAGTGCTGCATGGTTCTAATAAGTTGTAATGTCTTTGAAAACAATATACATGGTTAGGAATTTTGTCGGAAAGTTCAAAAAAATTGCCAATTTTGATGAACAAACAATGATTTTGAACCTCTCAATGTCTTGCCAATTTAAGGATTTCAAAGCTTATTCTTGTTTTTAAAATTCCTAGCATCAAACGCAATATGGTCATGCAACAAAAATGGACATAGAGTGTGAAGAAAATTTTGCTCTTTTTACTCATGCATCTGGTATATATTTTAGAGCTCTGAATCAAAAGTTATTAAGCCAAACCACAAAATGTGGTCAGTTGTCTTGAAAGGGTTAACAGAAAAAATTCCTTAAAGTGTAAATATTTGAATTTATGGGGAAGAAAATGATAGAAAAGAACAACAACAATGTACTGGAAGCTTTATGTGTGAATGTAGATTTCATTTACATTCAACCATGGCCAAAAAAAACTTGATGGTTATTGGTTAACCGACATGATTTTGAATGTATGGGACTAGAATCAACATCACTTGACTGAACCAGTGTGTTGATATGTACCCTTAAATAGTTATTTGTTTGTTGTGATATCATTGCGTGTTTAGAATGACAGTCTTGACCCAGGGGGAATATTAAGATGTTGACGAAAGCCTGAGTTTGCATTCCTTTACGGCTGAGATATGATTTGCCACTAAATGAATGGCATACCAGAAATATTATCTAGCTGAAATGCTCTATGATGTAACTAACACCAATAACTTTATTTGTGAAAGAGGTTGGGCTGGCGTCGATATTTTAAAGCTTGACAAAAAATTGTTTGAATTGTGTTATTCCAAATTGTTTTTCAGCATACTCAACACAAGTTTATAAATGAATTGGAGTTTGGGATGATAGTAAAAGCCCAATTTTACATTCCTACTCGACCAAGATATGATTTTCCATCAGATGAATGGCATGCCAGAAGTATTATCGAGCTGAAATGCACTATGTTGTTACTAGCATCAATGCTATTTGTGGAACAGGTGAGGCTCAGAGGGTGTGGAAGTAGTATGTGGAAGATAGTTTGACATCCATGGTGGATATGGCATTCAGAATTGTTTACTGAATACCATTTTCCCACAAAAAAAATATTATATTATATAATGAATTGTATATTTTGGATTTTAGGACTATATTAAAACCTTAAGTTTTCATTCTTCCCACACTAAGATGTGATTGCATATTAAATGACGGGCATGCCATAAATATCAAGTTGATATTCACTTTGGTGTAACTTTGATCAAAGCTTTTCCGTTCTTCTCAGAAAGTTGGACTATACGAGCATGTTTGTGGTCTTCGAAATTGTTTTGTCCACACAAGTTGGATCGTAAAATGAAAAGATTGCAATTCTTCTCCAGTGAGATATGATTTATTGCCCATTGAAAAATTGCATACCAAAAATATCAAGTTGAAATTCACGAGGGGTGCAATTAACATCAGGCAGCAGTCTCTCTCAGATAGATACATGCATTTACATGTAATTTACATCAAAGCTGCTCTTCGAAGAGAAAACCACAAGACTATGGGATGAGGCTGTGTTTTTAACCATTGTGATGTGTTTGTGGTCTTTGAATGATTCATTGTTTTCATATTTATGAATATATTTAATCTGGTTAGGGTAAAACATGGGATCAGTGTTGGTAACATGGAAAAGTTTCTTTTTTTAATATAACCTGGAAAACTTCCTTGCATTTCATTACTGCATTATGATACTTCCTACATCAAGGTTGCTGGGTGTCAAGTCTAATTTCTTTGTCTACTGTAGCTCGAGAAAGAGTTGCGCACTTTGACTGGTCTTCCAAAGTAATAAAGTGTCTGCTTGGAGCCAGAAGGGTGTTAACTTTTATTCTTGTATACAGAATAAATGCCCTTCTTGCGCTCAAAAGATGAAAAGGATTTCCGTGATGCCGTCACAACTGAAATAAAATAAATGGTTATGTTTAGTGTTGTAATAGAGTTTGCTGATAGAATTACAGGAACGAAATAAGATTGAAATAGGGAATTGAATTTGAAGTCCGGATTGCAGTACATTACATGCAGTGGTTCACTTTCTTAAAGGGAAGGGTGAGTTCTTGGAAAGGTGAAAAATAATTTGTGAGCCTTCTCACTCCTTTTTATGTCAGTTTGGAAGAATATCATAGTAGAAATGTCCCATAAAGGATGGCCCTTCAAATTTCCTCATATTCGAAATATGATGAGAAATATCTGAAGTGTTTGGGCTGAACATTCATGCCACATGTGTGTGTAGTACCCATTTCTGTGTGTAGTGCATTTGCTTTTGGGCAAGATTAGGTCAATTTCTTATCATTATGATGGTTCCTAAACCTCACAGTATATATCCACTCTTACTTTGACATCATGAGCCTTTCCCAATTGCCTTGAGACAATTTCTTTCACAGTGTATTTGTATGAGCAGAACTCAACTTTATCTTTTAAGTTGAAGTATGGCTACAAGAAATTCTTGATACACGGCCAGGCATTCCTGGGTCGGTTCCATACGCCACATAGCATTCCCGCGCAGGGGCATAGGGGGCAGGGGCTATGTGCTCCAGAATCAGATTGATGGAAAGGTGAGAGGGAATGGGATGTACGACCTGGAAGGGATGTACGACCTGGAGGGGGGAAGAGAGTGTAGTAGGGGCATGGTAGGGGTCGATGCAGAGGAGTCGAGGGGGAGGGGGAAGGGGAGGGGGAATAAAGGGAATCTGATGCGGGAATGAGAGGGGAAGGGAAGGGGAATGGGAGGGGGAGGGGTAGAGCACGACGGGTCTTGTTGGAGAATAGGGTGGGGATGGAGGAAGGGGGGGGGCAGGGTAGAGAGCTTGGATGAGTGGTCATAAAGCGATACAGAATGAATTAGAGAGAGAGAGAGAGAGAGCAAGCTAGTAAGTTGATGCATTGAATGATATTTACATACATGTGTATATATATATATATATATATATATACATGTATCTTCTTTTTTTTTTTTTTTGACTAACAAGATAATGGAATTGGAAACATGAATCAGCCTTTGGGCTTGTTATTACAATGTATGGGTTTGTTTGTTTGTTCTGTTGGTTTTTTTTTTGGGGGGGGGGTGGGATGTGACAGGGTGAGAATTGACTTTGCATGTACTGGTATAAGACTTTTCATTCATTTTTTGTATGTTGCTGTGAGCATTGGTAGAAAAGAGATTGGATATGTAATGCTATTGAGTCCATATCAAATGAGAGGAAGTTGAGGAAGATTTGCTCTCTTTTTAACCTTTCTACGCTCACACTACCTGGTACACAATCGAGTGTCAACATGTATTCCTTCCTATTGTTTGAGAGAGACATTAGATGATGATTAATGTCTGTAAATTGTTCTCACGAATGTAGTCTTGTCATTAAACAGAGCAAAGTCCAAGTAATGTCAATTCAGCTGGGGAGAGTTGGGAGGCAACAAGAGAATGCCTTTTCTCTACTGGTTGAATGCATGGTAAAACGGTGATATCCCTGTCTCCGTCTTTTTTCTTTTGTACTTTTCTCTGTCTCTCTTTCTTTTTTTCTCTCTCTCCTGTGCTCTGTCTTATAAATTTCCTCTCATTTCTTCTCTTTCTCTTTCATTATCTCCTTTTCTCTCTATCCTCTGTTCTACTTTAACTCTTCTATTCTCTCTTTCTCTTTCCCATTTTTCATCTCCTGTTGCGTACGCTCTCTGTTTTGTCTGCACTCTCTTTTCTCTTCTTCTGTCTTTTTTTTTCTCTCTCCCCACATTTCTTTCTCCCATTTATGTCTTTCGTCTCCTCTTCTTTCCCCCTTTTATCTTTTTGCTTTTCTCGCTTTATAACAGAAAAAAGGAGGGATGGGATGAGGAGAGGAGGCTTGGGCCCCTCCTGTGGTATACCGCAATGCATCTTTGCGACTCTGCCCTGCGATACTTCTCTTCGAAATCATTAAAATTTATTTATAGCAAAGAGGACACTTGGACATTCTTGTTGAAGAAAGGCATTTATGATTTATAGCCAAGAGATACCATGTCCAGTACTTGTATGATTGAGTGGGCAGCGAGGGTGCACCTTATGAGCAATTAAAATATAGTAAAGTGAATGGCATTTTGGGGCAAGGGATGGTTTGGGGGGGGGGTGTTTCTCTTATTTTTCTCTTCTCACACAAATGAGCTTTTTTACAAAGGTCAGATTGCCCTTATTGCCTTTCCAGAGGTAACTAGCGCAATCAGCTTTGTTTTGAATCTGGGACCTTTCATTTCTGAGACCACTACTCCACCACTGAGCCATCAAGCCTCCTAAAATTCCCACTCATGTGAAAGAGCTCAGAGATAGATGTAGGTCCCCCGATTATCTTCTCCGTATGACCATGACAAGGTGACCGATAGTGTCTGGAATTTGGTGCCCCGCTAGGTGATGTCATTCCACGTTGACATCAGTTAGGTGTCCTGGAATAGAGATTTAGCCTTAGGTGTGTCGTTGGTGAGGATCAAAGGCGTTCCACCAACAATCGTCAACAGTTCTTGAGGTGACCAGACATTTGTTCTGGCAGGATTTCCTGGAGGCTTTGTTTTGTTAAAGATATAGGTTAAGGTTAGGGTTTTGAATCCAGGACCTTCTGGTTCTGAGATCACTGCTCTGCTATTAAGCCATCTTGCCTCCTTCCAAATTCTTCTTGTGTGAAAAGGTTCAGAGATAGATGTAGGTCCCTGACTATCTTCCTTTTGACCATGACAAGGTAACCGATGGTGTCTGGAATTTGGTGCCCCTCTAGGTGATGTCATTCCATGGTCCATCAATTTGATAGGTATCCTGGAATAGAGATAAGCCATGTAGGTGTGTTGATTATGGAAGATTAAAGGGGGTCTACCGACAATCGTCAGTAGGCCGAGGGACTTTAGGACAGTTGAAGATCGATTGTAGTTGCATTCAAACTTATAATGAGATGGTCTGACAGCTGGGCCCTGTTTCATAAAACTTGTTATCAGTAACAACTGCCTCATTTCTATGACAAATTTGCTCTCAGCCAATCAGATTCAAGGATTTCAGTAGCTTATGACAATTATTGGAACTTGTTATTGACAACAAGTTTTATGAAACGGGGCCCTGATCTGGCAACATTTGCCCAGCTTTATTTTGTGAAAGATACATATTGTTAGGGTTAGGGTTACTATTGGGTTTGGGTTAGATTTTAGGTGAGGTTTTAGGTTAGGTTTAGCGTTAGGTTTAGGGTTAGGATTAGGGTTAGGATTAGGGTTAAGGTCAGGGATAGGCAGAGTGCTTGGTCCTTGTTTGAACTTGGGAATTCACTCTGTGTTTGATATTGACCGCTGAGGAATTGCAGCTGGAGAGTAGAACTTTTTATTGGAAAGAATACTCCGCAAGTTTCCAGCTCATTTTGAAATCTCAGTAGTGCACTTCCAGCTGAACATCAGGGTGGTCTTTACCTCAGGGAGCATGAATCATTTCAGTGTAGTCCCGTTTCCCTTTCAGGTATTCATGTGAGGTTGCTTTTATCCTAGTGCAAAACTTCCAATCTCATTTGACTCCTCCATTCGACACGCATAAAATGTTCTGTTTTTGTTTCCAAATTCCAAAGTGCCATCAGGGAGACATTACGTACAGTCACACAGGAAGAGAGATTGTAGTAACATCACATCATGACTATATATGGTAATTACTGGAAAGTAATACAAAGCTGATCATGCTCTTTCCTCTTGTTGTTTTTTTCTCTCTTTCCGATTCCTGTTATGGCTGACGCAGGGCTCCGGAAATCATACTGGGACTACCGTTTTGCGAAGCCATCGATATGTGGTCCCTAGGATGCGTGGTTGCCGAGCTCTTCCTGGGGTGGCCGCTCTATCCGGGAGCCTCGGAGTACGATCAGGTAAGGTTGTTGAATCTGTTTTTCCCATTCAAATTGGCAACGTTAACTCATTTGTTTCCATTTGATCCTCTCAACAAGACATTGGGTATCAAATTGAAACCTTTTGAAAATATTGTAATGCTGCAAAAGTTTTGCCACGTTGCATGGAAAAATAGAATTTCTGCATTTTTAAAATTGTTGCCAATTTGAACATTGTATTGGCATTATTTAATTTTCATGATATTGATGCACAATTTGTATTTTTGTTCATTTCAGTAGTGTAGGCCTACAGTGTTTGGTGAACATTATATTAATGTGACAGATTAAGTGGTGTATGTTACACGGATGCTCATCGCACTGAAGTACATTACATTAAAGTACATTACATTGCTACACATGTACATGGATGTTCATTAACATCAGATTTGGGATACTGACAATGTGCATTACTGGTTTCATGACATACCATCACTTTTTCGGTCCCGTCATTGTGCTTGCAAATAAACACACAGGGAGGAGGAAACAAAATGGCGCATGAAACCACCTCGGCCAAACACGGACCCCAAAACTGGCATGCTACCCGTACCAGTAACTCTGGCTATGAAAGGAAGTCTTTAATGACTTTCACGGAATAGCTAGGGAACGGAGCCCCCCCCCCCCCAACCTGGATTTGCGTTGTAATGTAATAAGGTAATCTGATTCTTGTCGTAAGACATGGTAGCATAGGCTCCCGGTACCCCAGATATACAAACAAGACAGGAAATAACAGCCATAGGGCTATGCGGAAAATGTAATCATGTAATCATGCCGTATCAATCATGGAGTACATATGTACACACAAATACAAACCTCGGATAGGAGCTGAACTGTATTTGCCCTTGTAGCAAGGCTTCCAAGTTTGACAAATATTGCAGTGAAATATACACCACCGTCCCGTTTTATATATGTACATAAGGAGTCACGATTGATCTGAATTGAGTGTGTGGCTTTACTGTATATTGATATAGATTGCAACTCTGTACATACAGGTGATTATAGTTTTTCCACTGATCAGAGGAATTACTATGGATTTGAACCGATCTGAAATCTTTATAAGACTGTGCCCAGGAATACTCTACATTATCTTAGCTATGGTTCAAAGGCGAATAATTCCCTGTGATTCGCAATGCTATTTATGACCCCCCCCCCCCTCCACCCCTTTCCCTTTAGGTTGTTTAAAATTTCCTTGCAATACCTGGACCCTGTCAGAAAAATATATCTGATGATGAGCACTGCAGTAGCTCCCCCAAAGCATTTGATTTGTAGCAACAGGTAGGCCTAATTATTTCAGTACATTCATTACATTGATATGGATGGAAAATGGAAATTCACAATTTTGCTCTAATTTCGATTGTTTCATCTGTCTTGTTTGGAGGGAAACTATCCCCTAGATTCTGAAAAGGAGCCCCTTAAAAATATGAAAATACTTTCTATTGATGATGTTTTATATCGTTCCAAAACGTGAGGGCCAAGTCTTGTTTAATTTAGAAGTTCCTACTCCCATTACATCCTCTAAGGGATTTAAGGATGGGGCAAAGGGGAGAGGGAGGGGGGAGTTGGAAAGACTTCTCTCTAAAATCTGAAATAAAAGCGCACATTTTTGATCTTGTCCCTTATCTGTTGTTAGTAGCAATCTTTCAGAAGAGGAAGAATGACATTTTAAAGTTGTTCCAAAAATAATTTTCCAGAATAGGATCCACTTCCATTATTTTAAGCGCTGACCTCAATTTATTGTTGTTCATGGGAATATTGTCTCCACAGGCATTAGGGACTCACATGGCACCAATATTATACGGAGGAGACATGAAAACGATAGAATGGGACTATGATTTGCAAGCAGGAACTTAAAATGTTGCCTCAGGGGCGCAAGGGGGGAAGGGGCCGCTTATCTTTAGATTGTGTCAGATGACGTTTGGGGGAATCAAACACTGATGCACTGACTGGGGGACTACAGACAGTCATGAAGCCCAGTTTAGCTAGGATTAATATAGCTAAGATGAGAATAGTTTCGAAGGGATGTAGTTTTATATTTAGATTACAGCGTGTACTTGTGTAGGGATGGAGAGAGTCATGGCGTATTACTCAAACCGTACATTTATTTATGTCGTGAGGGTCAATGTGATGTGAAACGCGAGGAATTGCAGTTTATTTTGGGGTGTAGTAAATATAGGCTTTATCCACAGGTTTAAATCAGAACATCATTTCCTATGAATTTCTTTGGTAGTATAAATAGGAGAGGTTAATTAAGATAGGGATAGCCCACACCAATCAGACTATGTGGGACCACAGCAATCTATGTTGTCCAATAATAGCACATTACACTAAGTTTCGGGGGAGGATGGTTTAGGGTTACAGCTGGTTCATAGGAAACGAGTTTTATTGCATGATGGTCGGTTTAAAAACAGTAACACCAGCATGAATGTGTGGGACTACTGTGTCAGTGTGATAGCTAAGAATAACCCAGCACACAGGAGGCAAAAGAGGATGAGAAAAGTTTATTTTTATACTTCAAGAAAAAGATGTAGAAATGATATCTCACTTTCTAACGTATGCTGCCCGAGTGGCCGATATTTGTCACCACACGGCCTTTCATTAGAATGACAAAACAGTGTCTGTTCGGGAAAAGGGAAGAAGTAATTATAGAATCAACGAGGACTTTGTAATTTGATGACCTTTTAGAGTTGACGTTTTAGCAATGGTCATTTTCTAGTTGATAGCACAAAAGGTCATTTGAGGTTCAGCCCTCATTGAATTTGCAGTTGAGTCTGCTAAAAGCCAGTTTGAACCAATTGGGAATGCTTGGTGAATAAGAAAATGTCTACAGTCTATACAAAGGTACTATTCAACATTATAATAAATCTTTCCATGTTGTTTAATTGTGCATATCTAGGGAAAAATGTTTGAGAAACTTTGGAACAAATTCGATGATAATTTTCATTTCAAGAGATTTATAAAAAACAGGAAGAAAAAATTAACAAACAAAAACAAGAGCATCCTCACGTGGAATGCCCAACGTACAATATAGTTTAATCGATAGTGAAAGTTATTTTAGGGTGAAATCTTTCACTTTGTGTGTGTGTTTTTATTATGATTACTATCACACACATGCTTTCTTAGCAGTCTTGTAAAACTATCAAACCCTCAAACCATCATTATTATGGTTTGTTTCATTTTATGTCATTCAACTGAATATCTTTTCCTGGCTTTTATTGTAATAGTTAATAGTATTTTTATGTTATGCATGGTCAAACACGTTCCATGAAGACTATAATTCATCCACTGCAGTTTCAAAAATCGCTTTCGTTTTCAGATCTTTCAGAAGTACTTGTTGAATGATTGGCTCTCTGCGATTGGTATAAATGAAACAGTGCTATAATTAACATTTCCTTTCTTGTTTTAATCATCCACAGATCCGTT
Organism: Heliocidaris tuberculata; assembly: GCA_025618425.1. NCBI lineage: Eukaryota > Metazoa > Echinodermata > Echinoidea > Camarodonta > Echinometridae > Heliocidaris > Heliocidaris tuberculata. The sequence continues at coordinate 26,004,196 of CM046843.1, read as the reverse complement.
ATATCTCCCAGACGCAAGGCTTGCCTGCCGAACATCTGCTGAGCGCAGCTACCAAGACCACACGCTTTTTCAAGAGGGATATTGAGTCAAACTTTCCTCTATGGAGATTAAAGGTAATGAAGGGCAAAAGCAAAAAATAATGAAATTAAAAGGAAGATAAGAAAAAAAAAGTAGGCTTTTCTGCACTGCATGACTGCATTTCAGAACACAGCCTCTTTGTGCATTGGATACTAGTGCAAGGGCCTATGGTGGGCTCTCCATAATTTTTGCTTGGGGATCTGGAGCAAAACATTTGGGGTCTGAGTGCTTTTGGCCCCTTTTGAAGATCTATATGACATATTGGGAGTGCGGAGTGAGGGTTACAAGTGGTACTGTACCCCTGTGGAGTGCCCGGGTCCTGCATTGTACATGTACATATCGGTTGGCAACTCAATTCATATTGCTCAGCACTTTCAAGAAATTTCTTTGTACACATGTACCAAGTATCCATTCACTAAACCTCGGGCAAAGAGAGGCAACTGCTGCTGAAATGGCATGTCTTAAGTGAATGTCCTGGGATTTGAATCCCCGATCTCGTGATGAATGTCCAAAGAGTATGAACCACTACACCACAGCGCTGCCACAATGACAAGTACCCGCTATAAGTAGGTTTCCAAGAAATACACTGTAAAGCAGATCATTAGAATCGCTGATCATTACTCCCGACAATTTGAAGAAGAATTGAGTTCAATCATATATAATGTTATTGAAAAACAAGAATTCATGTTCTCAATATGTAAATAAGCATCCCAATCTTTGGAAACTGAGAAGCGAATTTAGAAGAGAAATGACTAAATTATTCATACTCAAATCAAGCGTGACAGATAAAAGCTACGTCAGGGGAAGCGACGGTGATAAAATCAATGGCTGTGCGTAAATCTGTATTGTTCTTACATTACTGAGAAAGGTAATGGCAAGCCTGGCCATGGACACACACAAACACACAAACACACACACTATGTATCTCCCACTCACCCCTCCCACGTAACACATAGTAGTCTATTCTTTGTCTCCAGGCTACTGGTTGAATCTGAAGTGTCCATCTGATTTCATCTGCAGACCTACATATACATGTATAACAATATAATTTTCATTTAGTTCTGTTGAAAAAAAAAAAAATCCAGTGGAGGAAAAACAATACTAGAATGTAATAGAGTTATACTGAGGCAGCACTGAAAATGGCTGCATGGACATCAAATCTATTAAGCCAATGCAAAGAAATTATTTATACTTATGTTTAGTATTGAGTGCTCAAGTAAATTTCGAATCTCATTTTCTACAAAGGATTGCTAATTTACTCTGTGACCTTTTTTCGATAGTTCTAATGAACTGAACAAGAGAAGGAATGTGGATATGTCGTCCTACTTTCAGTTTATTTCTAGAGAACATTTAGCTACACTTCTATTTTTTATTAGATTACAAAGCTGAATGCCTTCCATCTAGTGTTAACTTCATAAAATCTTTAATGATTCAGATTGTAATTTGAGTTCGCCACGGCAGGTCATTAAGATAATTGCACAGGAGACAAAATAAAAAAAAAAAAAAAGTACTAGGGACAAATTGCAAAGGTCAGACAGACCACTCATTAATTTTATTCATATATACCATTCCTTGATTACATAATAAGGACAAGATTATCTTGTCTAATCTAAAATTACCACAATCAGTATTTATATTCGCACAAATTATCATCGAGACTTACACTCATCTCCTCAACAAAGATTTCATAGGTTCAAATCATAACCATTGTCTGAAATTTTCTTGTAAATGTTGATTAACAAGATGGAAAATAAAACCTTCATAAAATCTTTAATGATTCAGATTGTAATTTGAGTTCCCCACGGCAGGTCATTAAGATAATTGCACAGGAGACAAAATTGAAAAAAAAAAGTACTAGGGACAAATTGCAAAGGTCAGACAGACCACTCATTAATTTTATTCATATACCATTCCTTGATTACATAATAAGGACAAGATTATCTTGTCTGTCTAATCTAAAATTACCACAATCAGTATTTATATTCGCACAAATTATCCTCGAGACTTACACTCATCTCCTCAACAAAGATTTCATAGGCTCAAATCATAACCACTGTCTGAAATTTTCTTGTAAATGTTAATTAACAAGATGGAAAATAAAACCTTGCCCCAAGTAAGGTTATAGAAGTGGGTTTGAAATTTGAAACTTGTCAGCAGGAAGAGTAGTAGTTCTTATATTTTCATTGCTCAAACCTTTTATTTGTAGTAAGGTTGAAGTGCACAGGTTGGCGTCTGATGGCACAGACTAATGTGTCTGCACCTGTTGTATCTATGCTATATCCATGTTAGTACTAGATGGCAAGGACCCCATTTAAGAACTAGCTGCTAATTAACATAGCCCAAGTGCATCTTCGTTAGCATTCTACACAGAGTTATGCTATGTGTCACGGGACCTGTTCATACTTAAGAGATAAGCGTTGAGACGAAAACCAATGAAGTGTTGATCGAGCGTTAGACAGTGTCTGCTCATGTCACGGGGAAATATCTTTCACGCAGAGCTTCAAAATGTACACGGGCTCTCATATGCACACACATACAGAGTACCCTCTCTCTCTCTCTCCCTCCCCTATCTGTGTTACATTTTACACACAGATTTACGCCATGTGTCATGGGACCTGTTCATACTACTTTAAACATAAACGTTCAGAAAGGAAAGGCCTACAGGTTGAACGTGAGACAATGTTTGCTCATGTCGTGGGGAAATATCTTTCAAGCAGAGCTTCAAAATGTGAATGGGCCCTCACATTCACACACATGCACAATACCCTCCCTCTCTCTCCCCCCCTCCCTCCCTCCCACCCTCCCTCCCTCCTTCTCTAGTGGTGTCACGTATCAGTCCCAGGCATATGATATCTACGTTGTTGTCTTCCACTGACATGATATGTACACATGATTCATATCGCATGCAAATGTCAATGACATGACACATGACCAATGTTTGCTCATGTCGTGACGGTGTTCGTCGATAGCGGGGGATGCCAAAATGTCAGCATGGTTGAACTGGGGAAGGGAATACTGCCTCAGATATAATGCATTCCTGTTTAGAAGGGTGCACTGTGGGGGACCAACAAGGTGTGGAGAGGTTTTTTTTCTTCTTGGGGGTGGGGGGGGGGGGGACGGTGGTAGAAGGGCACATTCAGGATTTTGTAAAAGGAAGAAGTAAAAAAGTACTGAGGTTCCTTTTTTATTCTAATAATTTTAATGGGGGGGGGGGGGGCGAGGGGCACAAGAACACAAAGAGAAAGGGGCCCTGATATGGCTTTTTACATCTGTAAGTATGCCAGATTCGGTTTTAATTTTTTGATTGGGGACACAGAAGGATAGGCTAGTTGCCCCCCCCCCCCCCAATCTACCACTCTACCACTGTTGATGGACATATACATTTTTGAGCCTGACATACTCTATCCAGAATTTGTGTATTTACAAATAATATCAGTCAAAGGGAAAAGTAAATGGGAACAGTGAGATGTTTATCTCTGAATGCTTAAAAGAGATTGTGATTTTAAAAAAAGAAAAATAAGATTCATAATCACCCCAGAGGAGTTCCCACTGTGACATTAAAAAGTTAAGATATTTTTCAAAAATTGTAATTTGATAAATACTAGAATAGCGATGCAGTTACCTTCAAACAAAGTGATGAGACTAAGATAAATATCACTGGCCAGCCTGAAGCAGTTCCTTATGGAAAAATAATTCTTTTTCAGAATATCCTAAAGCAAAGCAAAGCAAAGCAAAGGGGGGGGGGGAATCTTCAAAAAATATGTATACTGATAAAGCTAAAATGTAGCCTTTGTAGTGACATGACACAAAAATGACACAAAATTTTTATTTGTTCAAGCTTTCATGTCATTATTTCACTCCAAGTAGAAATAAAATAGATTTCAAAGAAAATTTCAAGTATTGTTGAATGGTGAGAACAAGCAAGCAAGTCTCAGAATGAGGACTTGTGGTTTTCATTCCAATGATATGCAAGCATCGGTTCTACAAGCCATGATATCATGTTGCTGTCCCCCTGTCCCAGAAATAAAGAAAACCAAGGAACGAAGGTAAGACAGGCAAGAGCGATAAATTGGCAACCCGTGATAGTCAAACAATAGGTGGGCAATGTGTCTACAGAGTTTCCATTGTGCCGGGAGTGATATTGCTGACTAAGTGATTAAAACTCGTATCAGCTTTCGAAAGCTTGTAGTATCCGTGTTCCTTTGATAGAAAGCAAAAGCATACGTGGAGTATAGGACGTAGAAACATGGTAGAGACATGAAATGTCAGGTTGTAAATACAAATGCTCAAACTTAAAAGGGTTTTGTGTATTTTCATGTTGTGCCTTTGGCCCTATGTACAATGCAGCAGTTGAAATAAAAACATGGAAATCTTTAGGGGTAAAAAAAGAAAAAAGTAAAGAATGGTATTAGACATATGAATAACAAAGACATGTAAATGTCAAAGAAAATTTGTGAGATATTATTGTAAGGGAAAAATTGTGAGATATTATTGTACAGTGTGGTTTCTGTACCCTCCAATATCAGGGTCAGAGGCAAAACTTATGTCCTCAAAAAAATTGTCTGCAGATTTTCAATTTACAGATATGTAGATGTAGAGAAGTGCCAAAGTGCTGACAGCTCCCAAAAGCCTAAAGTTTGGTTAGGGTTAGGGTTGGGGACTTATTGCTAACAGCAATTACATATTATTGTGATGCCCCTTGCTCAGGTTCTGCATTATAGCTACTGTACATGTAACACTACCAAGAAATAACATTCTCTCACCATTCTGTCTAGTTGGAATAGAACCAGCAATCAAAGATGAATCATTTGAGTAGAAAACAAAAAAAAAGTACCGTAGCTCCAACATTTTGTCTTCATGACTTGGACAAAGTCCAGGTTGTTCAGGTGAAACTTCTCCAGCACAGGAGGTATTAAAAGTCTTAAAGGTCAGATAAATCGTACAGGAGGAAGGTTTCTTGTTTGTTGATCTATCTGTTAACAGTGTAGTTATCCCTTTTTTTTTCTAAAAGAAAAAAAAAAAGAAGAAGAAGAGATAATTGAAAGGCTTGAATCGAATAATCATAAATTTTAGAAAGAAATGTGAAACACATGAATCATGGGTGGTTTTGGTGGCCTTTTGTCTGAATCCTTATTAATTTGTTTTTCTTATAAAGCTTGAAAGACATTGAGTTGTAAAAATCTTTCACATCAGAGGCTTGCTTTTATAGGACTAACATTGCATTGTGGAAGGGAATTCTGCACCGACTTTTAACAGAGGCCTTTCAGTTGAAGAAAGAGCCCTCTTTAAAATTTAAAACATAAAAAAAAAAAAAGGAGTCAAATGGATGTAATGTATGAACATGCTGCATGCATGATGTATGTCTTTTATTCAATTTTTTGTTTAACCCAGTTATACAACTACTGTATACGCCATATATTTCGCGGGGGTTTTATTTTCGCGAATTTCGTGAATCGTGAGTGGGTCGCGAATTTAACAACACGCCAAAATATTGCCAACATTAGAAGTCGGTTGAATTTGTTGTCTCCTGGTCAGAAATTCACCACTTCGTTTTGCAAAAGTACATCATCACCGCTGTTTGTAGATTTGAGAATTTTCCGACCGCGAATTCAACCACTCGCGAAATAGTCTGGTTAGTCCTATTTGCGAAAATTTATGGCTTATACAGTATCTCACAGTTTCAAAGTTCTGAATCAAACTTATTACCTTATTCATTATACATGTAAATGTTTTCAGAAGTGCCTAGTCCAAATTTATTGCACAATAATACCCTCCCCTACTTAAATCAATGTGAAATTTGTTGCTATTCCCTGACTCATGTTATAGAGATATGTTATCCAGGGATTTGTTGACTTATAAGTACCTGGATTTCATGCTTTCAGCCAAATTTCTTTGCTTTCTCCGTAATGCCAACTTTTTAGAAACTGGTTTCCCATGATGGGTCTTTTGGGATGGTTGGAATGAAAGACAAAAGAGAAAAGAAATTGGCAAGGCTGAGGTAGTTCTTGTGGTGACAGAGTCGTGAAATTCAAGCTCTTCTCGAAATTTCTACCAAGTAAAAACCCTTATGCCAAGGTGCTCACAAATCGCAGATATTCTTTTGCAGGGAAATGTTTGCAATGCAGATATTGTCTGGGGAATGTGCAAAATAAGAAAAGATTATTTCTAAGAAGCAGAAACGTACAATGCTGACATGTTAAAAAAAATCATAGCAGTTTTTTACAGGGAAAATTATGTAATGCTGCTCTAGTGTCTAGGGGAATGGGCAAAATAAGAAAGGATTATTTCTACGAAATATAAACCTAATGCTGACGTGCTAACAAAAAATCATAAAAATTTTACAGGGAAAATTTTGTAATACTGCTAGTGTCTGGGGAAAGTACACAAATTCGAGAGGATTATATAATAATTTGGCATGTCTTAAGACAAAAACTGTGAATTCCTTGATTCGGGTTGAAGTTAAGTCCATGTAATAACTTTATGCCCTTTATTGAGAATATGTCAAGTTCTGCAAATCATTACAGTCATCATTCTTGTGCTACATCGAATAAAGATACCATCGGTAGTGGCGGGTAATGGGAAGTGACAGTTGAACTGAGAATTCCTTGCTTGTTTCCGTTTGACAGAACCCCGAGGAGCATGAGACGGAGACGAGTGTGAAATCCAAGGAAGCCAGGAAGTACATCTTTAACTGCCTGGATGACATCGCAGGGGTCAACCTGCCCACCGACCTGGAAGGAAGTGAATTCCTGGCGGAGAAGGCCGACAGGTAACAAATACTTCCTGTGATTGACCTTAGATGTGAGGTCATAATGTAGTGACTAACAACAAGTCTTATGAAATATTTTAGTCCTGGCTTGTTTAGTGTTTTCATGGGTTAGTTTGGGGGTTAGGAAAAAGGTGGGGGGGGGGGGGAAGAGAAATAATTATCTTGTCAACCTACTGCCTCCTCACCTGGAAGAAAGTGAATACCAGAGAAAAGGCTGACATGTAACCCACTCTTGCTGCACATAACCTTAGATATAAGGTCACGGTGCTGTGATTAAAAAGTTACAACAAACCATGTATTCTCATTTCATGTGTGATGTTTCTTTAGGAAGTTTTTTGTTGTTGAATGTTTAATGGGGATTGGGGGGGGGGGGGAGGGAGGAGGTGGGGAGGGGATTAAATGACTATCTGCATGGAACTACGTGCAAGGTCAGCCTTTCTCATTGGGAATGAGATAATATCAGATATTATCATTGACCTCCAAAATTTGATTCCATCTCTTGTACTGGTATGAATTGAAGAAACAAAAACGGAAATGGGAAAAACAGGAGCTGTGGTACTATAGCATTACCATACACTATCAATAGAAAATGAATGGTTTGTGAAGATCTGTACATACTGTACTTGTATATGTTAAAGGGATTTGGTAACTTTGTGGAGGCCTGATTTAATAAATTGTTGAATTTTGATATCTGTCTTGTATAATGATGTTCAGAAGGATAAATTAATAGTCAGGCATAGAAAGGTTTTCAAATATATTCTATTATTAAGATACCTATGACTGAATACTCCCATTTACGAAAGTGTATATATGGCCATACGCTTTAGCCTAACACTGAGTCTATGGGGGAAAATGAGACTGGCATTTCCGGTCACTTGCATATGTTTACTTTTGTGAAGCATGTGATGTTTTTGAAGTGCTTTTTCTTTTCCTGGGCTTCATTTTTATACCATATTACATACACTAATAGCATGTAAGGCCAGGCAGCTCAGATTTTATCAAGCCTCTACAAAGTTACCAAATCACTTTAATGTAGCTTTGTGGTAGCTGTCACAGTATGTATACTGGTGGAGGTTGAATGGATGTGTTCAGAACAGACTAAAATCACGGAAACATATTACCCAAGTGTACATTTTTTATGGCTTAATTATAGTTTTTACTATGTATGCTTGTTGAGATGTTATCAAAATGTTTTCTCTTACACAAGATCTATCTGTTGAGATTGATTACAACTGCAGTGATTTTTTCCCTCAGTAGGATTGTAATCTACCGAAAAGCTTTATGTAAAAGTGAGATATGTCAGTAATGTGGCTTAATTCTCCATGAACTCTATTTCCATCCCTATTTCTAGACAGCTTAGTCTTAATGAATTCACTTGCGTAAAAGCTGGGGTACTTGTGTTTTATAAGTCACGATCCGTGAGCAGATGACGTAACAAATTATCGTGCAATGTATTTTGTATTTTGTATGATTTGATTTGCAAATTGCAAGACAAGGTGCTACAGAAAATTCTCAACAGGGTAGATTTTTTGCTGTACATCATGTGCGATTCCATTGCCAGTGACATTACAGGATGTTTAACCCATAGCACTACAGTGTCTTCTTTTAGTGCTTTTTTTGATGTAGTAATTGTATTTATTTTAAAGAGAAGTATATCATTATACAAATTTGCAACATGCACAATAACAGGTCCATGAACCTATTCAGGTTCAAGGCAGATTTGTAATACAAATTAAAGTGAAGGCAGGTTTCAGGGCAGGTTTGTAATTCATAAATTCAAATGAAGCAGATGTTCAGCAATTTGTTTTGTCTGTGCAGGAGAGAGTTTGTTGAACTGCTGAAGAAGACGTTAACCCGTTGACTGCTGAATTCTGTCATTCCCATAGGCTTAATACAGGACCCACCCGGTTCCCTTACGCAGTGGGTTAACGTCTGGTAGCCAGATGAGTTTATACTGTATATAAGATGCAAAAGACATGTATTTTAGTAGCCCAAGTCATGTTGAAAAATGAATTGTGTTTTGATGCAGTAAACTAATAGAATTGAAATAATCAAATCTCAATTTTTTTTTCTTCATTTTTCCTTGTAGGAGAGAGTTTGTGGAACTGCTGAAGAAGATGCTGACCATCGATCCAGACAAGAGGATCACCCCTCTCGAGGCCCTCAACCACCCCTTCGTTAGTCTCTCACATCTAGCAGAGTATGCCCACTGTAGAAAGTAAGTACATGTATTCTATACCAAAAGCAGAAAATTATCATAATTGAGAAAATGAGTTGGAAAAACTTAAAAACAAGACAACAAGGAGAACAAAATTTAAAAAAGGATAGAGAACATGATGAAGATTTTTATATTGCAACATGTGCATCATGTAATGTAGAAAAAAAGTAGAGAAAACGCCCCTCCCCCAAAACAGAGAAATTGACTGGTAAATTTGAAGAAATTGAGAGTAAAGGATGGAACAAAAATCAAACAGCAGTAATGCAAAGATAATGATTATTGCGGAAGATGTTGATCATCGTGGTAGTACAATAAGAGAAAGATAAATCAGTTGTCACACGAAGAGAGCAAACGAGAGTTGCGACGTTTCGACCGCTATCTGCTAGTCTTCGTTGCCTGACGAAGACTAGCAGATAGCGGTCGAAACGTCGCAACTCTCGTTTGCTCTCTTCGTGTGACAACTGATTTATCTTTCTCTTATAATGATTATTGTTTGAAAGAAATTTAAAAAATGAATAGAAATGGTTTGAATGCAACAAAAGTTTCCCTTTCTAAAAATGAACTAAAGGTATATGATTACCATTATGAATATTACCAAATTATATATTCTCTATTGTATAGTACCAAGGCATCTGTTCGAGCCATGGAGGTTTGCAAGCGAGGCACCCAGCTCTTTGAGGGCAACTTGCCCAGTGTCCCAGCAAGCTTTGGAGGGGTCATGACCCCGTCGGGGAGCGCGGGTAACCTCAACATCGCCTTCAACAACCAGCTCAATGCTGCTATACAGAACCAGGTAAGGTTTGAATACTGGTTATTTGAATACATTGTGAAAGGAACTGTCCTGTGTCCCGTTTCATGAAACTTCTTATCAGTAACAACTCCCACATTTCTATGACAAATTTGCTCTCAGCCAATCAGATGCAAGGATTTCAGTAGCTTATAACAACTATCATAACTTTTTATTGATAACAAGTTTTATGAAACAGGGCCTTGAAGTAATTTCAAGTGCTACCATGATTCTCAACCTTCTCTTCGAGTGCCACTCTTTCTTTATTTGCACCAATAAGATGAAACAATAAACCAGTTCGTAATTACAATTTGCGCCATACGCAGTTAACCCTTTCAAGACAATTGACCACATTTTGTGGTTTGGCTCAATAACTTTTGATCCAGAGCTCTAAAAAATATACCAGATGCATGAGTAGAAAGAGCAAAATTTTCTGCACACACTATGTCCATTTTTATTGCATGACCATATTGCGTTTGATGCCAGGAATTTTAAAAACAAGAATAAGCTTTGAGATCCTTAAATTGGCAACACATTGTGAGGTTTAAAATCATTGTTTTTCATCAAAATTGGCAATTTCTTTCAACTATTCAACAAATTTCTAACCATGTATATTGTTTTCAAAGACATTACACCTAATTTGAACCATGTAGCACTAAAAGAAAAATATTATTGTTGCCAATTTGAAGAACAAAATGTGATCAATTTAGGCCTTAAATAATTCCTGTCCTGAAAGGGTTAAAGGTCATTTGTACCGAGTACAATTGACCTTCCTACGCTTTCTTAGCGTGCGCACCAGAACGCGCACCGGTAATATTTTAGTGGTTTAACAAGTAGCGCGTTCACCAAAACAAATGCGCGTGGGCGTATAAATTGGGGTCATTTCAGGGTCATTTGTACCATGTGCTTATTACGAAGTGGCTTGTTGATAGGATATGATGTGTACTATTTACTTTATGGAATGACCCTTTTTTTTTCGTAGGGAAATAAGAATAAAGTTTGAAATACACAAAGCAGTATTTTGCCTGGAACTTTGCAATATATTTCTCCATATTAATATCATTTTGGGGTTGTTCATACACGCAAATGCTCCACAATATTACAAGAACCCTCTAATACACCGGACTTGTGCTACCCGCTCAGCACCTGTTTAATAGATTGTAATGGCAAGCGGCATTTCATTTTCTACTAATAAATAAATGATTGCAAGTCAGCTATCGTAAATCCTTTCTCCATGTCGCTACTCTTCAATCTTGCCGCCCACCCTTTTCTCCATTCCAACCAAATTGCAAAGTGAGTGACCGACCTGTCGTGCTACCATCAGCAACATGTTGTTGGCTAAGGGGAAGAAGGACGTAACTCTATGTAAAATGATAGGAGCTAATGCCCTTTCAGCTTTCAGTAGACGCTTTGCATGACATACATGTATGCGCAAGAAGGGCATTAAGTCTAACATAAAAGGAGCTACATGTAACTGCCTCCTGGCCCTCAATAGATGATTTGTGTGAGGTGCGCATGAACGGCATAATTCTACATACATCATTGGAGCTAATGCCCTCCTTGCTCTCAGACAATATGCATGACATCTTCACACTGAAAGGCCTTAACTCCATCTAAAATGATGGGACCTAATGCCCTTCTAGCTCTCAGCACACGATATGCGTGACATGTGTGCACTGACATTTTGATTGTTCATACGCTCGCCCGCATCTGCGTGGATGGTCGCGTAACCATGGAGAAACATTAGTTATTAATGGCTGGTTTGAAGCCTGAAGGCTGACATGTTGATTAGCCCGTACGCCCACACCTCATCAATGAAGTGGCCAGCTCGTAAACAATAGATAGAATTCAAGCTTTGAGAGTTAATAATCTGTTGAGTTTAATTGCAAGATCTTCATGCACTAGCAATGAGAAAATACACTTCGATTTAATTCAACCAAAATTTCCAAAAGCACACCCACATTCCAGGCTATGAGAGATGATATATCTGTTGATCATCAATTCTATGTGTTCTATGAATAGAAAAATACATTTAAACATAATGATTTGAATTCAAGAATGGAGAAACATTAGTTCTTAATGGATGGGCGAATTGATGGATGGTTTGAAGCCTGAAGGCTGACCTGTTGATAAGCCTGTACGCCCACACTTTAACCCTTTCAAGACAATTGACCACATTTTGTGGTTTGGCCCAATAACTTTTGATTTAGAGCCTTAAAAAATATACCAGATGCATGAGTAGAAAGAGCAAAAAATTCTGCACATACTGTGTCCATTTTTGTTGCATAATCATATTGCGTTTAATGCCAGGAATTTTAAAAAGGAGAATAAGATTGAACATCCTTAAATTGGCAACACATTGAGAGGTTCAAAATCATTGCTTTTTGTCCAAATTGGCAACTTTTTCAACTTTTCAACAAAGTTCCTAACCATATATATTATTTTCAAGACATTACATCTTATTAGAACCACGTAGCACTAAAAGAAAAATATTATTGTTGCCAATTTGCAGAACAAAATGTGATCAATTGAGCTCTTAAATAATTCCTGTCCTGAAAGGGTTAATGAAGTGTGAGATGTACATATGCAGTAGCAAATGAAAAAAATATGCTTCAATTTAATTCAACCAAAATTTCCAAAAGCATACCTGTTGAGACATTTCAGGCTATGAGAGATGATATGTCTGTTAATTGTCACTTCTACTAGTGTTTCTACCTACATGTATACTAGGCATGACAAAATACATTTCAACATAATGCTTTCCAATTTAACCAACTTAACCATGGAGAAACATTAGTTCTTAATGGATGGGCGAATGGATGGATGGTTTGAAGCCTGAAGACTGACATGTTGATATGCCTGTATGCCCACATCTTATCAATGAAGTGGCTTGCACAAAAACAATACAGTAGAAGCCTTTTGGATCTTAACTGAAGACGTTTAATTTTCTACATTTTTGTTGTGCTCTCATCCTTTGAGTGAGTGACTCAAACATGTGACCGTCAACCTCAAAAACCACCACCAATAAGTCACATGAAAAACGTGATTCTGGAGAAAACAAATGGAATCCCATGATGATTTTGTTTTCAAATCATCTAGACCTCTACTTCAAAAAGAGAATTCTAGAACATTCAGAGCTCTTTTCACAGAACTAGTTTGTGTTATTCGGTAAAATACAGAATTTAACAAAAGTTCACTTCATAGCTCTTGTTTTTCAAGACGTATTAACGTCATTGCATTGTCTTATTTATATATGTTGCCATAGTGACAGACATACATGCAGTTGATTGTTTTCCCACCCATAGACAGTGCCACTCTGAGTCAAAACAAAATTGTTAGCCATAAACTCACCTCTCATATTTGACATTTGTGCCATCACCCCAAAACAATGGGCCATTGAAAAACTTACATATAATGTGGAGGATGTACATGTACATTGAAACTGCATATTAAGCCTTGTTATAAGTTGTCTTTCCAGACAATTGACCACATTTTGTGGTTTGACTCAATAACTTTTGATCCAGAGCTCTAAAAAATATACCAGATGCACGAGTAGAAAGAGCAAAAATTTCTGCACATGCTATGTCCATTTTTGTTACATGACCTTATTGCGTTTGATGTCAGGAATTTTAAAAAGGAGAATAAGCTTCAAAATCCTTAAATTGGCAACACATTGAGAGATTCAAAATCATTGTTTTTCATCAAAATTGGCAATTTTTTCAACGTATCGATAAAATCACTGACCATGTTTATTGTTCTAAAAGACATTACACCTATTAGAACCATCTAGCACTAAAAGAAAAATATTATTGTTGCCAATTTGAAGAACAAAATGTGATCAATTTAGCTCTTAAATAATTGCTGTCCTGAAAGGGTTAAGACTTCAACCGTATGAAGAGAATTATGAAAAACTTTGTTGAAGAGAAGGTTGAGTTCTGGGGAAAAGTCAAATATAATTTGTGAGCTTTCTCATTCCTTTTATGTCAGTTTGGAAGAACATCATAGTAGAAATGCCCCCCTGACAAGGATTGCTCTTCAAATGCCCTCACATTCAAAATATGGATTTACAGTACACATTTCTGTGTGCAGTGGATGTGACTCTCAGTAGGATTGAGTCAATTTCTTCTCCTCTTGGTGATTCTAAAACCTTACAGCATACACCAATTCTTATAAAAAAATCAGCCTTTTCCAATTGCTTTAGGACAATTTCTTTCATGATATTATCTCATGACCAGAACTCAACTTTATCTTTAAAACCACACAATGCAAAGATGGAAATATACATTGGAAAGTGTGTTGTAGTCATGATCAATCATGTTTTCCAAGAACTCCACAGGATCATGTTATTATTATTATTATTATTAATGATAATGGTGATTATGATGATAATACTAATGCTGATTTTGCTTATTATTCACCAGTTTCACATTTTCTATCATTAGGCGAATGTCAATGTTATAGCAACATAAATACATGTAACTATATTTCATAAGGTGCTCATGTTCACCTCTAGAATTGTTCAAGGTATCTTGAACTAAGTTAAATGATTCTGGGGGGGGGGGGGTGCAGTTTTCATCATCACCACAATTTAAAGTAACCTTTAAAGATAAAGTTGAGTTTGGTCATGATATTGAATTGTGAAAGAAACTGTCTCAAAGCAATTGGGAAAGGTTGATTATATAGCACATAAGCATTGGTGTATGCTGTAAGTTTTTGGAATCACCAAAATGATAAGAAATTGACTCAGTCCTGCTGAGATTCACATGCACTGCACACAGAAATATGTATGTGGGACCACACACAAATGTTTGGCCCGAACATTTCAGCTGTTTCTAGTCATATTTTGAATTTGAGGCCATTTGAAGAGCAATCTTTTTCAGGGTACATATCTACTATGATAATCTTCCAAACTAGCATAATAAGAATGAGAAAGTTCCCAAATTATTGTTACCTTTCCCAGAACTCAAGCTTCCCTTGAATAGACCATAAGGGTACGTGTATTAATCATAACTGAAGTAAGAGATTTGTCAGTGTTATTTATAGAGCATTAGGGGCTCAATGACAATGAAAAACAAAACTAATCTGGTAGACTAAATATATCTCGGACCCTCTTTGACCATTGTTCGTGGCTTTGAAATTAACATATGTTTCGAAGAGAGGGTCATGCTAGAAATGACTAATAAACCACCTATACATAAAAAATCGTCTGTATAGAGCCTGAAAAGAAAGCATGGGAAATAATTGTTGTGGACAAATCATAATAATGATAATAGTTGTTTTCATGGAGCACTTTCTCCGAAGGATACAATGAGCTGAATATTATTACTTTCTCTTCAACCAAGCTCCCATTAAGACATGCGAGGGGCATGCAATGATTATTTTCCCCACCAGGAATATTTTACCTCACCTGGGTAGAGTGTGGCAGGTGCAGATTAATGTCTTTCTAAAGGATAGGGGTGCAAGCCCCATACCTTGTGTGATCTAAAACCCTGACAAGACCACAATAACTATAGGGAGCTTCTTTCTTTGGCTCAAGAGGAATACCCTGATATTATGTACCTCAATCAATATCTAGATAATTTCCTCTTTCATTCGGTTCCCTCTTTAACTGCATGTATCTTTTGATATTATTAGTTAATTCAGGACTAGAAGGGTGTTAAATCATACTATTGAATACAATGTTACAGCTTTTGTGGCACTTTACAGATGAAATGTAATTCTGAACATTTGTTGTATTCCTATCTTCTGGGCACACTCACAGAGGTCGAGTACCTCTTTCGGATATATTTATTACAGTGGTCTTAAAAGCGAATTGGTCTGTATGTACCTTTTGATAATGTTTGAGATGTAATTCTCTACATTTTTTTTTTCCTTTTAGGCACACTCACAGACTTTGGGTACCTCGATCCGCTCCCAGGCACCCGAGTTTCCGTTCCTTCAGTACCACCTCCAGTCTGGCCCCTACATCCCCTACCAGCCCCCTCAGATAGCACAGAGGGTGTCGCAGAACACCAACCAGCAACAACCAGCAACCACCCAGTACCCTAGACCAGACCCATTCCAACAGGTAATAGTAATGAAATATCGTCAAATCTGCTTAGTGACCACCTGTATCAAAAGACCACCTGACTATAAAGTCTAGTCCCCATGTCCCCGGCCAGACCCCTCATATAGCACAGAGGGTGTTGCAGAATACCAACCAGCAACAACCAGCAACCAGCAACCACCAGTACCCCAGACCAGACCCGACCCATTCCAACAGGTTATATTAGATAGTCATATCTGCATATGGACCCATTCCAGCAGGTTATATTAGATAGTCATATCTGCATATGGAAAAAAAATGGCTTGGATGCTATTCCATATACAGGATGCTATTCCATATACAGGATGCCACGAAGGTAAATTTAGTTCAGACGTGATCTCTATATAGAGGTGGTTATTAATGACTTTGGATGGGAGAGACGGGTCAAGGAAATAGAGAAAACTTTCTCTATGCAGGTTGCAACTAAGGGAAGCTTAGCTGGGAAAGAACACTTATGAGAAGCTACAAGTTTTGATATTTATTTCTTGGCTTAATATTGCCATTGAAATTTATTTCTGTAATTCACTTCCTGTCTGGAAACTATTTTCATTGCTTAGTTAATCCTATTGTCATTTGTATGAAATGTAACATTGATCCTGTTGCGTAAGGGTATTAAAGGGCAATCCAACCTTTGTAATAAGATGATTTGTGTGAAAGCAGAAAAATAAGAAAAACAGGATGGTGGAAATTTGAAAGAAATCGGACAAGGACTAAGAAAGTTATAGATGTTTGAAAAATGAGATCACTACATCTATGCGAATCTCAAATTGGCAATTTGGTGAGTCAGTTGTGACATTTATGTGGACAACTCTCCCATTTGTCGTACACAAAAATATCATTAATTTGCGGTTTTCTTCGAGACGCTTTTACCCTCGGGGCAGTACTCAAAATATATTGGAGATAGCATATTGTTATAGGTCCTCATGAATGAAAAGATCATACTGAGTTAAGCATTTTGAAAAAAAGTGACATTTCAGTCATTTTGTGTGTTAGAGCGAATGGGGGAGTTGTCCACAGCTACATCACAATGACATTACCTATTCGGCCAATTTGAAATTCCCATGTGCATAGTGATTACCACTTTCAAAAATTCATAACTTTCTTATTGCTTGTCCGATTTCGTTCAAACTTTCACCAATCTGCTTCTCTGATTTTTCCTCTTTCTTTCAAAGCAACTTGCTATTAAGGTTGGATCCTGTTCCCTAAGGGTATTAATGATTTGTTGAATTTTGATTGTTCCTACATGTAGCCCTTACAGGTGTACCCTGTCCGAGTTGATAACCATGTAGCGATGGTCAGTCAGGCCCCACAACCGCAGAGTTTACAGATCCAGCCGCAGCTATTCACACAGGTCAGTGACTCACTTGTGTCTCTCTGTCTGTTTGTTTGTATGTTTATGTCTGTGTGTGTCTCTCTCTTTCAGTCTGTATGACTGTGTGTGTGTGTGTGTGTGTGTGTGTGTGTGTGTGTATGCCTATTTGTCTGTCTGACTCTTTGTTTGTCTCGCTCTCTCTGTCTGTCTCTGTTTCTCTTTGCCTGTCTTTTGTTTGTCTGTCTGTCTGTATCTGTCTCTGTCCATTTGACTGCATATAAATGTGTTCTCCTGTCAATAATTATGTTAGTCAATATTGTCTCTCTAGTTACCTAATACCTCATATTCATTTCACCTACCTTTTCTGGTTTGCGTATCATACATGTACGTCACCCTTTGTTTGTTTTTTTTTCTTTCTCTCTCAGACTCTCCTTTGATACCTAACAAAAGCTGGTTTCTGTCTGTCTCTGCCTTTGTTTTTCTGTCTGTCTCTATCTGTCTGTCTGTCTGTCTGTCTCTGTCTCTGTTTCTCTGCCAATCTATTAACCAATCACTTGTTTTACCCTCTTTTATTCCTACCTTCATGGAAAGATATTTATTAAAATTTGACAAGGTGATGAGGATTTTCCTCCTCTTGAGGGGAAATTCTGTGGTTTTGGGGCTATCATGATTTCAATCCCTTATGACACTAAACTCGACAGAAATAGATAAATCTGGAGTATCGGGATAAATCCAGAACTCAATATCGATGATAGACTGCCAAGGAACATCCAGTTTCCTAACAGAATATTATTAGAAGCACACCTTAGTGGGGCAAGACGGGAAGGAAAATAAAAAGTAACATCTAAGCTACTTTTCAACACTTTTGACTTTCTCCTCTTGTGGTTAAATACTGCAGATATCAAATCTAAAATATTGTTTGGAAATGTATTGGAAATTATCAAGTTTTGTTCAAAGGCTTTTCTTTTCTTTTTTGAGGGTTTTCCTGTGAGGATTCCTTAGAAGTTTTTGTTTTATTGTAAGATTTCTTCTTAAGAGTTGTTTTGTTGTGTTATGACAGGTTCATTTTATATCTGTTATATGGTAGTTCTTTCTAGGTTCCATATAAGAATTCCTTACCAGACATCCTTGTAGGAGTTTTTTTTAGTTGTCTGTAAAGTGTTTTCTTTCATGTTTTATAAGGATTCCTTCTACAAATGTCTTAAGGTGTTCCTTGTATGAGTTCCTTTTACAAGTTCCCTTCAAAGAATTAACTTTTAAAAGTGCCTTTGAGTATTCTGTAGTTGTCCCTTCACCTTTAAGTGTCTGGCAAAAATGTTTCTTCAAGAAGTTCCTTTGCTTGTCCATTTGACGGGTACCTTTGACAAGATTTTTATGAGGGTTTCCTTTATCAGTTCCTTGTGTTAATTCCTTCTTTGAGTCTTCTACTGAGGGGTTCCTCTTAGGTATGTGTTCAAAGGAATCACTTGAGTGGTTCGTTCCGAGGGGATCATCTGTGAGGTTCCTCTTTGGGGTGCCTCTGGAGGTTCAGAGGTTGACTAGGGGGTTTGAGCGGTTAATAATATCCCCTGACTCATCACAGTGATGAAGCTCGATTCCAGGTGACTGGATCGTGCAGGCGCAACGGCTTAATCTTCCACAGCTTAAGTGTAAGCATTATCTCCCTAACATGTGTTTTCTTGATGGAGGGGTAGAGGTGGGAGGGGATTCGGGGGGGGGGGGGGGACATTGAAGAGATACAAGGCAGTATAAGGGGAGGAGGAGAGACAAACTACCATAAGACGACTTAATCTTCCACAGTCCAACCGTACGCATTTTCTCCCTAACATGTGTTTTTTTCACGATGAAAGGGGAGGGGTGGCTGAAGACTAAGGTCCCCTTAGCGAAATACAGTGGCACAAAAAGACGCGTCCAGAAAGCAAACGGCGAAATTGTTGAAAATGAATTTTTTGTTTCATAGAGGCAGAACCAGGATATTAGGACCTAGATTTGGTATATAACTTGATTAGGCTAAATACCGAAACTATTATTCAGATAAGTCAGATAATAATTCTCAATGCACTGACATGACCAACAATCATGGTTTTGCATTCCGGAGGCATCTGTTTGTGCCACTACACTACATTAAGCTACCTAAGCGGGGGGGGGGGGGGGGGGGGGGGGGGGGGGGGGGGGCATTGAAGAGATACAAAGCATTGGAGGGTGGGGAGCACATAACTATTATTTACTTCTTCCACACCACAAGCATAAGCATTATCTCTTCATTTTTTTTTGGGGGGGGGGGGTGGTGGAAGGGGATAATTAGTGGGGGGGGGGGCATTCAAGAGGTACAGGGCAGTATTGTAGAGAAGTGGTTAGGGTGGGGACAGGAGACATGATTTCTGAAGGTCGAATTTCAGTTCTTATTTCTAACCTCATAACTTTGAAATGAGGATGGTGGTTTTATTAAGTACATGCTTGAGGGTTTCTTTTGAGGGTGATGGAGTAGGCACTTTGTTGTCATTGGCTTAAATCTAGGGGTGGATGGGTAGATTCTAGGAAACAGGTTTGACTCACTGTGGTTAAGGTTTGAGGTTATTTTTAAAAGAGAATACATGAGGATGCAGAATCTAGAGGGGAACATAGGATTCCCAAGCTTTGATAAGGCATTGATGGGTACCCTTTTTTCAGGAGGGGGGATGCTAAAAGTTATTTGTGCCTATTCATAGAACATTATCATTCATCTACCAAGGAAGATAGAATGGGGATGAGAAGATGTTTATATGTATACAGTAATGTACCTACAAGGGGTGGGGCAGAGTAGAATATACCCTCCCCCTCCTCCCCCATGAATTGAACAGTGGAGAGAGAAACAGAGAGAAACAGAGAAAAAGGAAGAGAGAGAAAGAGAAAGAGAGAGAAAAAGGAAGTGGGGAAAAAAAGTTTATAGGACCCTAACCCACCCACCCCCCAAATCTTAGAAATGTTTATTTCATCATCTCAGTATTAAAGACTGGTACCCCCCCCCCATGATTCCAATACCCCCCTCATTGGCTGTGCCCATGCTACCCCGCAGTACACACATGGTAGGTTTTTCTAGAACACTGCAAAGCTCGAGTATGCAATGGATTTTCTCTCATGCATGGACCACATGACACCTTGATGGGAGAATTCAAGCACATTTTTACTTTGGCGCCAGACACTTTTAATTGCAGGATACCTCTAATCACCTTGGACGAAGTCTAGGCAGGAACTCTTAATACATGTAACTCGCATGGCCTTGCTACTAACAAGGAGTAGAAATGTATCTGGATTAGACTTGATCCCCAGTCTCCTGTTCAATTTTCTCCATGCTAGGGAGACGCACTGGGCCTTTGTTTTTAGTTTAAGTGTTTGTCCCCTTCTATACATTCTACATTGTTTTAAGATGTGATTATTTTGAGAAAGTGATTCACAATAAGATGAGATTTTAATCTGTGATATATATTTTCAATGTTTAAAATTATTTATAAATGAAAGAGAAAGAAGCTGTGTCTTTTCACAAATCCGCCTCTGCTATCCCTGCTTGTACGAGGACTGCAAAAAGGGGGGCAAAAGGGGGGGGGGGAAATAGTGTCGTTTATCATTAATCCATTCATATTAAGATGAGGAAGGTCTTATAATATGATGTATAAAATTGACAAGGTTTTGGGAAAGCGTGGAGAAAAAAAAATGATGTGAAGGGGGAGGAATTGAACATGAAGTAGAAATAGAATAGAACAGGAAGTGGGAAGAGAAATGCAATGTAAAGGGGGGGGGGGGGGGGAGAGATTTGGAAATTAAATAGAATAGGATTGGAATGTTTTAGATAGTATGAAAGTACAACCACTTTAGAGGGATCAGGGGGATAGGCAAGTAAGAAGTTCTGTCAGAAAAGAAAGAAAAGAGGAAGAAGAGAGGGAAAAAGATCAGAATAGGAGAGAAAGAAAAGGAGTGAAGGAGAAAGCTAAGAAGCTTATCAATGTTTGAGAGCTTCTGTGTATCTTTGTCAGGGTGCAGTGAAGCTGCTTACCCAAAAGGTGAATAAATGAAAAGTCAGAAAGGGGGGGGGGAGAAAAGGAAGAGAGTGAAAACTAAGAGAGTGAAAACTAAGAAGAGGAGAGGAAGAAGAGAAAAGAGAAAGGAAGAGGAAGAGAAGGAGAAAACTGATGTTTAAGAGCTGCTGTGTATCCTAGTAAAAGTAAAAGTCAGAAAGGGGGGAGAAAAAGAAGAGAGTGAAAACTAAGAAGAGAGGAAGAAGAGAAAAGAGAAAGGAAGAGGAAGAGAAGGAGAAAACTGATGTTTAAGAGCTGATGGTGTATCCTAGTAAAAGTCAGAAAGGGCGGAGAAAAAGAAGAGAGTGAAAACTAAGAAGAGAGTGAAAACTAAGAAGAGGAGAGGAAGAAGAGAAAAGAGAAAGGAAGAGGAAGAGAAAACTGATGTTTAAGAGCTGCTGTGTATCCTAGTAAAGTAAAAGTCAGAAAGGGGGGAGAAAAAGAAGAGAGTGAAAACTAAGTAGAGAGTGAAAACTAAGAAGAGAGGAAGAAGAGAAAAGAGAAAGGAAGAGGAAGAGAAGGAGAAAACTGATGTTTAAGAGCTGATGTGTATCCTAGTAAGGTTGATTGAAGCTGTTTATGCACAAAGGGAAGTTAGTCACGGGCAGGAAATTTATGGCATTACCTCCGACTAGAGCAAGGACATACACCTGGCTTATACAAGGGACTTCATGCTAGACAGGACGATTTACCTTGTCATTTTTGTTTACAAATATTCCCTTAATTCTCTCCTAATCTTCCTGTTTTGTTTTGTTTGTAATTCAGGCCTTTGGAATGTCCTGTGCTTTTGAATTGCCAAATTCTGGTGAAACAAGAAAATAGAATTTTTGTTTATTTTAGGATTTTCCTTCTTCATCTATCCTCTCATCACCCCTCTACCATTGAGTGGTATATCCCATTGTTCAGCACAGTGTGTAATATTGACAGGCATGTGAAATTTCCGCGTTTACGCGAATTTCCGCTTTTTTAAAATCATTTTCTTTTTTTTCACTTTCCGCGTTTTTCACTCTCTGGGTAATGAAAAACACAGTCTAGTCTCGTACCATGCTTTTTGTCAAAATATAAACGTATTTTGAGCTGCTCATTACGAGCAATTATTATTCATGTCTAAAAACGCCTGGTAATAGAGACTATCCAATCCGGTATTCTGGTTTCACGCTGCAGTGCGTGGCGGCCTAGCAGTGCACTGCATGCTAAGCAGCCGCGCCGGGCTAGCACGGGGAAGCTGGGGGCGATAGCCGGTATCGCATGTATCGCGCGGCGTTGGTCAAGTTGCTTCAGCTGCTAGCTGTGTCTTCGAGTGGTACTTCGAGCGGGACTTCGAGTTCGTTTGGATAAATTTCTTCCGCGTTTCCAACACAGTTATGCACCATCTTGGTACTTGTTTTGAATTGTTTATTTACTGATGTGAACTTCACAAGAGGAACTTAAATCATGGCTTCTACTTCCAAGGCTCGCGTGATGATAAAGCATCAATTGACAAGAAAGACCCTCTCGTTAAAGAGATTAGTATTAGTAAACAAGAAAAGTAGGAAAAGCATATAGTCTGTGAGTACCATATTAAAAACTGAAGTAATTTTGAACTGTGAGTGTGAATGTTTGATACTTAATACAATAATATGTGTGTGTATTTGTGTTAGCGTGCAAATTTATTAGTGTGTCAATTATTTGTGTTTTTCAAGAAAAATATAATTATTATAATTAATTATCTATCAAATCATAACACACCTACCCAGATACAGTTAATCCTAAGCCTGAATTTCCTCTCTTGGTATGCACCAGATTGCACAATTTCAAGTTCAAAAACTGCAAAGCTCCCTACCGTGGGAGGGGGGTGTCCCCCCTCCCACACCCTCCCCCCACTCGGTCGCTCCGCTCCCTCGCAATGTCACTAATTTATTTTCCTCTTTTTTTTTCTTACCTCACTCACATGCCTGTATTGAAGATGTTCCATTTCGCTTACAGGGAGGGTGCGGAAATTTGAAAAGAATAGACTGCTGATCAGCATGTAGTATAATGAGAAGCAAAAGAAACAAACGAGACTGGAAAGAGATTCTCTGGGTGAAAGGAGAAAGCAGTATTAAAGACGGGAAACCGTTGCTATCGGTTGCATCAACAAGTAGAGATGAAGTGATATAGGGGGCAGACTTGCTAAAAATACAATACAATCACAGGACAACATTTATTATGTAGTCCCACGTATATCTGATTTAGGAAGTAACATGCAGGCTATAGGATCTACTCTAAGGGGGAAGCGAGCATGCTGTATTTATGGTGAAGGCACAGGCTTTCCTTTTGAAAGATCATGGTGATGACTGTATCTGGCTCTTTAGTCCCACATACTGCCATTGTTTGTTGGTACTTTGTCATCGTAGATGACAGTCTTCAAACCAATCTTTCTCATTAAGATAAGTTGTAAATGAAATTTGAGAAAACAAGAGTAGAAATATATTCGCAAAGGAAGTGGGGGATATAGTATTTGAGATTAAGCAACAATTGTCTTATCATTTGATTTTTTTTTTTTTAAATTGGAAACTATTCATAAACATCACTTTTTTTTTTCATCTCGTGCTTTTAATTCCTCTGTTTGCTTAGAACTGAATTACTAGACTTCCCCAAAAATTTTTTTGGCAGTAAACCAAAGCGAACCTTTGAATGTTCCAAAAGTCAACCAACAGTCAACCAAAGCAGGAAAAGAGTTGATAATTATTTTGGATTAGAAAATTGTTTCAAGAATTAATTTGTGCATATTTCAAAGGGAAATTAATTCCAGACTTGTAGCAAGTTGTTGGGAAAGTAAAGGAGAAAAAACCATGCAGTTTCCTAATAAATTCATTAATGGTTACAGATTTTGAAGAGAAAAGTATGAATCCTCATTAAGTAAGTCCATATGTTCCCCTCCCATGGCATAGTGTATTAGATCTGTCTGCATGTTACAGTTGAACGCCTTTCTACTACTCACAAAGGTCATATAGGGCCTATAACAAACATCTAGCCCCTGACAGCTGGGACTATTTGCGTTGATTTCTAATCCACCGTTTTGTAGGTCATGTCGTGAAAAGGCTTAACAAAGAACGCCTCATGTTTTCAAATGATGATCTGATATTGCATACTACAGTGAAACCTATGTATAAAGACCTTTTTTTACGTGCATCTTCTGAGCAATATTTATAAGCATGGGGCCTTTATGTAGAGGTTCCTTGACTTGTTAAAATTAGGTGCCTATTCCAGTTCAATATGGTCATTTGATTCCGAACTGCTCTTAGTGTCGAGCCTTAATGGATGTTTCAAGTCATTTTGATTCATTAACCTTTTCAAGACAATTGACCACATTTTGTGGTTGGGCTCATTAACTTTTGATTCAGAGCCCTGAAAAATATACTAGATACATGAGTAGAAAGAGCAAAAATTTCTGCACACACTGTGTCCATTTTTGTTACATGACAATATTGCATTTGATCCCAGGAATTTTAAAAAGGAGAATAAGATTTAAAATTCTTAAATTGGCAATACTTTGAGAGGTTCAAAATCATTGTTTTTTATCAAAATTGGCAACTTTTTCAACTTCAAATTCTTTTAACCATGTATATTGTTTTCAAAGACATTACCCCTTATTACAATCTTGTAGTACTAAAAGAAAAATATTATTGTTGCCAATTTGAAGAACAAAATGTGATCAATTTAGCCCTGAAATAATTCCTGTCCTGAAAGGGTTAACAGTTCTTCAAAACTAACAATGCCATGTAGCCATAGGTTGAATTGCATTGTTTACATTGTTGTGAATACATAATACATTGTTTTGAAAACATAATTATTACATTACAACATACAAAAAAATTACAGCATTGAAAAAGTTAGAAATTAGAGTATAAGATTACAAAACGAATTGTTGATTGAATGGGTTGTATGGAAAGGAAAGTCAGTCTATGTATGGGTCATACTACTCTGTACCCTAGTGTATAGACAATAGGAAATAGGTTCGGGAAGTGAGGGGATCATCCTCACCTAACGTACTGTCTCTCTTTCACTCCTTCTCTCTCTCTCTCTCTCTCTCTCTCTTTCTCTCTTTCTCTTTCTCTCTCTCTATGTCTCTGCTTCTGTCTCACTCACTACTCTCATTCGCCCAATGCCCTCTACTTAGGTCAGTTATACGTTCCTGTTTATGTCCAGTTCTCATTTCCCCCTCTTTTTTCTTTATTTCCCATTATTCCATTTCTGTGTTTCTGTCTCTGTCCATCTGTCTGTCTGTCTCTCTCCCCATGTCTGTCTCTCTCCCCCTTCCCTTTTTGTCTCATTCTCTTTCTCTCTGTCCTCTCCCCTTTCATCTCTCCCTTTCATTTTTCCTTTCTCCTATCTTCCCTATCTCTTGCTCATTCTCTCTAGCAGGCACTGCTATTATTTCTTTCATGGTATCCCCTCCCTCTTCCCTTCTTCTTTCTCTCTCTCTTTATTTATCTTTCTTTCTCTTTTTTTTTTCTTTCTCTTTCTCTTTCTCTTTTTCTTTTTCTTTTTCTTTCTCTTTCTCTTTTTCTTTTTCTTTCTCTTTCTCTTTTTCTTTTTCTTTCTCTTTCTCTTTCTCTTTCTTTTTCTTTTTTTCTCTTTCTTTCTCTTCATTTCTCTTTCTCTTCATTTCTCCTTTTTATTTCCTTCCCTTTCTCTTTCTTTCTCTTTCTCCCTCTGCCCTTCCTCTCTTTCTTTCTCTCTCTCCTTGTCTCTCACTCTGCCTTGTTTTCCAGCTCTCACTGACTCATCTTCCTAAATCCTCTCTCCCAGTGCTATTAATAGCCAGTCACAGGCAGCAGGCAAACAGACAGGCTGGCATGCAGGCATATACATGTATGGCACAGACTTTAAAACACTAAAACCATGCTATAGTATGCCATGTGCTTCAGAGACAAAACAATTTATGAGTTGCCATTTTTTTTTTTGACCAGCAAAGTAATGCCAAGTTTTCCATTGTCTCTCTATATCTCTAAAAATTCATTTTGGCATCATGAATTATGTATGAAATATGTAACTATGAAAAATGTTATCTTTGACCAGCATTGCACTGCCAAGATAAAAATAGTTTATTTTTTGATTCAGGAATTTTAATGAATTGTAAATGAATTAGTTTATATTTTTTAGACACAAAAGCAGTACATGTCATTTTAGCAGCTTAGTATTGCCAATAATTGTTATTTTCTCCCTCATATTATTATTTTTCTCTTATGAATGAGTTTGTTGAAATATGTAAACATAAAACAATAATGATTGTCATTTCTATCACTTGGGTATTGCCAAGATTATTGTTATTTTATCCCCTTCCTCTGTTACATTGTGTTCATATATGTCTTTAATATAAGGATTAGTTTATGGAAATGCTTGAGACACGAAAATAAGATTATATGTCCATTGTGTCCAGAATAGCCGTGCCAAAATATTCCTATTCCCTTCATCATTATGTTTGTTTGTACAGCGATAGAGATCAAGTTATATGTCGTATTGCCAAAGTCAACACCTTTCTTCTTATTCTCTCCTTCTTTATTTGTGCTGTTATTTTGCTCTCATTTTAAGCTGTTCTTCTTAAATCTTCTGTCTCCTCCACAGAGTTCTTCATTAAGTTCAAGACATACGACGACCGTAGTGGCCCCCATAGGACAGAGAGGGCACGGGGGCAATCACTCTATCCAGCATGTAGCGTTACCGATGGCTGTGGGGAGCTCAGGGACACAGCAGGGGTGGCCGCCTAGGCCAGCTGGCCAGGGACAGACCGTTTTCTTACCGGTACGTAACCAATTTTTAAATATTTTGCAACATTTTTTGAGCAACAATTACCGCAGGGTCAGTATCTACCACTAGTCAAATTATTAACTGTAACCTTGGACAAACTCTATACCTGGCCCTAACCCTAAACATAAGCTTAAAGCAAAGCATAATCTTCAGATTACAGACTGTATTTTCACATAGAGTAAGGTTATGGGAGGTATATTAGTTAAGTGTAGATTTTCTGGACTTAAACAGCAGACATAGCATGATGTGAGGTATTGAGATGGTAACAAAACTCATTCATTCTCAAATCCTGACTACAGGATGGAGTAATGCAACATTGCAGTGCTATGCTCTGCCATAATTGTATCGCCTCACTAATTGTTGTTTTTTACTATTCTGATGGTCGCATAATTCATTTCCATCGACAGAATGGGCCGGTCCAGTCGTGGCCGCCCAATGGAGGCCAAGTATTCTTGTCACCATGGCAACAGGGGGCAGCAGCAGTGACACAGCAGCCAGTCATTCCGGAGGCACAAACCTTGACTGAGACTTGGAGGTAAGATGGACCCCTTATTCTATCAAACAGACACCCCTTTTGAAGGAGTCTACACTACATCTATCTATGTCTTGAACTCTGTATTCTTTGCTCAGTGCCCCCCCCCCCCCCCCCCAATCTCACTCACATCCTCTGGTCCCCCTTGTCTTCTCTTCGAGTTCAAATCGCCATCAAAATGAGCGGAGAGCTTTGTATCTCTTCAGCCATGTTGTGAAAGTTGCCTGTAATGCACCAAGAAAAAGAATTTTCAGAAGAAAATATGAATAGACATTTCCCTGTTCAATGTGTAAATAGATGTTTTTTCCTATGCAGTACCATTCTTCTTACAAAATTATCATGAACCTTACTTGTAATTGTGTGAAGGATACTTCATAATGGAGGACAAAAGTGTCAGTTTGTACATGGAAAATCTAATTATACACTTTACTAAGTGTTGTCAATGTGTTCCATATCAACTTTAAAAGAAATCTTCTACATCATTTATGTCGAAGGAGTGGGATACTAAGTGCTCTCCAAGCACATGTTATGCAAGAGAAAAGCATCACAAAATTAAACAAAACAAAAAGAAAATAGTGTGATGTCTGGAAATGGCAAAGATGTGACTTGAAACAACGTTTGTAAGATATACACTTTCCACATTGTACTCTTTCCTCCTGTCTGTATAGACGGCAGTATGTTTCTGCAGCCCCTGTATCGTGGCGCAGCTCTGACGAATCAGGCTTCATTACAACGGAACCCAGCCCGGCCCTGTTCCATATGGACGTTGGTGAAGGCACCTTCTATGATCACGGCATCGAGGTAAGATGATCTCGTAATACCTTACAGGGATCGACACTTACATGGCCCAGTGCACCGATACTTCCCCCAAATTTTCTCTTGCCTGTGCAAAAATGTCAAAATATAAAGAGAGGTATGGTTCTTGTAGATCCCCAATGTGCTCCAGACCCGCAGTAAGGAAGATTGGGTGGAATATGTGAATATAGTGATACTGGCAGGGTTCTCGTCAGTACATAACACCCTTAGTAATAATACAAAGCTTGGGAAACTTGGGGGAAAAGAGCGACAAAAGAAAAAGTCCCATAATAACCCCTAAACAAAACGAAGCAAAACAAGACATTGTTAAAAAAAAAAAAACAGGTGAATGTTCTCACTGACACAGGTACTAAATATGTCAGTGCATACTTTCAATTGCTGTGGTCCTTCCAAACCCCTCCTCTCTGATGCTGCAAGATCATATTTCATTCAATTTGGACCAAGGGTGAACAGATGCATGCCAAGAAGTCTGGATATTTGGTAAGAGATATGTAGACCTAGAGTGATCTTTAAATATAATGCAACATAAATCATCAGTGCTGTCAGTAATATCCCAAGAATGATAAGACTAACTCTTTTTCTTTTCTACCGTATCACAGAGGGCTCAGTTTTCCGCTGGGCATCACTTCCACCCGATGATCCCCGTCACCCCCCAGCACTCCCTGCAACACTCCCAGACCTGGGGGACCACCACCAACCTACCCCATGCATCGGCGGCTAACAACAGGGGTGGCTCACAGCACCGGCTGGCTAGGAAACAAGGAGATAAGAAGTAAGTACCTGCACTACAGGAAAAGTGGAAGTAGTCTAATAAAGGTGGTGAAATTTTTTTTTTTAGAATTGATAGAGGACACAGAATAGAAGAAATGGAAAAAGCACAAGTGATATTAATCTATTGACTTCTGGATTCTCTCATTCAAACCAACTCCAATTAAATATCCATGGGTTAAATTCATGAGCATCTGTATTTATGTTTCCACCGTGATCATTATGATTGGACTTGTTTGGTAGTCCACACATTTCATATACTTGATGCATTGAGAAAAATTGCATATTCTCGTAGTAAATATCAGTTCTTATAAAAATGAATTACTGTGAATGAAATCATTTTCATCCCAGGACCCACACAGCGTTCAGCAGCAGTCTCTCACCGCAGAAGAGCAAACGTATCAAAGGGAACACGCCCCCCATGGTACACGCCTCTGAATCACGTCCCCATGGCCGACGGACGCTCAACACCACCACCACTGCTTCAGAGTTGCGTCTGAGCCCTGCCCTGAAGCAGGAACGGGACCAGGACGCTAAGGGTGAAGGGGGCTTACCCAGCGGGAGAGGAGGGCAGACGTCATCTTATGCCAACAAGCGTGAGCCCATTGTGATCCCGGATTCACCAAGTCCCACCCCGAGTGTCATCACCATCAGTAGCGATAGTGAGGATGAGGTTGTTCGGCCAGCCAAGGGGTAAGGTTTCTCTTTACTTAATGGCAAATAATTTTAAAAATGGACAATAGCAAAACATAAGAGTGATTTGTATATTTGCATAACTGTCCTGGGTGCCATTGCATAAAGACTTACTATTATAGTAAC
Source organism: Heliocidaris tuberculata (assembly GCA_025618425.1). NCBI lineage: Eukaryota > Metazoa > Echinodermata > Echinoidea > Camarodonta > Echinometridae > Heliocidaris > Heliocidaris tuberculata. The sequence goes on along the minus strand of CM046843.1, from coordinate 25,974,188 downwards.
TTTGCCATCAATGGTAACTACCATGGTAACGTTGCTCAAGAGCCAATCAAAATCCAGTATTCCATGAAAAGTTACTATAATAGCAAAGTTACTATAATAGCAAGTTTTATGCAGCGGCACCCTGGTATTGACTATAATGAATAAATGAGAGATGCAGGAACCTCGCCAGTGCATGACACGCCTGTAACTAATATCAAGTTTGAGAGCTTTCAGAATGGAATACCAAGGGTAAATTGGCCTGACGAAAGTACTGACAAAGGTATTAAATGGTCCACTCCCTACTTTCAACCCCCAAAATTGCTGTGGTCCTCACAAATGACCTTCTGGGATGCTTAAAGGCATCCTTCACTCAATTTGAACCATAGGTAAATAAATTCTTGCCAAGTAGCCTGTAGATGAATATGACGATTAATGGTTTTCTCTCTTGTGTTTACAGATGTGAAGATAAGAGCTGTACAGCGTGCAACGATAACAGCATAACGCACAGCTGTTCACTCAGCAGCTCGAACAGCATCCTGAGTGCGAGCCCTGATGCCGGCCACGCCCGCCACAACATCCCCTCATCCCCTGGTTCCTCCTACTCCTCCCTGGGTGTGTCCCCCATCAACAAGACAGGCGAGGATGTCGTCAAGGGCAACAGGACCAACGTGGTCAGTTGTGTGACCATCCCCGACAGCCCCAACCCAAGCCCAGACACCAGGACGACACGGAAGAATGGCCCTCGAGGAGATGCAGAGAAGCAGAGCATGACCAAGAGTGGGAGCGGGAAGAAGAGGTCATTTAGTGATGTTAAGGATAATACGGTGAAGGTTGTGAATGAAGTTGCTCGAGGAAGTGGGGTGAGGAGAGGTGTGGATAGGATTAAAGAAGAGATTGATGTTGATGATTTTGGGGAGCGATCGACTGGGGTACAGGGTAGTGAGACTTCGAATGGGCTGGTTGGGAAAGCCAGTGAGCTGAGACTCAAGAAAGAGAGGCCATTGAATCATCGGTCGGACTCGGCAATCACTTTTATTAATCTTCCGTTGTTGCAAACGGAAAATGCTGGAGGCTCAAACGTGGAGACGCCTTCGATACCACCACAACCGTCGTCAACGGCGGCGAATAATAACAACAACTCCAGCAGCAGCACATTACCGTCCCTCCCCAATAACAACAACAGCAACTTGTCGACGTCGGTACTAGCATCGAGAGCTGATGCATCCAGGAAACGTTCAAATCGGACAGATCAACCTCAGACCCAAAGATCAACCAACCAGGTAACCCATTCTCAGCTTGGGACTGTCCAAGAGAGACAACTACATGTTGCAGCCAATGTGGCACATTCGAGGACAACCGCCGCCCATCTGGGCAGCCCGTCCCACAAGCCAAAGGCACCCCAACATCACCTGCAGTCGACCTCGCAGCTAGTGAGTTACTCCTATGGGAGCACACCAATCAGCTCACCAGGAGGGGCGTTGCCAACCTTGGCGCAGCATCCAATTCACTACCGACCTGCCAACATTCCAGGCCCGCTCCCGCCTCAGGTGCTGCATTCGCCCACGGTCCCGCCCCAGGTCTACCACCCCTCGCCCATCCCTGGCCCACCCCCACACCAATACCATCATCACCCTCCCTACAACCGGCCTCTCTATGTCCGGTCACCATCTGGTAACATCTACAGTACCTACCCGTTGAGTCCGACCCGGGCGAGACCTTACCAGTACGTCTACCAGGGCGATTGACTTCTGTTGGTGCAAGACAAGCTCTCCCAGCTGCATCTCTGAGAGGATGCGATGAGAACGATCTCAAGCATTGGCTACTTCCAGACTTGGATGGGTCAGGGTGGTGCCGTACAATGTATGCCTGCACTTCATCAAGGGCAAGTAACTTCAATACAACCAACCCAAATGAATAGAACAACGGTACTGATCAAGGAATAGTCAAAGCTGGTGACACAAGTTGCTATGTGTGGGGCCAGGGAAATAAATCTGTTTGATTTATTTTGCCTTTTAGGCTCAGTCAATTATACCAACATGTAAAATCGCAAGGGAAGTGATTTTTAAGTGATTAGTTCTTATTAAGTCTTTAGCGTAATATATTGCCACTATCTGCTTCATATAATTTATGAAATGCATTTTGCTCTGCTTGAATTTTTTTTTTTTCCTTCAGATTTTGAAAACGGGCGGGCTTTGTAGACCAATTATATTTGTCGGTTGGTTTAATAAGTAAGCTGGATTTTTGATTGGTTGATAACCAGGTAAAGCCCCCGAGGTATATCTTGGGGGAATTCCTTATTGTACACCCGGAATGTGGAAATTAGATCATATTTGATGTATAGATTTGATTCAGAAGGAAACAAATTTTGAGAGCCAGAAGGGAGTTAAACTCTTTGTTCAGTGTTATGAATTAATACCAATGCCCATCTCGCTCTCTGCAGATGCTATAGATGTTTACAAAGCTTCCATTGTTACAACAACATTTTTAGTATTGTATTCAGAAATCTGTTACGAGCAATGACAAACCACTGGTTACACGGCATAATGAAATATGTGGCTTAATGTGATAATGAATTGAAAACTAGGACAATTTGTCTGAATTATAGTCTGGAATTGAATATGGGTGAATAGCATAGCTAAGTTCATGGAGCTTGAGTGATAAATGGTTGGTAACATCCAAATTAGTATGTACATTTCTTGAAAACCCAGGCCAAAGTGTATATAGACTTTTATATTAGGCACTGGCCTCCTAACATTGTCTATTACCATAGGCAGATGCAGCATGTATAAGTCTATAACAATTTAGACTTCGGTAGTATATAAAGGGATAACAAATTTAATGCGTTAGGCAGAAAAACCTTACGTAACAGTTCAATATATGTTAAGGTGTGTGGTAACACAAGGGTTAATATTTGTTAGTGACTCCCGTTCAATCAGCTCGTAGTTGCCAATTTGGATGTCGTTAGGACCTAGTCCTTGTGTGGAAAGAACCCCCAAAAGATTTTGCAGAGTGCAGCTGGTTGGCCCAATGCTTGTCTTGCCCATACCTTGTTTATTTTCCCTGATAAAAGCAGGGCCTAGTCTTAGTTTACGGAGTGAGCGCTTATTTCACATGCCGCAAACATGTCTTAAAACCTCTTGTTTGTTTTCACCATTATTTCAGGCATCATTGCACTCTAGCAGATTTTTACTCTCTAATTGAGCATGGACACTGTTTTGTCGTTAATGTGTTTATGATTAGCTATTAACCTTCTTATATCTCCTTCATTCACGATATGGTTGTGAAATTTATAGCATTTTATTCTTACTTCTTTTTTTTTAACATGTTAATTTTAGTAGCTTTATCTTTTTATTTACACCCAATCTTTGTATCAAAGTTCACGTTTTGCAATATATATTTTTTTTGCCTTTTTAACATATACCTCATATTGCCTGTATATAAAAAGATAGTGACATATTTTTTCCTCCCTATTGTATTTGAGAAGCTTTAAAAGCATGTATTTACGTGCAAAAATCCTTTCCTGCTGTTTTTATTCTGTTCTTTCATATAGTTAAGACATTTTTTTTTTCTTTGTGGTAGAGACTTACGAAAACTGGATTGAGCGTTCGGCCTGCATGAGATATGGAGGCGCGGAATTTGTGAAAATGTTTTGATAAAAAATCTCATGGAATTGTAGAGTATCCATCCATGCTTTAGAAATCCTTTCAAATTGATGTAGCATGTAATAGAAATTGTTGAAATGAATTTTCTGAATGCCGTGATCTTTGCGGAATTGTTTCGATCGCTCCTCTACTTTGAGGTTGCTCGCGGATGGCGGTGTTCCTTTTAGACGAAAGTTACTTCAATAGAAAATATGATGATGTTGATATATTTGAATTTTACCAGGTGCTACGCGGTTTAAAGCATAACTACTTGTGATATTTTCTGTCTACTCGTTTACATAGCATTATCCCAAACTGAAGTTGTGGACTAGTTTGTCTGCATATTTGTTCTCATTTGGACGCCTGTAATCATTGTCTTATACTCGCTACCTGTGTAGTATTTTGGATATTGGGCAAATACATACTTGACATTTTTAATAAGAAGTATTTGATATTTGAGATAATCTGAATATTTTTGTAATATTGTGTCATGGAAGTGTTGTAGTGGGCATTTTGAAGGTAGGTTTTGGAATAGTTCTTTTGTATCTTTCTTTGGTGAATATGTAGGATTTGATGTTTTAAATCAGAATGTCAGTAAGACATGACTATACCAAAAGTGATATTTTTTTCTTCATGTTCTCATTTATGTACATGCCTGTTGAGATATGTAAAAGATGCATTACATATTACAAAAGTTTGTAGGTTACCAAATTTTTTTTTTTCAGCTGGGAATGATGTTTCTTGAATTTCATGATTTGTGAAAATGGTGTACTGTCAACATTTCGATGGATTTTGTGTGAATTTGATGGATTTTGTGAAACTTAAATGAAACATTTTGTGAATAAAATTTGTACATTTTGTGAAGGAAGAAATTTGTAAACTAGAGAATAACTATTTTTGCTAGAGAATTTGGAGAAAAGGACAATTTTTTGAGGTATACCTTATTTGAGATATTGCATGTTTTATGGGGATCATCATCTTGCTCTGTCTGTAGACATAGAAATTTTCGAATTTGCATTTGTTCCTTAGAAAGTTGTTAAGATGTAGGTCTTTAGTTTGGTGTGATTTCTAGCACGTTTTATGTCTTTCTTAAGAGATTTGTCCTAGAATTAGTGGAACTTTCGTCCTGTGAAATGAGGTTTGAGTTGAGCTCAAATATTTACACTGTTATTAATCTTCATTGTTGTTAGACAGTTCAAAACATTTATCAATCTTTATTGAGTGTCTTGTATTTTCTATGCTACTTGCATAAATGTATATTTGATTCATGTAATTGGAGAATCTGTGCCATATTCCAAGAAAATATCAGTTTCAAATTTTTTGCCTTCCACAGTTAAATACCCAACATTTCAACATTTTAACTCAATTGAGGAGCTTATTAAGTACCCTTCCTTTCTCTGGCACATTTAAAATCTTAAGCTGACTGCTTGTAAGAATTCAATATCTACACCTACATTTTGAGAATTCCTCTTGTTTTATGATGGAAAGATGCTTTTCAAGAAGTTTCATTTTGTTACAAAGAAAGAAAGGTAGACCAAAAATTTAAAATAAATGTGTAAATTTGTTTTTTTTTCCTCCAGCCTGTGAATAGGATAACACTGTAAAATAATACTTTTCTTTCCCCACTTGTGAATAGAATACAATTGTAAATTAAAACTTTCTAAATTATCAACTAATTCGTCCTGTAAATACGAAACTTTGAACCATTTTTTTGGATCTTCGACAATGTACGTCCACCTGAAATAAAAGGACATTGACCCCCCTTGCTATCATTCCAAATTAAACAGTTTTCAAACTGGTATTGTACATAAGAATAATAGTGTCAGAGTGTTACTTTAGCGGCTTTGAAAAGTCTCATTTGTAGTTTTAGTTTTGTTTGTTTGATTTGAAATGATTTGAATGTATTTAATGCTTAGCAGATTTCGTAGCTTGATTCAGTCATATTTTTCAGTGGTATTGCATAGTGTTTAGGGTTCTATGAATTTTAGCTTGTATCATTCTTGTAATCATGGACTGATGTTGGTATATGTTATTTTTCTCTATCCCGTGTTTGGAATCTTTGCCTGTATTATATTCATTCATGTTGATAGTTATTTGAGGTGCTAAATCTATGAAAAAAAGTGTTGACTATTATCAGAACTGCGTTTTCAGTAACTTGTTGAATGTGTGCCTGAATTTGTGTATCGTGAAAGAAGAGTTAGAAGGTACACATTAGATTGTAGTTCAAAGATGTCAATATGTCGTACATCAGCAAGTCGTCTGTTACTACAAGTATATATAGATATATAAATATATATATATATATATATATATTTGCCTATATGCAAATTTTTAGGATAGGGGTATCATGTAGGTGAATTGTTCTCTTTCTTTGAAGTTGATGATATCGCTTTTACTGTATCTCTTTGTCATATAAATACAAGTGCATTTTCGCCACTATTAAGTGTTGGTTTTGTTCTAGGAATATATATTTTTCTGTGTTATAGATTTGAGAAATAATTAGCAAAGTCAAATTAGGCTGTAATGTTTTTTTTTTTTTTAGTAGAGATATATTGGTGTTTGTAGAATTTTAGGTTTGATTGCATTTTAACGGTTTTCGTGAGGCTTTTTGTTTCGTGAGTATAATTGTAGAGATGTAAGAGAGACTATTATAGGCTTCCAAAACGATACAACATTTCTAGCGAAGGCACGGTGGATTTTGTGCTGGGCTAAAAATACCTTGATGGGCGTGTGTTAAATTTTTTGAAATGAACTTTGTTGGATAGTTACAAAGATGATGCCACTTTCCCTTTTGTAATCCACAAAAAGGATCAATCGAAGTGAAAGATGCTATTCTATGCTGTCAATCTGAGGGTAGTGATTTGATGAATACCAATGAAATTTGTATTTGTAATCTCAAATGTATCGTGTATCTAAACTAAATTGGGAGTTTTGAAGGTAATGTACCATTTTTTTTTTTTTTTTGGTAACGTTGGTAACGAATTGAGGACAAGTAACGTTAGTTATGACTTGAACACGTTGAAAGAAACTAGTTATGACAAGTCATTTTTGTCAGTTTTGATTGAAAGGAATTTAAGACCTTTTTGCACACCCGATTTCAGAAGTGTATCCAAAGTTCACGTACAGCAGAAAGTCGCTGGTGCCAATTCTCAGTGAAACAGAGTTGAGAGATTTTTGCACCGATGGTCACCCATACTCATAGGGTAAATAGCTGTGTGAGACTCAATTTTTGGGAGGATATTGCAGAAGAAATCTAGAAACGCTCTTTTCAATGATCTGTCTTCTGTTCTATCGGTTTATCTCATCTTTTTTTTGGTCTTTATCTTCCTGTAATGCCTTCACTTCTCTCTCTCTCTCTCTCTCTCTTCCCCTTCCTCACTCACCCTCTCACTTCTCTCCCCCTGTCTCCCCCATTCTCTCCCTTCTCTCCTTCTTTCTCTCCCTCTCCATCCTATCTCTCTCTCCCCCTCTCTCCCCTCTCTCTCTCCCCCCTCTCTCTCTCTCCCCCCTCTCTCTCTCCCCCTCTCTCTCTTTCTCTTTCTCACAGTGTATACCACAATACTCCGCTATTATCAGTGTTTATGACTATATATATATGATAACATTATGGGTCACTGCCTAGATAGTTATATATAGTACAGAAGTGCTCTTGAAAAAATTGTCACATCGTTTAAAGACTAACATGGTGTTATTTGTAACTGGTAAAACCGTAATATGTGTACATCATTGATGTCTCTTTATGATATTAATCGTTTGGTATTTTTGATGACTTGTCATTTGCGGCAATAGAGTAAACATGCACGTTTTCATTATGAATATTTAAAAGTATCTTTCAATAACAGTATTAACCATTCCTTATCAATCGTCTGTTAGCGTCGTCTAATCGTAGCTAGCTAGCTTTTAAGAGAAGTAAACCGTTTGTTTGAAGTCCGTATACATATATATATTTGCATCTAATATACATAGTTTGATATAGTTACCTATAGTGAGTTGTATTATATATTAATTGGTTGATGTTCCCAAATTTTTTTCTTCGCAGTTTTTTTTTCTTTCCCCAAAAATTGTGTGTTTGTAATAGATTTTATGACATTTCTTGCGTGGCGAGTTTTATAAGTGGTTTAATTGGCTAGTTTGAGGTTTACCTGTGAGTGAGGTGATATCAAGTTATATTGAATTTTTAACCAAATTTGTTGTGAATTCTGTTAAGTTATATCCATAGTTGTGAATTCATTAAGTTATCCATAGATTGTGTCGTTAAATACACAAGAATGTTCGTATTAGACCCAGGGACATTAGTGTGGTACTATTTCGTATACTCCGTCATATGCACACACACACACACACACTCCAACATTGCAGAAAATAGAATTGTATAGTAATGCTTTAATTGGTTAACCACGATTATTTCATATCTTGCAGTTATTATGTATCTTTAACAGCATATTTTGTATTTCACTTGAATCTGCCAAGTATACTTAGTATTTAGAGTTGATTTCGATGTTTTATTGTCATTTTATGCTTCCTTATATTGCTTTATTGTTTGTTAAGCAGGTTTGTGCCAGGAACTGGCTATATTTGAATCATTATTATTTCATATATATATATTACCAATATTTATTAAGGCATTGTCTCCTATTAATTAGGGCATTATTCACTGTTTCACCACAACCCACATGTTGCAAACAATGTCTGTTGCGGAGCACCAAAAGGGGTTAACTCAAGTACTTTAATACAGAGTCAACGCCCTTCTAGCCCTCAACAGGTGATGTTGATTTTAATTTCCTGTATTCATTAGAACATCATTAATCTATATGTTTGAGAGGCAGAAGGGTGCTAACCCTCTTCAAATATGATATGAGGTAATGCCCTTCATGCTCTTCACAGCCACCTGTTTAAAGATATTTTTATAATATCAATGATCAAATCTCTGACACACTGTCTATTCAATAGAATATATTAGTTTGTGTCTCATTCATGAATATATATGAACATTATAAGGATATAAGCGTGTATGAACGCATATAAAAAATATGAACACAAATGAACATACCAGTAGATGTATATGAACCTGTATGAAACGTGTTGCAGCATTCTTATTAGCGATTCAAGAACGGGGGTTTTGTAGGCTTATTCCCCGTTGACATTGACCCAGGGGGATTTCATCTTTAAAAAAATTCAAACTGAAAAGAAATAGGGCTGGATATGGAAAGAAATAAGTCCATTTTGGTGATTTGGAACTGATGTGAATAAGCAGACAGTAATCATTTCCTTGTCCTTATCTTTGGCATTTTATTAATAATTAATAGAATTAATAAGGACACCCCCGAAATAATGTCTGCAAAAGATAAAAGATTATTTCTCAGAAAATTGGTTTCCTTGAGCCCATGTTTTTATTTTATATCAATGTTACCTGCCCACTCTTCCTGTGTGCATAATAGATGCTGTTTCTTATTCCAATATTTATGGATGCATATTTTTGTAATTCTCATCATATCATTAGGTTGTATGGAGTGGGGAAGTGTAATGAAAACTTGATTAATTTATTCTTTTTTTTCCTTTTGAACAATTGTCTTTTTGGAAATGTTTGCGAAAGAAATACTTGCATGTGCCTTTTATGAGAGAGGAGTAAATATTGGACTTTGTTTATTGTTAGCAAGCAATTTTCTTCACTTCAAAATAGATATATACTTGTGTGATACATGTATACCCAACAATCTATTCCATACGGTATTATTATCCATTTACTTTTGTCGTACATATGCACCCAGTTTTTGAAAAGTATTTGAATTGCACTGTGCCGAGTTTTCCCAGTTTATGTAATGTCATAAAAGCAACCAACAAAAGAGTTCAATGCCAAAATGAAACTATTAAACAGTTTGATACTTTCAAGTGTTTTTGCTAGGTCATTAGCCCTCTGTGTGGCATGACTTTGTAATATTTCGAGATCGATTAGAAAAGAAGAGATCAAGAAGAGTGTTGTAGCCTGTCATAGTCTATGGGCTTGTAGAGGGAGTATGCAATTTTGAAATGAAATAATTTGACAATGCTGCGTTTTAATGTGATATTGAATATTTTAATTGTAACGTGAATGAGTTAAATAATGCATAATCATGGGTTGTGTATCCAGCCATACAAGCTTATTTATACCAATAGATGGCATTTTCTCTTTTTTAATAATCGGGAGTAACATCCAGCGTAAAAATTCAGTTTTTAAATGAGAACCCTTAAATGATCTACTTTTATTTGCTTCTTAAATAAGTATACTTATAACAAGAATGAAGTGTTTTTTTTTCTTTTTTTTTTCCTGTTTAATAGGCTTGTTGTTATGAAGTTTACAGCCTTTCTGCACTTAATTTGATCCATTTATTGTTTGTATCTGGGGTTGTGTGTGTGTTTAATTAGAGCCATTTAGCCAATAGTGTTTGATTCATCGTAATTTTTGTGTTTTATTGACAGTATACATTTCGTGTGTGTGCAATACTGATAGTAGATTCGTAGAGCGTGTAGCAGGATGAAATTGTTGCAAATGTTGCCTTTTTTCTCGATTTGAGCTTCGTATCGAAAGAAATCGCAATCATTTTGGTGATTACCGGTAGCAGTTCTAAGCGTAGACCGAGTGTTTAGATATGTAGCTGAGATCATTAACCTTAGTACATTCATGAAATACTTATGGTACTTCACTGTACATGGTGGTTGTAAATTTATAAAGATTTTTTTTTTTCCTTTTAAAGATCCTTGTATTATTACCTGGAAAAGTGGACACCACTGAATTTTAATTCCACATGAAATTGTTGAGAATTTGGAGTTTTTGTTAACCATGTATATTGTTGCCAATTTGAAGTTGAAATGAATGTACTAGGGTGATAGTGATTTGTCTGAAAACTTAAAAGCGGTACTGTTTCCCATTTGTGTGTACTGTCGGGTTGTATGTGTCGTGTTTACACCAGACCCCTTTCGCACCGACGAGAAATAAAGTGTGGATATTATAATAAACTAGATTGTTATATATATTGTACACAAAACTTGGTAGGATATTACTTATTTTGAATGGCATTTTCTTCATCAGAGTAACTTGAGAAAAAAACTATGAAAAAAAATGTGAAAAAAAAATCTTTGCCTGTGAGGTTACTGGGCACAATATGTTTCAAAAATAAATAAGCTATTTTATTGGCATTGCAAAAAATTATATTACTTTGCAGATTGTGATATGTGTTGTTCTTTCTAATGATGGCTGAAGGAAGGAGAGGTAGAGAGAGCGTAAGAAGAGAAAAATGAGAGAGAAGAAAATGAAAGGACATAATAGAGAGAGAAAGAGAGAGAGGGAGAGATGGAGGGGAGAGAGAATGAAAGAAATGAGACGGAAAATAAGAGAGAAAGAGAGTATACAAGAGAGATGAGAGAAGGAAAATGAAAGGCAGAGAGAGAGAGAGCATACAAGATAAATGAGAGAGAAAGATTAAATACAGAGAGAGAGAGAGAGAGAGAGAGAGAGAGAGAGAAGTAAGGAGGAAAAATATATTTTGAAGAAGTGGAGAAATGGAAGAGAGATACCGTAAAAGAAGTCACTAGAGAGAAAACAGGATTGGTCGGAGATGGATATCGCTTTAGAGATGGAGGAGAAGAGCTCGAAGAAAAAGAGACCATCCCACCCCGCTCTCCCTTTCTATCATGAAAGTAATCCCTATACTCTTTCTACATCTTTGATACGGATACATTCTGTTGATGCAAACAACCCACCAAGCTCCTCAACAAATCGTGAATTTGGCAGCCCGATGCTCCCCAAAAGCAGGCAGTCGCGCAGCAACGCTTTATAATCCAAACCTATATCCTCCCAAGGAGCAACCCCGTGGCTTGTTTTCTTGCTAATTCCTCGGAGATGGTGGATCGCATCAGAAAGCTGCTTTGCGTTGCCATGGCGACGGCAGATTGGCAATATTAATGAGGAGGATGTCAGAGGATGAGGTAATGTGTGTTTCAGAGAAGTACGTAGGGAAGATAAGGATCTTAAAGGGATGAGAGAGCGCTGTACGCCATTAACTCTAGATACAGGGTCTCTGTCGTGTTATGTTATCTATCCATTAGTTTTTTTTTGAAAGAGATGAAAAGATATTAACTAAAACAAAAATGGATAAGAGAAGAAAACGATAGAATGCAAAATGGAAGAGAGGAAGTGATTTACTTTTATCATGACAGGAAAGGAATTTGTCATGATAAAAGTAAATCACTTCCTCTCTTCCATTTTGCATTTTACGTTTTCTTCTCTTATCCATTTTTGTTTTAGTTAATATCTTTTCATCTCTTTTCTTCTAGTTATTTTACATTCTTCTTTCTTGTTTCCCGAGTCCTTCCTCCTTTTTCCTCACAACCATATTTTATTATCTTGTTTTCAGCAAAATCGTCATCATTATCATCACCAACATTACCATCGTCATCGTCATTATCAATATCATCTTCATTTTAATATAATCATATTCTTTTTATCACATTGTTATCCTCCTCATCCTCCTCCTTATTCTTCTCCTTATTCATCATCATCATCATCATCATCATCATCATCATCATCATCATCTTCTTCTTCTTCTTCTTCTTCTTTTTTCTTCTTCTTCTTCTTCTTCTTCTTCTTCTTCTTCTCCTTCTTCTTCTTCTTTCTTCTTTCTTCTTTCTTTCTCTCTCTCTCTCTCTCTGTATATTTTCCTTCTTTAAATCACATTAATATTCTCTTTCCACTAATTATTTTCAATTTTCTCTCTTTACAAATAAAATCTTTTCATGACCATCCCCTCTCCCCGTCTCCCATAACCGAATGTTGTTGACTTCGTCTCCCTCCCTTAGTCTCTACATCGCTTCCACAATATTCTTCTCGGGTTTTTTTTTCAGTTTTATGTCAGGAATACTACAAGTAAAAGCCAATGCATGCCTTAGGCAAACTCGACACCAAGTCGTTTCGAAACGTTTTAATCAACACAATGACATTTCCATGGCGATTGCTTTATTTTGAAAGCCTGACGATCAGCGCGCTGGCGACGTTTTTATTTTTTTTTATTTTGGCGCCACTAAAATGTACGATTTCTCGAAATCATTGAAAGAAAAATCAATCATCTCTCAATTTCCTGCATGTGGGAAACCATATTGTCTTGTAAAAGTATACAATTGTACTGCACTTATATTGATTGATATGTTTAGTATTCAACAATAGTTTCTTGCTTTTATCTTATTTACCCTACCCATTAGTAGTAATAATCATGATAATAGTTCTCTGCGTCTTGTCCTAACAAAATTGTTGCCATCATTCATTTCTCTGCTTCTCTCGCTTCCCTCTTTTTCTCTTCCTCAACCAAACTCTCTTTTTAAAACTCTCTCTCTCTCTCTCTCTACCATCATCTTCATGATCTTCTTCTTTCCCTCTCTTTTTGCCCTTCTCTCCCCTGTTATCGTTGTCGTTCATTCATTTTGTCGACGCCTCTCTTGATATCACTCGCCAACCCGCCTTCGCTCTATTTCCTCTTCTCCCCTTTTCCTTAATTCTCTTCGGTCATTAAACCATCTCTTCATCTTTCAGAGTTCTTGTCTCTCCTCTTCATTTCTCTCCCCCCCCCCTCCTTTCTATTCTCTGTCGGTCATTAACCCGTTGACTACTGAATTCTCTCATTCCCATAGACTTAATACAGGGCCCCCCTCGGTTCCCATGCATGGGCGATGGATTCATTTTGCCAACGTAAATATATCTTATAGCTCAACAGACCTGTCCACAAAGTTATTCAAATTTATGGATGTTTCTTTCATGGGGACCTAGTAACGAGGTATCCATTAACCTGTTATATGTATGAATGAATACTTGGAATCCAGTTTGCATACATTACTTGTTGCTATGTCTGACAAGCCTCTGACAAGCTTTCAGGTTGTCAAGAACAACCTTTGTTTTAAAATTATGCATAAAATTTGAATATATTGGTGAACAGGTCTATTTCTCCACCTGTACACTTTCTCTTTCTCTGCGTTTCTTTCTCTTTCTGCTGTATTTCTCTCTCGCTCTCTCTCTCTCTCTCTCTCTGTTTGTTTTAAACATGACTGTATACCATCATGACCATATAGGACGTTATGCCTTTATATACTGGGCGTGGCCTTGTACATCATATCCGTTAGAGAGTTAACTAAGTGTGTGGGTATTAGCTTGATAAGGTCTACGTGCCAATAGAACGTCAGCATTTTCTACACAGAGCATCTGGCATTGCAGGGGACTGAAAACAGGAGAGAATTTCATGTTGTTTTTTTAACCCGTACCAGCCGTAAATTTCAGATGAACTGAAAGTCACACAAATTAATTCTTCCTCTTCGCAAATAATTGCTTGTCTTGATCTGTATTTGCTTGCTCACAAGAAAAATAGTTTTTACTTTTTAAGAGAGAGAGATAGACATAGAGAGGGGGGGGGGAGAGAGAGAGGGAGAAATAGAGAGAGAGAGAGAGAAGAGAGAGAGAGAGAGAGAGAGAGAGAGAGAGAGAGAGAGAGAGGGAGAGATTTGTAAGGTGTCTATAAGTCAGTAGCCTCAAAAGAGGCAATTAGAATAAATTTAAAAAAATAAATGCTGATCTTAAGTTCTTTGACCGCCGTGACAGCCAAACTATATTGGTCTGAATTTTTATCTGCTTTCACCTTCTGAATTGTTATCTGCTTTCAGCTTGATGATTATGATTTTATCTTTTAAAAGTTTCGTTTTTAAATCATGTTTACCACATTTAAAGAATTATTTTGTCATTTCAAATGTATTTATTGTTTCAATGCACGGCTTTTCTGTAAGCTCTATGAATAAATCAAATCGACCGAATTTAATGAATAATAATTGAGGATCTTTTAAACATAAAGGAAGCTTGATGATGAAAGCAAATTCTTTCCTTTCAAGAAATGAATAATTGCTGTTCTTTGGGAAGCATTTTAATGCTCTTTCAAGCAATATATTTGTTTTACAAGGTCTTTCGCCCCTAGTTTTATGAGAGCGTGCGCGCATTCGATCATCATTAACTCCGCACCGCGGCGGGCCATTGACCGGGCAAATCGGTACCAAACTGCAATGCATACTTTCACGGCTTTCATTGCGCATGCAGACGAAACGAACGCTGACGAGGAAAGAATAATATTCAACCCGCGCTTTCCACAACAAGTGCACCTTCAAGATCACTTTCTCGTCTGTATTTATAACTAGCACTGGATATTTGTGTGTATACCTCTCGGCTACTCTGTTTAAGCTCGAGTATTATATTGGAGTTTGGCGTTGTTATTGTTCTTTTGTTTGTCTTTTGCTCTGGATATTTAGGAAGATTTAGCGGCGATTTGTGAGGGATACTTCGCTGGCCCACGCATCGTGCGAGAAAGGTAAGAAATGAAGTTTTCTGACTCTTCGTCTTCACTTGTTTCTTTGTGGAAAGACTGAGATTAATGTTTAATTGAATTAAGAGATTCTTCTTCAGTTTTAACTTTTGGTGATGCGAAACTTGGCTAAGTTTTTCCCGACATAGCAACAAGTAATTCACGTGCAACTTGCTTTCTGACGTATAAAATGCAAAAAAAACACCTTATAACATCTGAATGCGACAGACATGCATCGTTATAGGCACTGGAGGAAGTAGCAATGTTCAATTTAAAAGCCTCGGCGAAATGCTTGCCTTACAAAATGAATGCCTGCAAATCAAAGGGTATTCAATTGCTTGCCAGATATAGCAACAGCCCTATGGCGGATACAGTAGGCATCAGCGTGTACGTGACGTACCCCTCCCCCTCCCGCGCCAAACCAATTTTCTATACTTCAAGACACAAGAATACACTTGTGATTATGATTGTTTAAAAAAAATATAGATATAATGGGTTTGAGAAATGGGATAAATTTCTATCATTGCTGTTGCTTGATTCCGAATTTAAGACCTTTTGCTACCTCGACCCACCCCCTAAAAGAACTCTGCATCCGCCATCGCACTGCTATTCAAATTATACCCAGCGCGTCCATGCATTCGATAAAAAAAAAATGTCAAAGTTCTCCTCGATATAATTGTTTATTCCATCAAAGTTGGCACCGAAATCGTTATTATGCTTTTGAGGTTATAATTATTCGGTAATGTTCCTTGTTCATGCCGTTCTCTACAGCATCTGGTTAAAATTTTCGATGTTTTAAAACTGTTTTAATCGTGATTGTTTTTATTGACAATTAAGGGAAATGGAGTTGGAAGTTGACAATGAGAGGGAGAGAGGGAGAGGGAGAGGGAGAGGGAGAGAGAGAGAGAGAGAGAGAGGGGGGGGGGAGAGAGGGAGAGAGCGACTGCAATTTGACAGACATAAGGGCTATAGTCACATTATTTTGTCCGATAACGGGAACAATAAGGAGATTTTTCATTCAAGGTACACACTGACAGCTGCTCTATATACTAGTAACAGACACGAGCATACTCTCACCTTCACATCATATAGTAGAGTATACCTTTAACCGAAAATCTCGTTACCGTTATCGTTATCGGTAATGTGACCAGCCCTTAAGGGAAAAAACTGCGAAGGCGAATTTGAGACTAAGAGCTCGAGCCATTTTATATAGGCGTTTATAAAATATCTTCTTTGTTTTCTTCTTCTATTCTTCTTCTTTTCTTCTTCTTCTTTTTCTTCTTCTTTTTCTTTTGTTCTTCTTCTTTTTCTTCTTCTTTTTCTTTTGTTCTTCTTCTTTTATTTCTATTTCTTCTTCTTCTTCTTCTATTTCTTCTTCTTTTTTTCTTCTATTTCTTGTTCTTCTTCATTTCATTTTCTTCTTTACATCATCTTCTCCTATTTCTTCTTTTTAAAAAATCTTTATCTTCTTTATCGTCTTCTTTTTCTTCTTCTTAAAGTTCTTCTTCTTCTTCTTCTTTTAATTTCTTCTTATTTCAAACAGAGTTCATGCCTTCTGACTCTGCATAAGTTAATTTTATTTTGTTGTATTAACAAATAAGGGGGAAGTTAAACGATTTTTTCCTTTACACTGAGACAATTTTACATTTTACATTTTACAATTTTTTTTCATCCGAAATAGATAGCACATGCACTCCAATTCAATTTAATTCAATTCAATTGAATTAATTTCAAAATTAATGTGCAATCAAAAGACAGGTCATAAAATCAGATAAAAGGTAAATAATTAACAATCATTATTTAACAGAAACTTGTAAATACACAACAAGACCTTAACAAAATCATATTAATAATCGTATGCTATGGGGACAGCTTGGAAGAGTAAATCATTTTGGCTGCCCGATTCTGCAGAAGTAATCGATGTAGAAATACAGACACTTAGATAGCTTTCTTGACGGCAGTGCATTGTAATCTAGCCTACTCGTTAAGGTCAGTTTATATAACAAAACATCATAATGGGAAAACCCCAGTAAAAGCAAACTGGCGATATTTGCGAAGATAGTGATAATGATGTTCACAATTTGACCAAGAAAGCGCAGGTGCTGAGGGTGCTGAGCTGGCTAATAGGAAAGTTCACTTGTATTTTGATATGACACTATATTGCAAGTTCGTTAATTGAGGTTATCTGTCAGTTTTGTACAACTTTATTGAGCTCCCAATACAGTAACGCCTCAGGTATACGAATAAGAAGAAGAAGAAGAAGAAGAAGAAGAAGAAGAAGAAGAAGAAGAAGAAGAAGAAGAAGAAGAAGAAGAAGAAGAAGAAGAAGAAGAAGAAGAAGAAGAAGAAGAAGAAGAAGAAGAAGAAGAAGAAGAAGAAGAAGAAGAAGAAGAAGAAGAAGAAGAAGAAGAAGAAGAAAAAGAAAAAGAAGAGGAAGAAGGAGGAAAAGAAGAAGAAAAAGAAGAAAAAGAAGAAGAAAAAGAAGAAGAAGAGGAAGAGGAAGAAGAAGAAGAAGAGGAAGAAGAAGAAGAAGAGGAAGAAGAAGAAGAAGAAGAAGAAGAAGAAGAAGAGGAAGAGGAAGAAGAAGAAGAAGAGGAAGAAGAAGAAGAAGAGGAAGAAGAAGAAGAAGAAGAAGAGGAAGAAGAAGAAGAAGAGGAAGAAGAAGAAGAAGAAGAGAAAGAAGAAGAAGAAGAGGAGGAAGAAGAAGAAGAACAAGAACAAGAACAACAACAACAACAACAACAAGAACAATTAGAAAAAAGAAGAAGAAAAGAAAGCAATCGCAGACATACTGAAGGGCATACGGTATAATGCTGTCTTGATATTTCATCGAAATATATCCATCCATTAGTCTAAGTAATTAATATTTACAAAGGGAATTATAATTATCGGTATGTATCCATACGCCATGAAGTAATGCATTTTTGAAAGAAACTCTATACAGCCGAGTGAAAAAACCCCGCATAAAAAAAATTCTACTTGAGGGGTGGCACACCCATGGAGTTGTTATTTACTTTACATCTTAATAAACCATTCTGCATATACCGCTCAGCCAATATCAAGCATATCTAATGAGGGCTTTCACACAGCCAAGACAGCGTGACAAATTAATGAATTTTGATCCAGTTCACATATTGTATTATAATTTTCGGCATTTAGTTCAGTACAATAGTTACCATGGGTACTCTTAAATACCCTATAGTTGGTCAGATGACTGTCCGACATAGCAACAGGTAATTAATGCATGTCTATGCAACCTGCATTATGACTGTTGAACTACCATACCTCTATACGGCCTTGTCATGGAAGCGTTTGTAAAAGAATGATGCATAATGTGATCTGGTCAACTGCGTCAAATTACGTTGTCAAGTCTACGTGGTCTAACACAGAAATTAATATTAATTGGCAGCAATGCCGTGTTTTTTTTTTTCGCTTATTAGTTGTCACACAAAAATATCTATTAACGACTCTAAATTTTGCCTGTGGCCTTGGCATGGACAAAAAACCTTTTAGCAACCTGACAGGGACGTCGGGAGGGGGCGGATACATATTCGGAATAATAACACTCTCCATAGGATACTCCCAAAATAATTATTTTGCCCGGGGGGGGGGGGGGGGGGGGAGGGGCGACTGCCTCCTTCGGCTCAAAAGACATAATATAACATTTTCGTAGGTAGCGTTTTCATGTGGGGGGGGGGGGGATGCGAAACATCCTTTGAGAATCCTGACATACTGAACAGAAATACAAATATGATGATAATGATAATAACAGTAATAATAATAATGATAATAATACTAATAATGATAATATAATTATAACAATAATGATAATGAATAATTGTCACAGTAATGATAATAATTTAAAGTTATAATAGTAATAGTAATAATAATAATAATATTGTCATTATTATTATTATTATTATTATTATCATTATTATCATTATTACTGATACTACTACTACTACTACTACTACTACTACTACTACTACCACTAATAATAATAACAATAAGAATAAAATTAATGATAGTAATGATAATAAGAACAACAATGATACAATTCTTTTTAGATTAATGATATTAAAAATAGTACTACTACTATTACATATGTACTTCTTCTAAAACTACTACTACTACTACTACTACTACTACTACTACTACTACTACAACTACTTCTACTACTAAATGATAATAATAATCATAACAATGATCGTGATAATAATAACAATAACAACACAATAACAACAACGTAATTAACACGGCCCAATTCACCGACATCTAATCGCCGATTATGCCCATCTTTGTTACTGTGATAAATTGGCCTTTATTTACACCACTAACCTATGTCATTGTCTCCATTACTTCACTGCCTAATTGATTCCGTTGCCATAGAAACGATTAAGATCGGCTGATTTGATCATTTTTCTTGATGTACTTGACGCATGCCCCAAAGCAGGGGTGTCGCTAGATTGTAAGGGGGGGGGGGGACACCACCATTAACCTCTCCTGCTATAATTAATGTCCCTTTTCCCATTTTTAAAGCTCGGGGGGGGGGGGGGGGTGGGGGTGGGAAACAAATTTGGATTATTTATCGGTACGTACGTTTGGAATCTCTATTTCGAAATATATCAATATTCTAAAATTCTTTCCCCTAAAAAAAAATTACAAAAATGAATAAATAAAATAAATTTGACATTAAGTCTATAATTTCAATCAAAACTATCCCTGCCCCTCTTACAAGCCAGCCGAGTTTGTTTGTAAGAGTTAGAGAGAGAGAGAGAGAGAGAGGGGGGGGGGGAAGGGGGGGGGGCTATTTTTCGCTGAAGAACGCTAGTCTCGATAGTTCTAGACTTACTTGAACACACTTTTTTCTTTCTTTTTGAAGGGGGAAAACTCTGCCAGCCTAGAATAGAGCCTAATTCATCCACGAAGAAAATATTCAAGTTACGTGCATTGAGCTCATGCACAAGTAATTTCTTGCTTGAAGCATCTCAAATTTGTGATATTAGGGCGTGTGAATTAGGCCCATATGCATGCATGGGGTAACGAGCCAAAAGCACTATCTTTGCAGAAACACTGTACGAATATGTATTTCACGACTGATATTGAGAAAAGTATAAATCTAACTAAACTTTTATACATTGTGTATAGAGTTAGAAGGCTAGAAAATGTCCTTGTATCCATGAAGGCCCCCTAAATAATCATGAAAATTAATAGTCTTATTGATCATGATATCAATAACAACAAAGTAATAATGGTGATGATGGTAATGATGATACTGCTAATTTAAAAAAAAAATGAAAATAATTTATTGAATTCAAGATATTTAAGCATTCAAGGCTAGGTTCACATCTTCATCAGATGACGTAATTCGAAATCTAATGAAGATGTGAACAGATGCATATCCAGATATTCTCGTTTACAGTAAAATATCATTAGAGATAACCGAGGCATGTGTGAATGGAACCTGCAGCAGAACGACTAAACACCAGTGGACAACCACCACCGAACAACAGTATCCTTGGAAACTACTCCAGACAGTTTCCCCCGGGCAACTACCCCCGGACTACTAAGACATTTACCCTCTTGAAATAAAGCCCACCAGTGATGTTTTTCTGTTTTAGTAGTCAGGGTAGTATGTTGTCTAGCGGTATTTGTCCTGGTGTAGTCGTATATAGATAGTTGTCCGGGGTCAAAGTCGGGGAATGGGGGGGGGGGGGGATAGCCCTGTTAGCCCATAACAAATTTATTCTTAAAAGACGGACTTTGTTGAGAGAGTATAGGATAGATAGACAGTTAGATAGAAATATAAAGAAAGAGAGAGAGAGAAATGATATAGAGATAGATATTTAGGGAAGAGCGGAAGAGAGGGAGAGAGAGGGAGAGAGGGGGGGGGGGGAGATCAGGAAAGGTTGAAATTATTGAGAGAATGACACTGAATGGGCATGGAAAAGGTGAGAAGAGAAAGATTTTCAAAAATGAAGCAAAACGGGAAAAGAGTAATAGAGACAGATAAAGAGAGAGAGAGAGAGAGAGAGAGAGAGAGAGAGAGGGAGAGAGAATAAACGTGATAAAAGATTACGCGAGTATTTTAGCAAGGCTAGCGATGATATCGCAGCTTGCTCGAAGAAATTGTTGCCCCAAATTCTTGGAGAAACCAAGCTGTTATGAGCCAATTATTCAATAAGCTGTCGTAGAAAATCAAATCATGAAACTATAACCACCAATGTGCAGGTGCTATTACCAACAGACAGAAGTCCTGAGGCATTTTGTGAATGCAGATCTTGCCATTTTTATTATTTTGTGAGTGGGCATGGTGGAAAGCCGAGAGGTGAAGGGAGGTTACGGTAGTAGGATGATTATTGGGAATGGGACATTGATGAGGGAAGATAATCCATAGGGGTGCAAAGGTTTTAGGAATATTATTAAGAAACAGAAAAAAAAAAAAACGTTCACTATTCAAAGGCTCTCTGTTACACCATGTGGTAGCCTCGATGGAAATTATTTCGTCAGAAGAACCCACTTATCGAGCGTTTAGAGGAAATTTGAAAAGGTAAAAGGAAATGAAAGAAAACGAAAGATATGATAATGGTATGAAATTATAATTTA
Source organism: Heliocidaris tuberculata (assembly GCA_025618425.1). Taxonomy (NCBI): domain Eukaryota; kingdom Metazoa; phylum Echinodermata; class Echinoidea; order Camarodonta; family Echinometridae; genus Heliocidaris; species Heliocidaris tuberculata. The sequence continues at coordinate 25,952,599 of CM046843.1, read as the reverse complement.
TAAATTATGATGTATGTATACATCATAATATATGTATAAATCATAATATATGTATAAATTATGATATATGTATAAATTATAATACATGAATATTAATTATAATGAAACGCTTAATACAGAAGACCCTTTTTGGCTTTTGTTTTCGATGTTGATACACCAAAAATGAAGTGAAATGGAAAGACGAAAGAGGAAAAGGAAAGGAAGAGTGAAAGAGATTAGGAAAGTTGTTAGCAGGTCACAAAAGTTTGGAGAGAGAGAGAGAGAGAGAGAGTTGTGGGAAGAGAGCAGATAAAGAATGAAAACTGACAAACAGCGGAAGAGAGGCCCCAGAGAAGAAAAAAAAAAAGGAGAGGGCGAGAGAGAGAGAGAGAGAGAGAGAGAGAGAGAGAGAGAGAAGATGAAGGGTTAGCAGGCGGAGATAATATATAAACTCAGCCCTTTTAAATGGTAATTTAACACTTTTCTTTTAGAGAGTAGAAACACCCAACAGAAAGTTCGTAACAGATAAAAGAAAAAGATTTGAGATGCTGAACAGGGAAACTTGCGTCTCTATGGCATTGTAAGTAGGAGAGTTTTTATGGAATAGTAAGGATAAATTGACATAAAAATAACATTTTCCTTGATGCGTTGTCCAAGATGTTGGAGGACTATCAGCTTGATGCAGTCATCGGATATATACTAACATGACTAAAATCTTAGATGTGTTCGGTAAAGTATATGGGACGAAATAGCTTAGACTTGCCCAGGTACGTACAATAAACCAACGTATAGTGACACAGTGAGTCAATGACAGAGAACTTGACGGTAAGGAAACATGACCGAGAGAGAAAGAGAAAGAAAATAATTCAATCTAATACCGATAAGTGCCCCCTGAGATTTACGGTAAAAACATCTGCCCTGGAAATGCAAACAAAATATAGAAACAAACGAGGTAAGCTGACGGAGAAGAGAGTGAGAGAGGGAGAGCGAGAAAGAGAGCAAGGGGGGGAATATTATAGATAGAAAGGGTGGAAAAAAGAGAGAAAGAGAGGAGAGAGAGAGAGAGAGAAAGAGAGAGAGAGAGAGAGAGAGAGAGAGAGAGAGAGAGAGAGAGAGAGGGGGGGGGGGGGATCTTAGAAAGAAGGAGGAACCTCACGATTGAGAGCCCGAGGAAGAAGAACACTAAAGAAACAGTCATATAGGCAGTGACAGATGCTAACAGAAATAAAGTTATATATATATATATATATATATATATATATATATATATATATATACATATACATACATACAAAATTAATGGATATACTAGGAGAGAGAATATACAGATACAGACAGTTTGGGAGAGAGGGTGAGAAATCACGAGGAAAAGCGACACCGAGAGATAGTAAAGATAGATAGATAGAGAGAGAGAGAGAGAGAGAGAGAGAGAGAGAGAGAGAGAGAGAGAAATGAGAATGAAATCATATGGATGTTGGAAGAAATTCATTATCGAGCATCATATTATTCTTTATTTTTATTGTTTTTATCTTAACGTGGTTCTGGATACTACTTCAGCTTTCCCAATTAGTAGTTGTGTGTACTGGCCTAATGATTTATGTGCGAGCGAGCGAGCCAATGTTTTTCACATACTTGTAGGAAAATGGGCACGTACAAAAGGTAAATAGGGGCACTTATCAGATCTGAAAAGGGGTACTTATCTGAAGGGGAAAATGGGCACTTATTAGAAGGAAAATGGGCACCTATCAGTAAAAAACACTTAATTAGAGATAAAAGAGGCAATTATTAGATTTGAAAAGGGGTAGGCCTACTTATACTGAAGGGGGAAAGGACACTCGTTAGAAAGCAAAAGGGCACTAGACTTGTCTGAAGATGAAAAGGTCACTTATCAGAAATAAAAAAGACACTTATCAGAGGTTAAAAGGGGCACTTATCAGAAGTGAAAAGGGGCACTTACCAGGAGAAGAGAGCACTTATAAGAGGAGAAGAGGGGCAATTATCACATATGACAAAGGGACACTTATCAGAAGGGTAAAGGGCACTTATTAGAAAAGGAAAAGGTGCACTTTTAGTAGTAAAAACGGCCCTTATCATGGAAAAAGGAGGCATTTTTCATAAATAAAAAGGGGCACTTTTGGGGTACTTGAAAAGTGGGAGGGGGGCACTGTGCTCCCTGCTTCCTCCCCCGGGAGCGCCGCCTCTAGTGCAGGGTGAAGTCATTGTCAACTTCAGCCTCTCCTTCAAATTCTTCAGTTCAGTTAAGAAAGTTATGTATGTTGTAATATGATGGGGCTTAAGCGAGCGCGAGAGTGTGATAAGCCTAGAATCGTCCCTGGGACCTCCTGGGATATCCCGTCACATTATCACTACATTATTTATCAACCCCACAAATCAGGTCATCGAAAAAGCGCGCGCCACGTCACTCAGACCTCGGGTTAGACACATTACTATTCCCGTGGAAGCCATGTTGTTCTACAGACGTCCGTCCACGATCTCCGATGGACTTGGTCACGTGTTTCAGGTAAATCCCTCACAAGCCCCATAATCCTCTATTATGCTGACAGCCCTGTTTAGACGATTTTTGTTTCTTTTATACAGTCCGTTCTCCGTTTCCTTTCTGTTTTTCCCTTTCAACAGACTGGTCTCTATCTAGGTTATCTGTTTTTCTACTGCGACGTATTCTTGTTCAAAATGCCTTGATTCGTTATCATGGATATTTAAAGACTAATGTTCCGTTTTGCGAAAAAAAAAAAATCAACAGTGAAGAAGAATTGGAACGCACAAATGCAGTGACGGACGTCTTAACATCAAGACTAGATGTACGTCTCGAAACGTGATGAGTGCTGGGGATTTATCTGTAACAGGTAAAATAAGAAGGGAGAGGAGGAAGTAGATGAAGGAAAAAGATAAGAAAAAAGAAGAAGGAGAAAGAGAAGAAGAGGAAGATGGAGGAGAAGAGTGGAGCTGGAGGAAGAGTACAACTCAGGAGGAAATATAAAATCAGAAGCGGGTGAACATAAAGAAGAAAAAACATAAGATCTCAGAGTAGAAGAGAATTATGAAAATGGCAAAGTCAATTAGATAAAAATCTTGAACTTGCATGACTTATGCTTCCCCCAAACAAACAAACAAACAAACAAACAAACAAACAAAAAAACAAACAAACATACGGACAGAAAGGTCGGGTTGGAATAGCAAAGGAGCGACACGAACAATCTTCTATGTCTATCCACCGATAAATCAATTTCCACTACGCTATAACATCTTCAATTCACAAAACATACACGAACACACGCCGGGTAATAACAAGCGCATGAGCAAGAAAATACCCGCGGGAGTGGAGTGGAGACTTTAGGTATTAAACTAAATTGAAAACTAGTTCCAAATAATTTAGCCCTTTAATGGATTTGTTTTTGCCTTCCTTCATGTAGCCCCGGATGAATGTCATCTTGTTGCTCTTATTGAAAGTGAACACTTAAAGAGAAGACTGAGTTCTGGGAAAGGTGAAAAATAATTTGTGAGCTTTCTCATTCCTTTTATGTCAGTTTGGAAGAACACCATATTAGAAAATGTCCCCTGAAAAGGATTGCTCTTCGAATACCCTCATATTCGAAATTCGAGATTGGGTCAATTTCTTATAATTTTCATGACCCCAAAGCCTTACAGTATATACAACACGATACAAACTACTTTCGAAAAATAAACTCAAGGGCAATTTCAAAGGCCTATTGTACTGCCCATAGAAATCTTGTTCGGATTACGTAATACGCCATTGTAATGGTCGCACATTTCTAACGGTGATAGACAGGGCTATTGAAATTGTCTTTTCAATATTTTTCGAAAGTAGTTTTTATCGTGTTATACCCATTTTTATGTAGACATGATCAACCTTTCCCAAGTGCTTTGAAACACTTTCTTTCACAATGTAGTCGCATGACCTGGGGAGCGTTTCATCAAGCGTTTTGTCAGTGATTTTTACCGACAACTGTTATAAGCTATTGAAATCCTTGCATCTGATTGGCTGAGAGCAAATTTGTCGGTAAAAATCACTGACAAAACGCTTGATGAAACGCTCCCCAGAACTTAACTTTATCTTTAAGTTCCCATATCATACATTGTGGTAGCACTGTGGAAGTACTGCCATGACTGCGGTAGCTTACATCCTTGGCAGGCACGCCGGAAGCAGTTTGGGATTGGGGGGGGGGGCAAACATTCAAGGGGGCTCACCTTTCAAGGGCTCATGTCTTCTCACCCCTAAAAAAACACACACGCTTTCCCACCCTCTCACAACAATACAGATCCTACTGCTAAATCAAAATTTTACTCAAAAATTCTCTGACAAGCATTTTTGGGGTGTATTTTTACTCGAAAATTCTCTAGCAAAAAAAAAAAAAAAAAAAAACAATGTTATTAGCATTTTTGGGGTGTATTTTTACTGGAAAATTCTCTGACAAGCAAAAAAACCAAAACACCAAAATTATGCTAAAATTATGCTTAATTTTGTCAAATTATGCTAAAGCGGTCAAAATTCAGCCAGAAAGCAGAATTCTGCCAACTCTTGCAACCTTGCGTCTAATACAAAACCTCCACTACGTTAAAGTTTAAAGTTTGAATGCTTTATCTCCATGAATACGAAAAATGAATACAAAGGCTTACAATTACGTAATAAAGCAATCAAGCTTTTAATATACACACGATTTTTACTCCTTCACTACAGATTTTTTTATTTTTTTTTTATGGGGGGGGGACTTTTTGCGGGGGCGAAAATGCATTTCCCCCCACTTTTTCGTTTGGGGGGGGGGTGCGACCGCCCCCCTGCCCCCCCCCCCCCACTTCCGGCGCCTTGGACAAGGTGTTTTACCCAGATTTGTCTCTCTCGACCCAGGTGTATTAAATGGGTAACTGGAAGTGCTAGTGTTATAATGATTGCAGTAAAAAACTGTAATACATGGGTAAATAAGACGATTATCATTATCATTATCATTATTGTTGTTATTATTACATTTATATGATTTTTTTTTCTTCTTAGAAACCAACAGAAAAGATTATCTTACGTTTCCAGGCAAATTGATATCGAAATTAATTACTTTCGTGAATGTTTTTTTTTTCTTCTAAATGGTGAATTATACCTTTAGGCGTTGATTTCCAAAGGGTCATTTTGACGTACATTTACAGTCATCAGCCATTAAGAATATACGTGTGCCCTCTCAAGAGAAGCAACGAACCCACTTCAGGGTCGCCGAGAGATGGAGAGTGAAAGACTTGGAGACTTGAAATGAATAACACACTTGAAACGCCCCTCCATTTTAAAGTGGTTTTATTGCTGCTGTTGCTTCAATCGTGGTTCTACGACATACGCTACAGCGACAATTGCTAGGGGGGCATTTTTTTTTTCTTATAAAATTCGTAAATGCATTTAACCCTAGACTAAAATACTGTAACTTACACTTACAGTAAACCTAATGTTAAACCCAGTTGCAACCCTAACCCTACAAAGCAAATATCGCCAGAGCAATAATGTCGGATCACTGTGGTTATCTTGTCTTGGGTAATTTGTATATACAGCGTCATTATTGGCGTACCACAGTGTGGTTTCCTATCTCCTAGTCTATTCTTTTTCTCTCTTCTCCTTTCCTTTTTTTTTTTCTATAGTGCTATTCGACAGAAAAAGGGGCCCGCGTAGCAACCCTTCTCGTAGCTATGACCTGTACAAGCCTCCGCGAGAGTTAAACTATTTACATTCGAAATAATATATGTATATATACATTTCACGTGAAAAGCTTCTAATCTGTCATTACTACCATGATGTTCTTACACAAGGTAATGTAAAAAATAAAAATAATAAAAAAGAAATGATAATATCCTTAATTATCACAAATTCACTTTTCCTCTCCGTGTCGCATTGAGCGCAATTATTTCTATTGAGCTGGAGCTTTACGAATGACTTATAGCATAATAATTGAATTTTTTTTTTTTTTACTTTTCCTAGTATAGGCCTGCATGATAGATACCTCATATAAACTGAATCGAGGAAAAAATCTGTAGAAACTCACCTAGGACCATGAGGACATTATTTTTTTTTGTCCGGATATGAGGAAGAAAGTAAGAAACGTGAGTTTTCATCACGACTTATGTAAGTTATCGCGAGGTAATATAAAACTCGTTTGGAATTTTTCCAGTGTCATCCTATCCACAAATTTTCATGCTCATTATGGGAAGAATATTACACTTTTGGAACAAAATCAATTCATTGGCCTGAGGAATGTGGATACATTTCGCGAGATAGATTTTTCCATGTCGTTCAACTCAATAATAGAACACTCAGTTTGTACTGATTAAATGTCGATAAATAAAACGTTTTAGTCGATATTGATATCGAAATACACGATAAAGAAGAAATCAGATTAAATGCATGGATACCTGAGGAAAGAAATAATTTCCAAAAACAATTATATTGTCCTTATATGTATTAGGTTCTTTCTCTCTCTCTCTCTTTCTCTTTCTCTCTCTCTTTCTCTCTTTTTCTCTCTCCCTCTCTCTTTTTCTCTCTCTCTCTCTCTTCATCTTTCACTGTCTCTCCCTCCCCGTCTCCCCTTTCTCTATCTCTCTTCTTTTACAATGCAAATTACTGCTGACCAGGGGCGGATCCAGGCTTGTTTGAAGGGGGGGGGGGGGGGAGGTGAAATATTTCCTGACTGAATTTTCCCCTTTGAATTAGTTTCGGATGAATCCTCTGTTAAACCCACCTCCAGTCGCACACTAGTCAAAAGTAGGTCTTGAAAATTCTCTGACAAGCAAGCAAGCAAGCAAGGAGATTAAATCATATTTTCATATTTTCACAAACATAATTATGTCACCTCAAAAATATCTGACTACCCTTCCGACGATCTGATGGGAGGGGGGGGGGGGAGCGGCCTTTCTTATATACCATTAAAGATTTTTTTTTACATTTCCCCATATTTTCTATAAAGCCTTAAAGTACACATTCAAAGAAAATCACAAATATGATAAATAATGTATCACTAGAAACTGGCAAGTTAACAGATAGCAATCGTATCAGTTTAAAGTCAACTACATATCAGGTAATTAAACAATAATACAAATAAAACTACCTCCCAGCATCTGCGATATACAAGCGCTTCGCCAAAAAATAACAATGTTTCAATGACGTCAATAAAGGGAACAATCCTGTCCAAGCAGACGACGTCCCATAAAGAATGAACATAAGTGCAGTGCAGTTATTTCTCAAATTATAAAGAATTTAGTGTATTCAAACGTGCCCATATTTCACACCATTCTAAAATGGGAATGAAACAGATTCTGATTACTGAAATCTTTTGTTTGTAAATATATAGGATGAGGGTTAATGAACAATCAAAGAAACCACACTTTCAAATTGAAAAGCCCGCTGAATGATTGCAAGGACGGTATTCATCCCTCATTCAACGCCGAACGTCCAGCGGTGTATGCAGCTGTGAATGCAATGGCGTCTATTTTGTTTACAAGCAACTGATTCCTTTATTCTTGTAACGCTTCATTTTCCATCCAAATAAACCCATGCACGGGGTTTAGAGTGAGGCAATATATGTATTAAACATAATAGACTAATGCTAGTGAAGTGAAATAACTGAAGAGAAGATGACAAAACAGGCACTGAAAATATGTGAAATGTTATGGGACATCGTCTGCTTGTGCAATTAACGTCCTGTCTTTGACGTCACACATTTCAGCGGCTTTCGGAGAGCTGTTCAGGTGCTATGTCGGGGCTGTATTTTAGCAATTTGTAATTGATAATAATTATTACTTCGAATGTTTGCAAGCGTCGAATTTTGACAAACTTGTCCGGTCTAAGCTTCACCTACGCAATAATGAAACTTAAGTCAGTTTTAAAAATCAATGAATATCTACTTTAAACGGGGGGGGGGGGGGGGGGGGGGTTGGCTCCGTCCGCGTCCTAGATCCGCGTACAAATATCATTCAGACAGCGTATTACGTGCTAGCTATTTCGAGTACAGATTTTTTTTTTTTTTTAAAGAATTTACTCTCCTCCCCTCTTTCCCTCTGTTTTCCCTCAGCCTTCTTAGGAAATGAATGCAAATTGTATTGCCTCCAACTATTCGTTTAAAGCTGTATTTTCCGCTTATTGAATGTGCAGGAAATTCCTACAATATTGGCCACTTTGAATAATTGAAGACGATCTCAACGAAACTGAATATAACGTCACAGTTTGAGGCGTCTTGAATTCGCGAAACGTCAAAACTTGTTGGTGCATGCATGATAAGTGTTATGGAATAGCATTCATGGCCCCGACGTGATTATATTTCGCTCATATTAATTGGAATTCATTTCAGACGTTTTCCATATTTATAGATGAGCATTTTTAAAGGCAGTCTACAATAACAGCAATATTCACAGTCATAAGGAAAAAAATATTGTGATTCTGTTCATCGTTAGTGATTTTTACAACTTATTCCGAAAGGACAAATGTTTACTTCAATATCCAAATGGTAAAGATTGACATAGGAGTTAGACAAAAGGGAAATAAGATAAAAAGAGGAGATGATTAGATCCAGTTTTTCATGTCATTTTTAATCTTTTAAAATTTCATTTCATAATCATGATAACGCCTGACAAGGATAATTGTTTTGCTCACAGAGGAGAAGAAAATCATACAGACTTTTTTTTTTAATTTATTTTTTTTAACAGGAATCTCCATTCAACATTAAAATGTTTGTTTGGCCTGCTACACTTATTAAAGTTTTAGCAACTTAATATTGGGTTTATGTTACATCCGATCACCTATATCGAAGAATTTGGTGAATAATTTCTTGTGTCTCCAAAAGATTGACACCAGAGATACAGCTTTTGCATGCATTGTACATCAGTATCGGAATTATTCATGTATTTTTATATTGCAATACAATGTTCTTAAATTGATTACAGAGCCATGGTGATAATTTAGCACCTTCTCTCAAACACCAGTTTGAAATTAAACTGGATTAATTCCATCTTCACGACACAAGAAGTGACAACCCAGAGACAATTTTTTTTTGCATGCATTATATTTCAAGGCCAAAGTTATTTACATAATCCAAGTTAGTTGTTGGACCGGTAAAACCCACCCGGTGTTAATATAACACCATATGTCGATGAAATAACACCAAATATGATACTCTAGAGACATTTTTCGCGTGCATTATAGTAAATATCAGAATTATTAAGTATAAACATGTTGCATGAATAAGCTTTGTTGCTGTAAAAGCAAAATGTGTTAATTTAACACCATCCTAGCATCTATACGATGACACCAAACATGCCAAATGAGAGATACAACACCAGCATGAAATTAGACACTTAATTTCTTCGTGAACACATAAAAAAGTCGTGAAACAACACCACTGAACGTGAAAACGAAAAAGATGGAATTAAAGCAGTTTGATTCTATAATTTGGTGTTGTTTCTGACACTTATCCGATATCGTCGTATATACGGATGTGGTGTTGAATTAACAATATGTATTTTTTATCATTATTTTTTTTTCTTCTTCAAACAGACACCGATCGGGCGAATACGTCTTGAGCAATCTTTCGGGACGCCAAGTTTAACCATTGTAGAAGGTTATAGGCATAAAATATTGATGTAAAGTGGTCTTTATGAAATGTTGATGTGAAGTGGTCTGTATTAATCAGCCATAACGGTTATCGAATCGCTTTATGTCCCCGAAGGGGGTATATGATAGTATGAATCCATCTCCGTATCACATCAATAAGTGAGCGACCTATAAAGTGTTATATGAAGCCGTTTATGTAGAATGCGGACTTATCCGGTCGTATTAGCCCTTTCAAGACAATTGACCACATTTTGTGGTTTAGCTTAATAACTTTTGATTAAGAGCTCTAAAAATTATACCAGATGCATGAGTAGAAAGAGCACAAATTTCTGCACTCACTGTGTCCATTTTTGTTACATGACCATATTGTGTTCGATGCCAGGAATTTAAAAAAGGAGATTAAGCTTTAAAATCCTTAAATTGGCAACACATTGAGAGATTCAAAATCATTGTTTTTTATCGAAATTGGCCACTTTTCCAACTTTTCGACAAAGTTTCTAACCGTGTATAATGTTTTCAAAGATATTATTTTATTAGAACCATGTAGCACTAACAGAAAAATATTATTGCTGCCAATTTGAAGAAAAAAAAGGTGATCAATTTAGCCCTTAAATAATTCCTGTCCTGAAAGGGTTAAGAGATATAGGGCGCATTAGAGATAAAGGAAGGGAGAGAGAGAGAGAGAGAGAGAGAGAGAGAGAGAGAGGGAGATAGAGAGAGAGAGATGGGGGGGGGGGGGCACGAGAGTGAGGTTGACTGTGCATAACAAGATATTCAGATAGTCGAGTCGAGGTATAATGCCAACAACAAAACTACAAAACCACCCCAAATCTTTTACACCCAAAAGCAGCAAGAGAGATAGAAAGATAGAAAAAATATATGAGAGTGTAGTTAATTTCTGAAGAAAAAGTCATGATATTATTGATCTGGATTTCTAGTCGGTGAAACGGCATTCCCCATGTGGACTCATTACAGTTTGATTATTGTAGTCGCCCTCGTGAGAACATTAATTTTTTAATATCCTAACTAACAAAACTACCCCCAAAATATGTGAAATTCTTTGCATCTCAGCAAGACAGACAGAGAGAGAGAGAGAGAGAGAGAGAGAGAGAGAGAGGGGGGGGGGGGGTGGGGGTGGATAGGGAGACAGGGAAAATAATAAGCGAGAGAACGTTTTTTTCCTTCTTTAACGGTATTTATTACAGAAAGTGTAATCATGAAAATTTCCATCTATTTCATCTGAAATTGAAAAAAAAAAAATCACTCGATATGACCATTGACTAATATTAATTCGTGATATTACTATAATGACCACAAGCACTTTTTCGTCAGTCATTTACATGGTCGGTATTGAAAAAATGGTCTGAATATATTTTTCTAATAATACAACATCACCCAATAATAATATTCCTGATATTACTATAATAACCACAAAACACTTTTTCGTCAGTCATTTACACTGTCGGTATTGAAAATCGTCAGAATATATTTTTCTAATATTACAGCATCACCCAATAATAATATTCCTTCAATATCTATTCGGCTATGGACCTTATTTCGTCCATATTTTGATCATTATTCTTTCATTTCCCTTCCGTTATTCTGCCCTTGTCCTTCACATCATAATAATTGAGCTGTTATCATAATTATGCATGGATATGGCTGATCCTCCTATGCCCGCCATCATACGGCGACCGAATTTTGTGAGCAACAAAGCCTGCTGAAAAGAGAGTAAATATTCCTTTTATCACGAATCCGTGACGTACCTATCTGCCTCTGTATTCTGAATAATATGACAACGACCTAGAAGCAATACCTCTACCAAAGGTTTTTTTTTTGTTGTTGTTGTTGAATTATTCACCTTTTCTTATCACCTAGCCTACACACCCGGGCAGTGCTAAAACAGATCTTCCAGCAACTTCAGACGTTTGACTTGCGATGGATTTCAAAATAGTAATTCATTCTAACGCCTAAACCCCATCTTTAAAACACGGCGTAACCAAATTCGCTTGCATGCATGCCGAGCTTATTCTTTCGGTACTCTTTAAAAATTATTATTTAATATTTATTCCCGTCGTCACGTCGTGCGAGTATTATATAGTTGGACTGTCATGACTATATAGGATGATAACTAGTAAAGGTTAATCACCTCATGAATATGCAATGCAATGAATAAATGCATTGTTAGATGTATTGACGTCAATATAACTTTGTGTGATGTAAAAGCAGTCAGTTGAGATTCATAGTTTATTCCTTGTTCACACTTAGATTTAATCCGGTGATTCTGATTAAATCACGTATGTGATGTAGCGGCGTGCTTAGAAGTATGACCGGGGCTCCGTCTTATATAAAGAGTTACGATTGATTTGAATCGATTGCAACTTGAACAGTTGAAATCAATCGCAACTCCTATCTCTACTGATCTCTTAGGTACACAGTTGCGATTAATTTTAAGTTGCGATCGATTCGAATCAATCACAACTCTTTATAAGACGGGAGCCTAGGTATCTGAACTACTATATGAACACGCAACTCATTCCGCTGGTCCCACGCCGCGTGTCAAGTAAGCCAAAACAACGCATCACCGTGTGCATAGCGGATATGATTTACAGAAGCGAAAATATTTCTGCCTGAAAATTTTGCTGATAATTTTCCAAGCAGCTCAAGATAGATTATTTACAACAACTTTTCATTTATTTATTTTTTTACTTTAAAAAGTTTGTACATTAATTATAATGGTAGATTTGTTTTGTGTCTCATCTGCCCTCAATGCCTGAATACCTATTTCAGGAAAGCAATCTAATTACCGTTTCATGTGTTAGAAGAAAAACAATTTTTTTGTTCTTTTTCCTTTTTTTTTCATAATGGATTGGCAACCCTGGATATAAGACATTTATGAGTACAGAGAGACTGTGCTCATTTATTATGGCGAATGTCGGTGTAAAAAAACATAGTCATTGCTGCCGAGAGAGATGGATGGCGACCAATCTTTTACCCTTGTCTTTAAAGCTTTCCATGAAAACCCGTTATGCAAGTTGATCACCGAGTAATTCTTTATTCAAACTATAATTTTCAAAACATGATATTGAAATCAATGCACATATCGCGGTATTATAATCACATCATACAGGTTGTATCAGGGAGGTAATGTTACAAGCCTTTCGAGCCTAAAGATAAGAGCATCCTTTTTTTCTAATTTTTATGCAGGTACGACGAAAAGCACAATCTTTTAAAAGATATTTTAAAAGGTGTACGACGTGGTGTGGAAGTGTAATACCCGTAATACACATGAAGCATCATTCCACTTGCCCACTGATTTGTTCAATTAAAAAAAGTTCATGCTAAGTTAAATAGCACCCCCCCCAAAAAAAAAACCGAAACAAAACAAAACAAAAACAAAAAAAAAAAACAAAAAAAAAAAAAAACAGCAACAACAACAAACACAAACAATGAATAATGACGGCTCCCCACCAGGATTCAAAATCAATGTTCTGAACACCTTGCGCGTGCATGCGTCAAGGAGTTGCGTCTGTGTCTGGAGAATGTATCAGGACCTGCCATGTGCATTTATATGCCTGAATCCTCAAAAGAAATGGAGCAAATGACGCCTCCATTTCTTTTTCGGTTTTACTAACCTGTTTCGCTGGATTTTTTTTTTGCTTTTCACCAAATTCCATTTCTTAAGAAAGTTGCACTGCCCTTTAAATAAAAGTTTCGGGTGCCGGTTGCGAAGCTAAGTATACATCACGTAAACTTTTCATCGTTCCTCGGCAGAATACTGAACGAGAGGGAACGCAATATTCCTTCATAAATAAAACATTTCCATTTACTCAATCCTGAAAGAACTCTCTACGGGGGTTCAGAAAACGAAAGGTTAACCTGCTTTCTGCCTCAAGTTCTCTCAATTTCTTAAATTAGACCTCTTTTTACCATTACAGTGGCTGTTTCTGGATATCAATCAGTGATGTTGGGTGTGTAAGACAGTGCAGTGCGGAGAAGGGGGTGGTGGAGTTGAGGGGGGGGGGGATGTTTCATCAAAGACTTCCTCCAGGGACCCCCACGAAATCTTTTGAAACCCCCCCCCCCACCAAAACACAATATTTTATTTAGTAAATGAAAGAGTTGCTGTACAAAATTTCTAACATGTTTTTAAAAAAAATATCAAAATTTAATATTTCACTTTTTCTTGCGAGCGGTCGCTGCGCTCTTTTGCGTAATAAAGTCTATCATAAATATTATTATTTAATGCTCCTCCGTTAAATTCATTCCCCTGCGTCTTTAAATAAGAGGGGAAAGGGTGGTCAAAGCTTTGACCCATTGAAAAAATCTTGGCTATTATACTCCGCTAATTATTTCCACACTTTGTATGACTCCCTTCCATGGAAAAATTAGGTTCAATTTAATTGTTTTCCACATTTTCCCCTCTTATAAAGTCACAACCCGGGGAGTATCTGCGGAAAAGAATCATACCCCAGACTCTTGTAAACCCACTACAACCACTACAACTTGCCATACCTCCACACATTTTACGTGGTAAAATAACAGTCTGATGATGAGTGGCGTTGGCGTAGCACGGGTCCAGGTTTTCGGGAGGGGGGGGGGGACACTGGTGTTATTTTATGGAGGGGGGGGGGGACTACGGTCTCTCTAGGAATGATATGGAAGAGAACAAGACTGTCGAGTGCGATGAGGATGTGGAGGGGGGGGGGGACAATCATCTCCTTTTCCTCTTTGTCTTTTCCCTCGTCTTTCCTTCCTCTCCCTTTCTCTCTCTCTTTCTTCTCTCCCGCCATTTTGAATGGTAGGTACGCGCCCTCTGTGCCCCTACCTACTCCACTGCGAATAATTACATCCCATCACCTTATTCCAAAGAGGTTTGACAGGTCATCTCCGTTGCTATGGTTACGGACCCTAATGATGCTACTTGATCACGAGGTAATTTCCCATGACTCCATGTAATCAAGATAAACGTAATTATCATTTTCACTATCCATTTTCACTTTCAACCCAACCATTCTGTTGATTTAGAATAACATTCTATTAGCTTTATCTTTAACATTCATGAAAATAAAGCATGAACACTACCTATTATGTTTATATCACTGTAACAAATTTCCGCAATTTACATGATCTAATTAAGTCAAGAAACTGGATAATGGTATTCATCACTTGTCATCGACTTCATGCCATCAATCAGTAAGTAGACTAGACTATATAGGGTTTTACTCAAAATAAAAGCTTCTGTTTACATCAAATAAATCGAATAGAGAGCTGAATATTTTATCCAGCCGAAATGATCTACTCATCTGTTTCGATTATACTCACTATTCAGATAAATTGAGTAAAATGTAATAAAGTCTGAGTAACTTCAATTAATTTCTGCTTCTAAAAAAGTGTGGACCTAAGCAATGTTTGAATAAATCTAGGAAAATCCGTGACCTATACTCAAACCAAGTCGGTCGGTGTTTGGTGGGAGCACTGTGATATATTGATGAAGGCTCTTGACTCTAATACCACAGGTATTCGATCCTGCTCGGTGCTTACATCCTTGGAGAAGGTGTTTTACCTATACACCTAAAAATTAATGAGCAGTGTTAATACTGATGAGGATATCCCGGCCTTCTTTCATTATTAATATGGATAATACAGTATTAAAAAAAAACTGGCGATTTTCATATTGCCATCGGTTGATATAGACACTGCTGGATCTCTATCAAGTCTATCCAGAAAATATTATTTTCAGTACTGCTATTCGAAAGACTTTGTTGTTAAAGTATTTTCAAATTGCAAAACATCTAGTAAAAAGGATCTTTGTAATTGATTTTTAAGGTTACTCAATGATCCAAATTTATACAATAATATAAAACCCGAAAGCAAGCTGCAAGCTATTGTACAAAATTAATAAATTACAATATACATTGTATTAAATGAATTTGCTTTTTTTTTTACAATACGGCACCAAGTGCTCTTTTCACTTAAATATTTATATCATTTGATGGAAAAAGAGTGATTGCGGTTGATGTTTTAGTTTATGGCCCATTTGACAATATAGGAAAATTAAAGTGCCTTCATACTGAGTTGATTGCTTACTGAGCAATTGAGTTCTATTTATAGATAGCGATATAGACAGGTATATACATGTAGATAGAAGCAGTTGGAGAAGGATATACAGAGAGATAGACAGAAAGAGAGAGAGAGAGAGAGAGATTATAATAAAAAAAAAGAATTAAAAAAATACACAAAAAAAGAGAAGGATGAGAGAGAGAGAGAGAGAGAGAGAGAGAGAGGAAAGGGGGGGGGGGGGAGGAGAAAACAAAATGTCTGTAAAATCCAATTTTGTGAGTCACAATCTGGGCGATGTGGCCGCAATTCAATTTCCCGTGTTATGGTTCCTGAAATACTATTTTCAGGCAAACTAACGTGGTGGAGGAAAAATGAGCCATTTCTCTTTGTCTTCTTCCTTTATCAAGCAAACACAACAATAGATTCTCGATGATCATTCTTCACAAGTTTGATCTTTTCGAGGAATGTTCGCTGTTTTGTCGTTTCGCATAATGCTGTCCAGTGGTATGAAAAGTAGCATTTCTAACGTCTTGTGCATTTCGTCAAAACAAAAGAGACACCTCCTATATAGAGTAACCAGGTATGCATTATAATCATACACCATGTACACAGTGTAGCTTTTCTCCCTCTCAAGAGAGCTTTCTCTAGTAAGTTAGACAAGACGTAAGAGAAGACGTAAAACAAGGAAAGATGAGTAAAAGAAGAAACGAAATAAGAAGGAACAAATAAGAAGAAAAAGAAGATGATGTAGATTAAGAAACATCATCAGGTAGACCTAGGAAGAGAAGGAAAAAAAAAAAAGAAAAAAAAAGAAAAAAGAAAAGACTTCAACGGAAAGATTGTGTACGGTAATGAGGATACATTCAGTTCTTTTTTTCTGTGTGCGCTTGTTGGCATCGTAATATCTTGTCGGCAAATTTTGTCTCATATCGCACATGCAAAATGGTTTGGCAACGCCCTGAGAAGGAAAACTCGATAGATGTTTTTTTTTTTTGTGTTATTCAGGAAGGGGGAGAACTTGACAAAACAACATCACGACCGTTTAGTGCATCATTACAATTTTCCCTCCGGATACGTTTGCATAATTGATGTTGCAGACAAGACCTAGTGGTAGAAAACGATTAACAACATTTTCACAGGCAAACTGCAATTCGTGCTTTGGGTGTGGGTTGCAGTGACAGCGAGGTGGTGAGAGAGAAGAGAGAGAGAGAGAGAGAGAGAGAGGGAGAGAGAGAGAGCATAATAGAGCCTGGTAAGAGAGAGAGAGAGAGAGAGAGAGAGAGCATAATAGAGCCTGGTAAGAGAGAGAGAGAGAGAGAGAGAGAGAGAGAGAGCATAATAGAGCCTGATAGAGAGAGAGAGAGAGAGCATAATAGAGCCTGGTAAGAGAGAGAGAGAGAGAGAGAGAGAGCATAATAGAGCCTGGTAGAGAGAGAGAGAGAGAGAGAGAGAGAGAGAGCATAATAGAGCCTGATAAGAGAGAGAGAGGGGGAGGGGGTGGTAGAGGAAGAAATATTGGGAGTCGTGGGAAGAGAGAGAGAGAGAGAGAGAGAGAGAGAGAAGGGGAGATAAGGTGTGGTAGAGAAAGATAGATGTAGAGGGTGTGTGTGTGTGAAGGGGGGGGGGGGAGAAAAGGTGGGAATAGAAAGAGAAAACGATAGGTAAATAGATAAATGGATCGGGAAAAGGGCAGGGAGAGAAAGAGGAGGGGAGAGGAAAGACAGAGAGCGCGCAAGAAAGGGATTGGGAGAGGAAAAGTGTAAGAAAGATAGAGAGAGTGAAATAAAAAGAGAGTGTGAAAGAAAGATATAGATAGATTAATAGAGAAAGAGAACGAAATGAAGAAGAAGAGGAGAGAGAGAGGGAAAGGGAAGGAGAGAGAGAGAGAGCATGATGGTAAAAGATAGGAAATCATGTCATTAAAGTCTACCACGACTTTGCATGACTTTGGCTTTTCAATAACTAAGTTCACATCTACTGCAGATATACCATTTATAGATAAACGCACAAAATAAGTAAGAACGCTGGAAAACAGATGTTTGTCATCCTTGCATTGGTCCCATAAATAACAAATCTATTCATGAATTCTGATGAGTTGCAATTAAATGTGTTCTACATTCGCACACGCTCATTTTAGAGGCACAGCCACATTACAGATGCAGTTACTATTATGTGCATCCTTGTAGAAACTGCATGTACCTTGTTAGACACTGCCATTTTATCCACGCAATGAAAATTGTAGTCGAAGACAAAATAATGCGCATGCATGCAGTGCCGGAGAGATACGAATAATCATGATAATGCCTTGTGAAATATGTTGTATTAAAACATTTAAACAAGTATACAAATCTATGTAAATAGTTTTGTTTTCAATTTTTTTCTTAAAAAATTATTTTCCTTTATCATGTTTATCAAGAGCAAAAGATGGACGACATTTTAGAACATAAATGTATCTTGGGCATTAGAATACAGTCATTTTTGTTGTTAGGAACAAAGTGAACAGGAATAAGCAAAAACTTCACGTTCATCTGTTCATAGTTATGGACAGAATGTTGAAACCGCTACACAATTACACCATTTATTTTTAACCTTGAACTTGACATTGTCTCCTTCTCATAATTATACCAGGTTGATAACCCAAGCGATATTTTTTGCATGTATTATGCACACAATTATGACCGGCAAACATTAAATTATAAATCACAAATCGCAAAATTGATAAATCCCTAGCACACATCATTGATCGTCGTTATAACCATTATGCAGCGAGTCTGGAATGAAATTCAAAGACCAAATTTAGAAATCTTCACTACCAGGGACCTATTCATCGTAAGATGAAGCCGGTGTATCCCCCTCTGTTTGAACGTCCAGGGGAAAAAAATCAGTACAACTTGCAGGGGGTCTACGATGACACGCATGATGGCTACCCAGCTACATCCTCTTTCGTTAGTGTGTGTGTGTGTGTGTGGGGGGGGGGGGGGGGAATTCGGCCCCATCCCTCAATCTTTCAATTTATCGATGCACCTCTATAATCTAACCTTCACCTTTACATGTTGAAATCGTCCTGATAACATTACTAGACATTATTTTGTTAGATAGATCGACAAAATTCATCAAGACGTCAACGAAATCATGACATTGTTTACCGACCCCGATGATGTTTCCCCCGTTGAGGTGATTTGCCGACGTCAGCGTAGAGATCAGGTTTCCGTAGATTAATCACGCGACTCGATGAAAACAACGATGAAGACGAGCTAAGCGACACCGTGCCCTGATTATATCGCTGTGGCCTACGGAGCCAAAGACACCCCATGTCGCGATCCTGGGGTGTTAACTCTGAACAGAGAAGGTGTGAAACATGACAGTCACATGATTTCAAAAGGACTCCCTATTTTTCTGAAAATTGGGTGAATCCTATGCAATTAACCCTGTTTTAACGCGCAAAAAAGGAAAATGTACAAATTCATTTTTTTTTTCAAGAACGCTCATAATAATACAAGGAAGTAAGTACAAAATCAATTATTCAAAGACTTTTGAATAATCAACCCAAGGGTAATTTCAATACCCTATCCTTACATGATTGTATATGCCATAGAAATCATGCTCGGGTTACGTAATACGTCATTGTAATATTTCAGTACGCGATGGACAAGGCCATTGAAATTGCCTTGGGTTGATTTTTCGACAGTCTTCAGGTCTTTGTGATATTTTTGTTTTTTTCATTTTCAAGGAAGCTCATTACAAAATTATGAACCCTTTCGACAGCCCCCTGAATTCGGATACCGTGAAACTTGTCACAAAATATCCATAATTCTATATTATCACTGTCCACGAAATAAACGCAGATAGTCAGACTCTGTTTTTTTTGGGGTTTTTTTTGTAATGTGATTGTTCAGAAAAGGGCTAGTCCTAGGTATGTTATAATCATGTTATCTCGTATTATGGAAATATAATGGAATTGTGAACATACTTATATTGACATAAAATATCATTTCACTTTATATTTTGTTTGATCCAAGCTCTAGAAGGGCTTCCAGCTTAGCTTGATACAATCATCGGATATACTCAAATCTTTGATGTGGTCGGTAACATATAGGACAAAATATATAGCATGGACTTGCCCAACATGAAAAGTATGTTGAGACGTAGGCTAAAGTCAAGTTCTAACGTGAGGTATATGAAAGCGACTGATGTTTTGAATTCCACGCACAAATTGACATCATTTTGTGTCAATACCACGCTTCAGTGACTGCCTTCTGTCATTCTCATGCATTCTCTGACGTCACAATCGAAAGAACGTTCACACTGTTCCTATCTTTCATAACTTATTTTTTGTGCGTGGTAATGTGGTATAGACTGATATAAAACTTTCGTCTATATAGACCCCGCGGTCACTTGCGCACCTTCGACAAACATAATGGGAAAGTGGTTGGGCACCAGTCTGTAGACATGGTATGGAGACGGTGTGGAAGTTCTTCATCATGTTGATTGTGAACGGATGGCAATTATTTTTGTCCTGTTCCTGAATTCCATACATGTCTCAATATCTTGAACACATTGCCGTCTTATCTGAACGGAAATTAGTCTGCCAAATTATATTTCAAACACCGATTATTATTTGCTTTAACGGGAACACCAGTTCATAGCAGTTGTTAGTCTATATAGTCTTTATAAGTTTAAATATAAAAGTGGAGTTGTAGTAATGAAAATGCATTGAAAGGAACCTTGAAGAATATGTTACTAACTTTGTTCCATATCAACAAGAACAACAACGATGGGCAAAAAATATACCTATTCTGAATAGGTGTTGAGTGGATCTTTTCAAAAGCTCTTAGATTTAGTCAAGATAGGTGATAGGGCTTTTACGATTTAGTAATGTAAATTAAAAATGTTTTTACATTCTGTCGAGGTTTTGAGTGGATTTTGTGCCTTGCAATCAAATTATTATTTTTTTTTCTGAAGGCGTTTTCCAAAATTGGCGGTGTTTTTTTTTTGTGGAAAGTTTTTACATTTCTTTTAGGACATTTCATTCGATGCCTGTTTTTCTAGATTCTCTTGCCATTAACAGTTTGGATTCGATTTGCGTCATATCTCAAAGGTCAAATATTCCTTATAAACCATTAGGCTCATTGAGAACCAGGGTGGATAAACACTTGTTAATAATTGCCACCATAGGGCGTCATCCAGACGGTATTCTAATGATGAAACAGAAGTGGACAAATGGAAACAATTTTGATTCATTTGCGTCAAGGAGGAGGAGGAGCGGAAAAATATTAAATCTTTTCAGAAGCACTTATATTGAGCTAAGATATAGGTGACAGGGTTTTTACAATTAACGATCCTAAGACTTACCCCTTATTTTTAAGAATTTAACAAATATTTTCAATAAAATTCTCATCAGATATGATGTCTTTCTATGACACTTTTATGTTTATTTGGTATGATTTCATTCGTAGCGTATATTGTATTTTACGTTATTTTTGCTATACCATATTCATAATCATCTGAAGGCGTTTATAAATGAAATCATCATTATCATTTTGATGATAAAACTGTCTTATCAAACAAAGAGAAAAGCATGTGATTCATTTAGATATATCTTTTGAAATACTCAGCAGGGGTTATTTCACAAGGCCTTCAAACACATCGAAAATTGGGTATATGTCACTTGTTAATAATTTCCCCAAAAGACACTGTTATATTAGAAGTGTGTAGATATAATAGAAAAACCTCACACACTTACATACAACAGTCTAAGGATATAAGGAATACATTATTTATGAAAAGTTATCAACAATTTGTTGAATAATAATAAACACATCTAATACAGGGATAAGTGTGAGAAGGGTATCGAGAGAGGGAAAGCGACAAAGAAAAGGGATTAATTAAAAAAAAAAAGAGGAAAAAATAACGTTATGAAATTATTAGCCTTTTTGTCCCTCCACATTTAGATATTTCTCTGTTTATTTGTAACCAGTTTAATTGTATGTTGTGCCTTTTATTGTCGTTAATATTTCTGTATATTTCCAATGTATTGCATTCTATTTTTGCAATTTTAGCGAATGTCGAATAAATTGAATTGAACTGAATTAACGCAATCCCCCAAGAAATTGCGCTCTGAATGTTTACTTAGAAAATAAATTGGAAAATAAAAGTATTAAAGAGAAACATGAAAGAAGTAAGCGGATCTAGGACAAGACAGGGTGAGAAAGAGAAAGTGAGAACACAGCCAGAAAAAAGATAGTGATGACCAAAAGGGAAATCTTTGCTATTACAAAATGGTCATCATCTGTTCTAGGAATCAATTTAGATTTCGCAGTTTGTCGTTAACTGCTGCATCCCTTGTTATATTATCTTAAAGATGCTAAATGGCGATTGCAAGTTCCCTCGGGCGCCATTTTGCTCAATTTCTTAGAGAGGATATTTTTTTTATATATATAAGAAAGAGTAATAGCCTACACTAGAAAAGGAGAATTTGTTTTATTATTGCTAAATTTAGGTTTTATCATTTCGTTGTTCAATACACGTTAAAAAAGAATGAGCTTTACAGAAGATGGAGGCATTGGGTAGCTCATTAACAACCTAACAGATAGAAATAATTAGTTTATGTTGTTTAACAGGTTCAACACCCTGCACTCCTATTGCATGTGGAGTTTCGCAAGGAAATCTACTTGATCCTCTTTTGTTCAATACTTTACGATCACGAATGCAGTCTGCTTGTTATTTTGTAAAACTGATTTCCGTAATGGCCAGCACGGGCCAGACTAGACGGGAAGAAGAAGAACAGATGAAAAACAGTTCAAGAGACCGAATACGTCACGAGGTCGAAGTTACATACGCAAAATTTTAGATGTGAATATGATATCTTTAGAAAATTCTGTTCTTGTCCCGGCGCTAAGATTTCGCCATCTTCTTTTGTTTATTAATCAGCTATTTTTTCTAGAGTGAGAAATGTTTGATATAGATCTATAGTATCTATAGTATTTGTCTTTTATTCATACATTTTGAAATGTCAATGAATTGATACTTACAAAACCCAACCTAATTCTTCGAGACTTTAATATATTGACCGATAACAGAACTAATGAGTAAAAAAATATTTAAACATGAAGTTGTGTTCGGGTCAAGCAATTACATTGTGAAAAAAACAAAAACAGTCTAGAGTCAATACGGAAAAGTTGATATGCGATACATAAAAATGTTAAAAATGATGAGAAATTGACCCAGTCTTGCTAAAAGTAACATGCTCTATACACAGAAAAGGACTACACATACATGTGGCATGAGAGTTTGGTCCAAAGTTTTAAGCTATTTCTCGTCATATTTCGAATACAAGGGCATTTGAAGGGCCAGTTCTTTTCAGGGGACATTCTGTCACTGATATTTCTCCAAACTGACTAAAAGAAGGAGAAAAATGCACCATCTTCCTTTTATTTCGTAGTTGTACTGAGAGCTGCAAGCACATCAAGCTTCATGTTTACTATGCAGCCCTCCTATATCTAAGGTTGATTATGCATGCAGTTTGTAACTTAATATCTTACATTTCTATGCGTATATTGTATTAAAAGAAACATGTACTATATTCATGTCGCATTCATGCGCATGAAAACTACGTTTATGGAGATAATGACGTAGAAACCTATAAATCAAATCAAATCAAATCAAATCAAAATAAAAGCTCATAGATTACTTTCCACTTTACCAGAACTCGACCTTCTCTTTAACGTGTTTAAAGGAAAGCAGGGAGACCCCCCCCCCCCCCCCCCCCCCACACACACACTTTTGAGGTTTCCATCAAGCTATAACCATCAGCGGAAATGCCTTGGAGCTTGTCGCCTTGCACACCTGATAAAACAAAACAGACATCGAACACGTTTCAGCGACTCGGTACATGTGAATCTTATTGATCTGCTTTGAAAAATCTTTCTCTTTCTCCCACTGGTCTCTACTTTAAATATTTTTTTCCAGGCTTTTCTGCGCCATCTTATCTTCAATCATGTGAGAATCCGGAGGAATTAGGGTTCTATAAAAGCAAGCCAGGGTGGTTATTCTTGTCTGGTAGTCTAGACAAAACACAGTTGGTTACTGCACAATAATAAAACCCTCACACGTCTGATTCAACTTTTATTATTCTCTAAAAATCATCATATACATAGGATTTTCTATTGACTTCTAATGACGAAAAATACATTCTATGTTTGGGCAAGTCACAGGTATTTGGCCATTTGGTGTCCATACGTAATAGTACGTATTGCACAGTTATCATCATGAATATTGACATTAAGTGTATTATTTTGTGTAAAGTTTTTGCCTGATCCCAGCTCAGCCGGAAAGAACACAGTTTCTCACAGTGTGTTCACATAGTCAACTCTGTGAAGATGTGATTCGCAATGTTAAAACGCTCGAATTTAACAGTGTGAAGATGATTTCACCCTGTGGACACCTCCACAGTGTGGTTTACCACAGAGTGTTCACATAGTGATGTTCGATTTCACAGTATGAATTTACTCGCTCACAATGTGAAGATGTGATTCACAATGTTAAAACGCTCGAATTTAACAGTGTGAAGATGATTTCACACTGTGAACACAATGTGGGACACTGTGTTCTTTCCGGCAGGGAAAAGAACTTGGATTAGACCGTATATACATTTTACAAGGTCACATTGGCATTGGGAGAAGGTAGTTAGTAATGGGGTCAACGAAAAAGTAAAACCTGGATTTATTGAAATTAATGTCGAGCATAGCCTCATAAATGTCAGGGTATGAATATTAGTAGTTTTTTTTCTTTGAAAGATATCAACATCGTAAAAATTTTTCGCTATTAGCAACATCATCATCATTATCATCATCATCATCATCATCATCATCATCATTATCATCATCATACTCATCGAGTGTTTATCATCTCTGCTTCAGCTTACTAGACTCTTTTTTGGTTGAAAACAAAAATCGATTGAGCTGTTTGCACAATTCGCGAACATTAGTTAACAAAAGAATTAGGCGATGGGTTCGGGGGGGGGGGGGGTGGCATCTACCCCACTGCAACCAATACCGTTTCCAGGTCCCACCAGATTCACCTCATAATTATACGTGACAAACCAACCTTGTCCGCCATTAATGCTTCAGACATCTCGAGATTGCGAACTCAAAGTGGTAAATGTGTCACATTGACTTTCATCTTATCGACTATTTTTGTTACCTGCACCTTGCATTATTCATATAGTTACCTAGTACGACGTGGTAACGATTTTTTAAGAACTAAAAATAACCTTCAGAATGTCTTTAACGAGCTGACAGATTGATCATGTGTCTATTTGGGGTTGCTCCATTAAAATATCTCCCGAACATTCTGTCTGGTTACATGTTCTTCTCGGATCTTGCTGATTTTTTTTTCTGAAGGAATCATTGTTTTCTCCTCAAATTGGCATTAATTTATGTCTTTCCTTTCATTCTTACATTCTTAAGTTAATACGATGTAATTGTATCAACCAAAACATAATGCATCAACAACAAACATGTTACATGTTAACGTGTGCGTGAAAATAGTGATTTTTAAATTCTGCAATGTGTTGCAAATTTAAAGATGAGCAGATATATTTTTATTTGAAACGCTTTTATTTATAAAGGTCACAATATCTCGCGACAGAAATGGATGTAAAACGTCACCAAAAGGTGACATGAAATGTACCTATAATTATTTTGTCATTACTTGTAAAATTATGATAATAAACACTCCTAAATTTAAAGGTTTGGTCTCGTTAGATCTCATTTATGATCAGTGATGGTATACATAGACTGGGAGATTGAGACAGATGATGATGGTGGTGTTGTTTTACGTGCTTTGAAAGTAACTCCCTGTCTACATTCATGGAGGCTGATAAAAACCGCTCTAATTGGTTGTATATCACTGTCAGAGCCACCTACATGACTGTTTGTGTGGAAATAATGAGCAGCAACGGCTGTCAGAGAACATTGTTTGTTTTACAAGACGTGCTTTGTTGCTACGTGAAGAACAGTAATTATCGGTGGTGAAGCTACAGGGGAAGGGGTACGGGGGCACACGTGGCCCCCAGTCGAATGCCCCCCCCCAAAAAGACAGCAGAGAGAAAGAGAGAGAAAGGGAAGCTATCGTGAAAAGAAGATGATACAACCCTCCCATACTCGTTTTTCTGAAGGTTTGTTTTTCCGAAGGCTCCTAATTCCGAAAGTTCGTAATTCCGAACGTGCAGTAGAGCCCCATAACTTTCCGGAATTACGAACCTTCCGAAATATGAACCCTTTTTTCATTTTTGGAATTATGAACGCTATTTCATTTTCGGAATTATGAACCTTCGGAAAAACGAACCTTCGGAGTAACGAACCTTCGGAAAAACGAACATTCGGAATTACGAACCTTCGGAAAAATGACATGTAACCGTTCTCTCACATCCACCTAGTAAGATCGGTGCCCCCCCCCCCCCCATGACACCAGCGCCCCTTCTATATCTGGACCTACGAGCCGCCTCCGGGTTTGTAATCATCATCATTATTATAGAGAAACATGCTGGGCTTAGGATGTAGCGGTCCTTGCAGTAAATCTTTATTTTAAAAAAAATGTCTAAAATAGCAGATCTACCGGGTTTGCCATGCACGGGGAGAATGATAAATCATATCCTATATTTATCAACAAAACACTAATCACAACCAAAGCAAACAATCTTGGAAAATTTAGGTTTCATTAAAATCATATCAAGTTGTAATATTGTCATCAAAACACGGAAGATATATACGATTGATGTTAGTAGGAAATCTAAGTTCAGTTATTAAACAATATTGCCCAAATTTAACTTGTGAAAGACAATTTTTCTTCCCTAAATGATAAGTTGATGTAACAATTATTACAGTACAATGTTGACAGTAATAATTATGATAATTACAATAAGCCATGGCCTAGGCGATTATATATATCTTATCATGTCGGTGGGGTGAATTAATGAAAATAATGTGAAACAAATAATGGATACTTTTTTGAAAATCCCCTTTTTCTGTTCGCTGTCAAAAAATACAAGGACCTGTATTTCTTTAAAGTAACTCAAACACGCACGTTGGCACTAATATGCCCAAAACCATTTATTGAATGTACGATAAAAGACCAATGTACATAAAATGCCTTGGTCAAGGACGTAAGTGCCGTGCCAGGGATCGAAGCCACTATATCTATGCATTTCCAGTCAAGTGTTTAAACCAATCGACCACGACACCTGTTTTGCTGCGGCGTCGGGTCTAATCGAGTCCGTCCGGTTTTGCATGCAATAAAACCAAGTGACAGAATGTCCTTGCCTATATATAGTTTGATGATTAATTTGTTAGATATCTGTCTCGATGGTTCAACTCTGATAAACTCTAATCAAGACAAATTGCTCACCAGTAATGATGTTATAACCTCGTTGTAAACGGTGCAGCAACGCTGACTCCATTACCACGAGTTAATGACGTTTGCATTATCCTTATTTTAGGCCAAGTTTAGGTTCTTGTAATGTAATAAGGTGTGTTTATTGAACCAGGGAAATAAAAACAGAAAAAAGGAAAAGTGCTGAAAATTGAAAAGCACATCTCTCATAGTGCACACGCAGATTCGGATATTCACTAGTCTTGCCCTATTTCCTTGCATGTATTACCTTATTACTCAATTATATGCATGTGTATTTTCCTCCAAAGCTGTTTGGAATTTTCAGGTTGTCTTTTTACTTTATACAGGGCATAAATAGGGAGCACATTTCAGTTTTTCTCGCGTACCTTAAGTACAATATTAAGGGGTACCAGATTGGGTTTTTACGTGGGGTGCGGGGCAATCCCGGCCCGTGCCCCTTTTGAGGGAAAACAATGCAATGTGCCCCCCTATTTGCGATTGTGCCCCCCCCCCCCCATTTCGAGCAGAAAACCTTTTTTTTTTTTTTTTTTTTTTTTTTGCTTGTCAGAGAATTATGGAGGGGAACTGGACCCCATAACCCCCCCCCCCCCCCACTGAGCGACTTTTGGAGGGCTGGCGAGAGACCAAAAAAATATGGGTCTCCCTCCAAGCAGTTTCCCAAAGTTGACAATCCTGCATTTGTGTGCCCCCCCCTTATACGAAATCCTGGATCCGCCCCTGACTGTGATGGGTTTTTATTTATATTTTCATTTTAACAATATGCCGTAACATGAAGTGTTTGAGTGGCTGTTAATGAGTCAGAACAATTTTTGAAATTCCGTATGTATTTTTGCTATTTTTCCTTTTAAAAAACAAAGTCATTTAACAAATCAATATCATGTATTTATGTAATGTCAAAGTTTGCTGGATTCCGTTTTCAACAAAACGAGGGGTAAAAATGACATTTGACCTTGTTAGTCACTCGGGCACAAATGCAGGCCTACAAGTGATACAAATTCTTCTGAAATAATTTTGAGTTGTTGTAGTTTTCCACCGTTTAAAACAAAATGGGAATTTTTGGTATATTATGTAATCTAACATAGTAGAATTCGATTTGCTGTCATCCGATTTATTTTTTTCTTCCTTTTCAATTTTTCTTTCTCACCAGGTATATTCGATCCTGCTGAGTCAAGGGATAAGCGAAAGATAAACGGTAGGTATAGCAAAATCACTTTTATTGCATCAACATCGTAATTTGTAGTCTATATCTTATTTTGCAACCCATTTCGATAGAATGTGGCCCTGTTAAATCGTTCCATGTAGCCTTCGAAGGGAAAGGGCTTTTGCCCACATGCATGAATAAAATATTTGCTTGTATCATTAGCCGATATGAAACTTGCATTAACATGATTAACTTGTTGGCCAGCTTTCAAATTAATTGATATTGAAAGGAATAAAAAAAACAAAGCAAAAGCGAAAGAGAGAATGGGAATAGAAATGAATTGGGTACACGGAGAGACAGAGAGAGAGAAAGGAAGAGAGAGATCGCAAGATAGAGAGAAAATGAGAGATAAGGGAGAAAGAGAAAGGAGAGAGAGAGAGAAAGAGAGAGAGGAAGAGAAAGAGAAAGAGAGTAAGATAAAGAGAAAACGAGAGAGAGATATAGAAAGAAAGATAAAGGAGAGAAAGAGTGAGATAGAGAGAAAATGAGAGAGATAAGAGAGAAAGAGAAAGGAATGAGAGAGAGGGAGAGAAGAAGAGAAAGAGAGTAAGATAGAGAGAAAATGAGAGAATTAAAGAGAGAAAGAGTGAGATAGAGAGAAAATGAGAGGTAAGAGAGAAAGAGAAAGGAGAGAGAGGGAGAGAGAGAGGAAGAGAAAGAGAGTAAGATAGAGAGAAAACGAGAGAATTAAAGAGAGAAAGAGTGAGATAGAGAGAAAATGAGAGGTAAGAGAGAAAGAGAAAGGAGAGAGAGAGAGAGAGAGAGAGAGAGAGAGAGAGAGAGAGAGAGAGAGAGAGAGGGAAAGAGAAGGCGCGGGGGGGGGATGGATGAGTATATAAAAGAGTAATGAGCACGTAAAATCGGCACGGTGTTCTGTTGATAATGAATCATGGAAATGGCATTCTGATTGAACAAACTATAAAAGTAGAATAATTTAGCCGGCACACTAGTAACAAAAATTGAATACTTCAGGGTTCAGTTCTCGAGATTTCTGCATGTATTGGGATCTAGTGCTGCTGTCGCTACATCCTGCTTGTGCGGGATCTTAATCTGAACCATCATTTTTTTGTCAGTGTGAAAAAGATAATGCGGGTCGCATAACAGAAATTTTGGTATCTGCGGTATAAACGGAAAAAAAGTCGACATGCAAGTAATCACTCTTGTCCAAAATTCATATAGATAGTGAGGGTTTTAATTGATCATACGGAAAACCCAAAGATAATACAGAAACCATCTTTTAATGTCCAGAAAAAAACACAGGAAGAGATGTTATGCAGTAGTTACATCTTGTTTAATTGTCTACACGTACTGTCGCCTTAACAGAGGATTTAGACCCGCGGGCAAGTAAGATGTTTGCAAGATTCACTGACAGTCAAAATAATGTTTGAAGCGACAAGAGAAAGAGGGGAAAAAAAGAAATAATGGATGCTGAAATTGTCTGCTGCCAGATGAAAGCACATCATGGAAATAAGGAAAAAAGAAATATTAGATCGTGGAATTATCTGATGGCGGATGAAAGCAAATCATTATTGAGAACACATTGCTGGGGGAAAACGAGAAATACAGCATCAGCTTAATGGGAATCTATTTAATTGTGTTTTTATTTTGACATGGAAACGTGTGAACTTCAAAAACCTCCTGGGTTTGTGATACTCTGATAACTCCTTGATTAACCTGTCAGCTGCCAGAAGAAATTCTTTTGACCATAGTACACGTGTAATGGCAAGTGACGGAACATTGGGAACTTAAGAGTTAAAGATTTGGAACATTATCATGATTATATCCGCGCTTGAAAATTTTCACGGGTTAAATATTTATTGTACTCACAAATAGAAAAAGAAGAGAATAGTTTTAGAAACCCATTATCCAATTGCATTTGGGAGAGATATGTCGTTTCGAGAATACATTTTTTTAAATAGAAATACCATTAGCATGATTAGGATATTATATCATTGACTATATTCGGCTAAAATCATCAATAATACGTGCATTGGATCCGGTTTAAAGGGCAGTTTGAGATCTGGGAAAGGTGCCAAATAATTTTTCAGCTTTCTCATTTCTTTTATGTCAGTTTGGAAGAAGAAATGTCCCCTGAAATGGACTGCTCTTCAAATGATTCAGATTCAGATTAAGATGTATTGACTGTTTTCAATCATATTAACATAATCTGTAGTGCTTAACATAAAATAAATACAATAACAACAATAATAATCATGTTTTTTCCCATAGATATGGGCACGTAATTAAATATCAATAAAATAAAGTATATGGTGCACAAATATTTACCTAAGTGATTTTTTTAACAGTTGGACATGTTTAAAAGCAAAGCTTGTATATTACATGTCCAGAAACTTATAAATCACAATTGGGTCAGATATGCGCTCATATTCGAAAAATGACGAGAAATAATTAAAGACAGTGTTCGGGCCGAACATTCTTGCCACATGGGTGTGTAAATCCATTAAACCCATTTTCTGTGTGCAGTGCATGTGCTTTTCAGCAAGAATGGGTCAATTTCTTATTATTTTGATGATTCCAAAGCATCACAGTATAGACCCATTCTCATGTATAGACATGATCGACCTTACCCAGTTGCTTTGACATGTTTGAGACAGTTTCTTTCAAAATGTAATGGCATGACCAGAACTCAACTTTATCTTTAAAAATTCTGCCTCATATTTCCCTCTTCTTTTCATGTAAATGAATAGACCCTTTTCTATGAAATAATTTAAAGCAAGATTTTAAATATCTATTATTTATTAGTTCAAAGTTAAAGGTAACCTTTGGACCTGCATGACGGATAGAATCTGACAAAATGTTGATGGTACTTTCTCGTAATCATTAAACTAACAGTTATTGTAAGTCATTAACGGAATGTAAATATGATTCCCTTTCTTTGATTTTCTACCAGAATTTTTACGTTTATCGATTTATGATTTGCCTCGAGT
This sequence comes from Heliocidaris tuberculata, assembly GCA_025618425.1. NCBI lineage: Eukaryota > Metazoa > Echinodermata > Echinoidea > Camarodonta > Echinometridae > Heliocidaris > Heliocidaris tuberculata. Next base: position 25,921,386 of record CM046843.1, on the reverse strand, counting down.
CTTTTAATAATTATCATTGTCTTTATTCAGTTTTTTCTACGTCTATTTCATTGATAAATGCTTGTAACTTTTCTAGACTTATATGATATGGTGGTTGTATCTTCTTGAATATTTTGATGAGTTTGCTGTCAGTGTCTGGTGTATACAGGTCTTGATCATACGTTATGAAGTGATACATTCAACTTTAAAGGGAAATCCGACCTTAATAGCAAGTTGTCTGACAGAAAGAGGAAAATCAGAGAAGCAGACTGGTGAAAGTTTGAACAAAATTGGACAAGCAGTATAAGAAAGTTATGAATTTTGGAAAGTTGTAATCACTATACATAAAATATCATAATTTATGTATAGTGATTACAACTTTCCAATAATGAGAATTTCAAAATGGCCAAATCGGTAATGTCACTGTGATATAGTGGCGGACTACTCCCCCATACGCTCCAATACAAAATTACTAAAATGTCCCTTTTTCCCAAAAGTATTATTCACTAGGATCTTTTTCTTTTATGAGGACCTATAACAATAAAATTATGCTCTCTACAATATGTTTGGAGTACTGCCCCGAGAGAAAAGGCGCTTCGGAAAAAACAGCAAATTAATGATATTTTTGTGTACGACAAACGGGAAAGTTAACCGCCAGTATGTAAAAATCGACTCCCCAAACTGCCAGTTTGAGATTCGCATAGATTTAGTGATCTCATTTTCAAACATCCATACCTAACCTTTTACTTTCTTATTCCTTGTCCGATTTCTTTCAAACTTTCCCCCGTCCTGTTTTTCTTATTTTTCTGCTTTTATACAAATCATCTTATTACAAAGGTTGGATTGCCCTTTAAGTTTAAAAATATTACTTCCCGCATAACAGTCATAAACCTTTTCAATTGAATAAAAGGTTCCATTTTTTTTTCCTGATCAATTTTCTCGCGTGAAATATTCTTTTATTGGGAGACACTTTACCTGTGTTTGTACCAGGAAAGATGACATATTGAGCAGAATTTTAATTTGATTTGATTTCCCAGCGCATCTTATTCATCTTATTCCATTTTGCAATTTGGCATTCTGCCTGGGAGCTCGGTTTGACAATGGGCTTGATGAAGGCGCGTTGATTGAATTTTGAATGTTTGATGATAAGTGGTGTGTCGCGGGGATGGTGCGAAAAGGGCGTAACTCCCATTCCGATTACCTTTGAGAATGAGAAGCATTGTTAAGCAGAATCTTGCCACTGTTTTGTGCCCCTTCAAACTTGCTCAATCTAGTTTTCCTAATATATCGTGACGATTTCTGTGAAGTTTGTTCATTAAAATTCATGTACATCACTCACTCATATTTGCCAGCGACTTGTCTACTGCCAGCAAGAAGGCCTTTACTACCATTGATAATACATGGCATTAACGACCTTTTGCGGGCAGTCGACAATATCTTGTACAACGAACGTGGACCGACTGCATGATATCACCGATGAGTACTATAATTAAATTCATCTACAATGACAGCATTCGGACGTTTCAATACTATACTTAATAATACAAACATAAAAATATCCTCTATATCTATGTCTTCTTCCATCAAGTTTTCTCTAAATATTGATGATGACAAATTAGATGTGCGCTAAATGATTTTTTCTTAACATCCCGGGTTTTGGTCGTTTCAGCACTTTGCAGCAGACATGAAAAATCATCTTGGTTTTGATCAGACTTTTTTTCCCATTACTGTGCACTATAATCTCTGTCACATTACTGTAAGTGCACTAATTCAAACTTCCATTTAAATTACAGTTTTCACCTGACCACAAATATCATTATTTCCAACGGCCGATCAAAGATTATCTTTCTGAGGGGAGGGGGGGGGGGGAGGGAGGGAGGGCATATTATCTGTCATTATAATATAATCTCTGGCATAAATCTCCTAAAATTTCGTACTTGTTACAGATTTATGACACATAATCACCCCCTACCTCCCAAGGCATGGTTATGTGGCATAAATCTACACATATCTCACCCCCCCCCCTTCAAAAAGGAGAGAATTTTAGCTTTGACTGTTGGGGGGGGGGCGTGTGTAATAAAGTTTTTTCTTTCTTTCTTTAAAAAAAAAAAAAGATTTTCAATTTTACATGAGTGGTCGGCGAACGTATCTCCCTGTGCCTCCGGATCCGCCACCAATATTTTTAATCAGAAGTTCGCTTGATTTACGTCAAGTCAGAGGACAGTATTTTGGTGGAAGAATCACGCAAAACTGTCGGCAATCAGGGCGTTCAAATATGCCCAGCGAGCGCGAGAGACTGACTTTTCAAACGCGACGAATTTATCGCGGCAAAGGCAACCGCGACAGTTATTCGATAAACAAACATCGGCCCTTGGTTTGCAGCCACCCACAATGATGTCTCTTTCATCTCAACATGCATTGTGAATAATCCAAAATAAGTTCGTTCAACTCTCTTGAGTGGATATTAAACATTAAAAGTACACTTTGATTTTCCCCTTTTACCAATACAGTTTTTAAACTGTGGTTTGATCAGTGTGCATGAATGAAGCTTTCACTTTCTGCTGTTTATTTTGGCGCATACAAGGAGATACTGATATTGACTTGCCATCATTGATAAAAATAGCACTTTGTGGCTATTGGTCGAGCAGTGCCAATAGGGGGCGCATACCCATCGTGTACCATTAGTGTTGTGGTAATAAGAAAAATTTCATCAGGACAGAAATCCCTTTTAAAGGAAATACTGTCCCTTTATAAAGCAAACTCAAGCAAATTCTTTTTCACAGGACTGTGTTGTTGATGCCAAAAGGGTATCAATCACCCAAAAATCCTGCTCTTTATGTTAGAGGTTCTATGTCATATCATATTCAAAATTTGGGCGTTTACTTCTATAAAGAGATATTGCAAGTTTAATTACACTCTTTATAAGCGTAAAAGCGACTAGTGAGTATATACAGTATAGCTCTATAATTATATTTCCCCTCATATTTTGCTTTCATAGTCTTACTTTAGAGATTAACTCATTTATCTTGTTTGTATTGTATCAACAATAATTATTATCGAAACGCAGAATTACACTTGCTAACAGTATGCCCCTCGCTCCATTTTCCTATTATTGTAAAGGCCCGTCAATTTGTAGAGAGAGAGAGAGAGAGAGAGGGGGGGGGGGAGGGAGATTATAGTAATACGAAAGTTTGATATCTTTTATGCTGATGACCATAAATAACGATGGTAACAATTTGAAGAATAGCACATGTTGATCCTCATCAACTAAACTGTGACAAACTGATATATTTTACTTCAATGTAAAACCAATATAATTACATGTATATATATATATATATTTCCCCTCATTCACGTTAACTCATCTACTCTGTATCTTAACCCATCGATTACTGAGCTCTGTCATTTACATTTACTTGATACAGGAACCACCCGGTTCTCGTATAGGCAATGGGTTAATAACATTGTCGAAACACAAGCAAACACTCTCTGACACACTGTGCACCTCGCTCTCTTGTTCAATAAAGATAGGAAGACACATCACTTTCGTTAAATATTCTCATCTCTCACTGCTTGCATCGAAGCGTGCTTCTGCACTCCTCCTAGTCCTATGCCTATATAGATAACGCCGCTTGCGAGATGTAGAAGAAATTGAAAATATGTAAGATGCTTCCCAATTCTCCAGTGGATATTGAGTATCGGTCTTTTGATACCTCAGTGCTCTCTTGGTTTATGGGTAACTTTACACTCGGCGTGAGGGTTGAAGTGGTTCCGCACCTTAGAGATTTGCTCGGTTTTGTCATCTTGACCCCCTCGCTACATCATGCATTGGTTGCCATGGTGATACGGGATGAGAGCGATGGAGAGAGTGTGCGGTGTGGTGAGATCATTGTGAGGTTGGGATGGGATAATAGGAGTGATAGAGTTAGAGTGGTGAGTTTATGTTTATGTGTGGTTTTAAAATAGAAATTAAGAGAGAGGGAGGGAGAGGGAGGGAGAGGGAGGGAGAGGGAAGGAGAGAGAGAGAGAAAGAGAGAGAGAGAGAGAGAGAGAGGGGGGGGGGGTGTATGTGTAGGAGTGAAAGAAAAATAGGGGGTGAAAAGAGACAAGGTTTTTTAAAGGGTGTACAAGTCATATAGAAATAATAATGATAATAATAATAACAATAATAATAATAATAATGATGATGATGATAATGATGATGATGATGATACTACTACTACTACTACTACTACTACTACTACTAATAATAATAATAATGATAATTTATATGTCTTGTTTATATACCCAGTGTAGCCTTATCAGTATTATAAACTGTTTTCCATGAGATGTATACATAGGAATGAAGATAAAGAGAGAAAGAGAGAGAGAGAGAGAGAGAGAGAGAGAAAGAAAGATAGAGAGACATAAATTCACAAACAACAGTGTGAAAGTAAAACAAGTGGGGAAAAGAAATTAGAATGATTCGGTTGTGGGACACACAGGAGAGGGATGGAAAGATATTACAGGAAGGAGAGACAGATGAAAAGAGTAATGGATAGATATACAGATTCAAATTAGAGAGAGAGAGAGAGAGAGTGTGTGTGTGTGTGTGTGTGGATGTTTGCATGTGGTTGTGTGCGAAAGCAGGCAACGCTATCTATATACAACTGAAATATTGAGGTCACGTGTGTAGACCCTTGTGGGACAAATGACACCGAAAACTTCTGGCATGACAACGAGACTTGTAGATCACCATAAGATGCTGCAACAATGTTCCGGCGATAATAACATTGCGCGGTCAATATCCTACTTAATTTCTAATTTCAACTTGGACCAAACAACATACCTAACCCTCAGTGGCGCAAATCCATTTTGATTTTTTTTTTTTTTTTTTGGGGGGGGGGGGGACATTTCGCCTCCAAAATTCTCTGATAAGCAAAAAAAAAAAAAAAAAAAAAAAAAAAGGGTTATTCAAAAAGGTGGGGATGGGGACATTTGCCTCCAAAATTCTCTGACATGCAAAAAAAAAAGAAGAAGGTTATTCGAAAAGGTGGGGGGGGGGAACATATGCCTTCAAAATTCTCTGACAAGCAAAAAAAAAAAAAAAAAAAGGTTACTCAAAAAGCTGGATTTGCGCCCATGCTAACCCTAACCCTAACCCTAATCCTAAGTTAAACCCCATTTCAACTCTTATCCTAACCCTATTTGACGAAACAGAGCTCGGAACGATTATTCCGATCACCCTACGATAATCATCTATCCATAAAGCTGTTATACCATGCAGATAAAGGGTAAGACATTTTGAGCACGCTACGCCCTTACTCCGTACTATGACCCACAGTTTCTCCCACAATGCATCAGTGATGATGTAATTTTACAATGATACCATTCTTTCTCTCGATTTCAGTTCATATCAAGACATGATGGATCAACCATTAAAGTACAATTACAGTATCACTTTAATCTTTATTCTCAGGCGTTCCTTTAAGATTATTTCATTATACAAGAGAAGTCATAATCAACTTACCAACGGATTTGCTCGTAAACGTGCATCTCTTTAAAAAAAACGAAAAAAAAAAAAATGAAGATCCTTTTACATGGTCAACAAAACATTACCCGTCTTAGGTGGTATAACGTTACCCTTCTAGCAGAATGATCATCAATCTCTCAGTGCGAAACAATATGCTGGTTTTAAAACTCTCTTGAAGTTTAGATTCATATCGGGTCGCCTCGTAACCTTTTGCAAAGCTCCTTTGGGGGGCTCAAGTATATGATCTTTTTGCCCTTTATTTCAAAGCATAATGTTCATTTTTGTTGCATGGTTGAACAAAAAGTGCATTTTCGACTGCTTCCTTGAGTAGCTTTACTGAAATTATTCAATAATGTTATTCTTTATGGATTACTCGGATCAGTTCTTTCAAATAAATGCGTCATCTATTCCCTTTTGGTCTATACAGCTATAAGTGCTTCAATTTTTATCACGTTTATTGTGGTTAACACTAAAACGTGCCTTTTATCCTTGATTGTAAACCAACAAGACATTCTTTTTTCTTTCTTTTTTTTTACTCCATGGCAAAATAATCCTAAAAGAATGCATTTCTAATTAAAAAAAAATAAATTGAGATAGTTAGTAGCGCGGTGCCTGGATGGGGCATAGAAAAGGGAACAAAAAAAAAAAAAAAAAAAAAAGGAGACACATATGATATTCCCTTACAGTTAGTTGGAGAATATTATTTTCCTTCCAGATCATAGCATTTCGTCCACGTAATAGACCATTGACCCCCCCCCCCCCCCCCCCCCCCGCCGAGTAGACCCACTCGGTCCGCCATTATAAACAGAAGTATACCACCCCGGACCGACTCCTATAAAATGCTTTCCAATAGACATAGACATTTTAAAATGCCCCATGTGAACTGGAACGTGATGCATGAAGCACAAACAAAAACTTGACGTAGGAGGATCCTCAATCTCTCTTTTTACCTCATGCGTTTCAATTAGAGGCAAGGGAGCAGCGAAATTTTCAAGAAGATTAGGACGCCGGCGACAACTCAAGCATAAAATCACGTCTGAATTTATACCCAGATGGAAAGATGGAAAGGGAAATGATGAAGGAAAGGGGGGGGGGGGGGGGGAACTCGTTTTTCAAAAAGTTCGTTATTCCCAAGGTTCATAATTCCGAAACAGAAATATCCCACAGCAGGGGGGTTCATAATTCCCAAAATGAAATAGGGTTCATAATTCCGAACATTTTGTTGCTTTGCTCCGATTAAGGTTCATCATTACAGAGGTTCGTTATTATGAAGGTTTTCTTATACGAAGGTTTATAAAGGTGATGTGACAACTCTATTCAATTTCTTGGTCGAAAAATAAGTATATCTAAGGACCCTATTTAAAAAAAAAAATTGAAAAAAAGAAGACAAGAAAAGAAAATGTGGACCTTTTTTGACCGTTCTTGAATTCATTAAAGATTTGACAAATCTGAAGATTTTTTTTTGTCCAGCAACTTTCATCATGTGATCCTTTTGTTTTACAAATATCTTTAGCAAGATTTATACCTCTCCCGAATAAGTAGTGTTTCATATAACTTGTTTAATGAATGATAGAAAGATAACTTTATATAGTAGAATAACGTCATCATTATCATCGCACACAGAATGCAACGTTTCATTTCTATACGTTACTCATGAATATTGCAACCTTTCCCTAAAGTGGAACAGATATTATTCTAAAACTATATATGAAAAAGAATTACATCCTGACACCCCTCGGAACATGTAAAAGAACCCAATCTCTTACCAAAAGGAAAGAGGCTCTTCATAAGGTCTCGTATGGAAGGCTGTAAAACGTGAGGGGATTTATTTCAGCTCTTCAAGAGGCCATTAAAATCCTCTTTAAATCTTTCGCTGAATTCAACAACAACAACAACAGAAACAAACAAGGACAATGTATAAGCAGAATAATACGTATTGCTTTAAACAACAACAACAACAACAACAACCGAAGTTTGGTTTTTAACTACTCTATCAATGAAAAATTATATTATCACACAATGAATTGTGTTTGACATATATAGATAGAGAGAATCAGGGAAGAGATATTGAACAGAGGGGAGAGTTAGAGAGCTAGAGAGGAGAGATGGAGAGAGAGAGAGAGAGAGAGAGAGAGAGAGAGAGAGAGAGAGAGGAGAGAGAGAGAGAGAGGGGGGGGGGGAAGGAAAGAAAGAATTTTAGAGAAAGAGAGTACGGTGTATTACCATCTGGTGGAATACAATTTTTTCGAGAAATTATTATCCTGAACTCCACCAGGCATATACTCACCTCATACACAACATGGGGGGGGGGGGGGGGGGGGGGGTTGTATGTCCCAATTCTATTAATATATATATTTTTCACATTAATTTTCTGTTGGCACATATATTTAGCCTAGCCGCCAGCATTGCAATCTCATAAAGTTTTTGTACAAACACATGCACATGATCTGGCAACTGTCCGTTCACCATAGCAGTACAGTGCTTCTTTTTAGTGACAATTTTGTCGAGAAATTATTATCCTGAACTCCACCAGGCATATACTCACCTCACACACCACATTGGGGGGGGGGGGGGGGGGGGGTGTATGTCCCAATTCTATTAATATATATATTTTTCACATTAATTTTCTGTTGGCACATATATTTAGCCTAGCCGCCAGCAGTACAGTGCTTCTTTTTAGTGACTATTTCTTGATCCAGAATGCTAGGAATTACATGAGCAGAAAGAGCGAAAATCACTGAATATTTTGAGTCTACACCTAATGCAGTACATTATATCGTTTATGAATAAGAGCGATTGAATTGTATAACTAATTCTTAAACTCTCTAAATTGGCAATGGAGTGTAAAATATGTATACCGGTAATCAACATTTTCGTGTGCAAATTGGCAATTTTGTGTTATTTTTTTTCAATTTTAATTCATTAACTCATGTAATATATTATTTTTTTGTTCAAATTACATAGGAGTGTGAAAAAAATTGGTGCCAATTTGAAGAGGGAAAGCTGATCAATTTAGACTTTAAGAAAACTCTGAACTGCTATGGGATTTACATCCTAGCCAGGGAAGTGAATTATTTCTCATTCGTGTTTCCACCTTGATACAAAGAAAATCAACCCCGTATTCCACCTCGAGACGAAGAAAGTCACACCAGCCTAGAATTCTATTGTACCTTCTTATCAACTAAAATCAAAGAAATCTCGAAAATATTTCAGGCCCTAACAGAAACTTTAAAATGGGCTTTCACTGTGTTTGCCGCCATCTCTTCTTACTATCATATCCCCAAATCGCAGCCTTCAAGAAAGCCAGCCGAGGAAGAAAAGACAAGTGCCTGTTTTATCATGTTTAATGTATGACACTTTGAAAGCATGTTTCTAAAAGAAACTGTCATCTTGTATGTTTCAAAGTGCCAGTTTCAAGCTGATTTCAGGACATAGTTGTCAGATGCGGGCACTGAAATAGAAGTTTGAAGGCGACAACGCTCTAAAACCGATATAGCTAGAGGTCACCTGCAGTGTCCAAATTTAAACAAAACTGTTTAAAAAAAGAAAAGAAAAAAGAAAGAAAATCCCAAGTTTTGACACCATTTTGGCGCCGGCATATCAACAGAAGGCATTTAATAGCGCAGGGAACGCTAAGAGATAACTCTATAAAGAAAACAAAACATATTTGCACGATACATGTGCCTAATTGGCTGCGTTATTTCATCTGACGCCATCGACAGTTTTTTCTCAGCTTTTTTCTTCATCCTATTGATTTTTTTTCTTCTGACACGTGAGCCATTTTCGAAGAAGTATAGCTGCAATAAAAACAAGAAAACATCAGCGTTGGTAACTTGAAGAAGGGAAGTCGATTGATTTAGAACTTAAAAAAAAAAAAAAATCCATGTCCTGGAAAGGTCGATACCCTCTCTACGTGGCACGTTCTAACTGTATAGACATGATTAGATGTCTTACTCGAAGGTGGAGTTCTGGTAAAAGTGAAAAGAAATTATTTCCCATTTTTCAGCTTTCGCATTCATTTATTTCTGATGGGGAGGAGTATCACAATTCAATGTCACATAAAAGAGGACTGGTCTTGAATTGCTCCTAAATAAATATGACTTGAAATAGTTAAGAACTTCGGAACTCATTTTTGATGCAACATGTGTTATGTGTTTGTAGTTCCGTACATATTTCTAAGAACTGCTTTTCACTCTTTGTCTGTTTTTTTCTTTTAAAACCAAGATTGTGTTAATTCATCATCACTTTTGATGATTTTCAAACCTCATATTCAATTCTTGATTACTACGTTATTAACGTTTCCCAATAACTATTCTATATTTCTTCTACAATGCTAGAACATGTAAGTATTCATTTTGCTCCGAAAGATTTCTGAACATTTCAGCCACATGAAAAAACTTAAAAAAAAAAAAAATTGTAGCTTTTATACATTCCAATATGCATGTCATTGTCGAACTATAATCACCTTCCAATATCTCTGCCTTGGGTAAGGGCGATTTAGATAATTGCATCGCAGAGGAGAAACTCCCGGCGATCTAAAATGAATAGTTTTTTTTGACAAGATCAGAGCAAGCAATGAATTTTCTCTCTAATGTTTCATCGCAGAGGAGAAACTGCCGGCGATCTAAGATGAATAGTTTTTTTTTTTTAAAGATCAGAGCAAGCGATGACTTCTCTCTAATATTTCCGCCGTTCTTTGAATATTTCTTATGTCTCTTTCCCCTAGAGGCGTTATGACTTTCAATGACACCCCATATAAACAGACGCACGTAATAAGAAGGGAGAGGAAAAGGAAAAAGAAAGAGAGAAAAGGAGAGGGGGAGGAATAATAGGAAGAGAAAGAGAAAGGAATAGATGGAGTGGGAGACGGAGAAAGAGAAAGAGAAGGAATGAAGATGAATGAACGATTGGGAAGGGAAAGATAACTAAGAGAGAGAGAGAGAGAGGTAGGAATGAGAGAGAGAGAGAGAGAGAGAGAGTGGTAGGAAGGAGAGAGAAAGAATGTTGGAGAGAGAGAGAGAGAGAGAGAGGCAGGAATGAGAGAGAGAGAGTGGTAGGAAGGAGAGAGAAATAGACAGAAAGAAGGAGAGAGAGAGAAACAATGTTGGAGAGAGGGAGAGAGAGAGAGAGAGAGAGAGAGAGAGAAAGAAAGATACGGGGGAGGGGGGTCAAACGCTCCTCAAGCTTTAAATTCTGTCATGACTTGATCCTTCAATTATTTTGTCCATGATTCTGGCCACACAACTAAGTTCATATCTAACAGAGATTATATTTAGACAAATAAGGTATGAGCAGTAGGAAAATTAAAAAATCAATACATTATAAGGAGTACACCACATAATTATATACACAGGCATGTGCATAAAGAGAGAGAGAGAGAGAGAGAGAGAGAGAGAAAGAGAGAAAAAATAAAAAATGTGTGAGTCATACAAATAGAGAAAGAGAAAATCATAGAAGAAAGAAACTGAAAGAGAGAGAGAGAGAGAGAGAGAAGGGAGGGGGTGGGGGGGGGGGGGCAATGTCAAGATTCCCCGTTTAATCATTCAGTGTTATCATTCTTAAAGGGGGTACCCAATGCTGAAACAATGTTAGTTCATTTAAAAGATCATGATTTTATTAGAAGAAAATCATCTGCCTTAAATTTTTTTTAAAATTCGTGTTGCCAGAAAATCCCCGAAATATGGTAAGATTTCAGGATATTTTGGCCCCTCAGCTGTGTCCCAATTTCAGCTAGGTAACCACAATGACGTCAAAGTGGTTACCTTGTCGCGCAATTATAGCAAAATGCGCGCAAGGTGTAATGCATTTTGTACAGTCTAGCGCGCAACACATCTGCAATACGCGAACCTGGGTAACCACTTTGACGTCATTGTGGTTACCTAGCTGAAATTGGGACACAGCTGAGGGGCCAAAATATCCTGAAGTCTTACCATATTTTCTGGCAACACGAATTTTTAAAAAACTTAAGGCAGATGATTTTCTGCTAATAAAATCATGATCTTTTAAATGAACTAACATTGTTTCAGCATTGGGTACCCCCTTTAAGGTGCCGACCAACTTTCAGAAGAGGTACAAACACAATAGAATTGGGCATCGCGATCCAGTGAGGGGGGGGGGGGGGGGGGGGCTTCCCCATACACCCCTCAATTGATTTTTGCTGTGAATTGTATTCATTGTCGAATGCCTGTAATGTTTCTATCCTCCTCCAGAATGTGCTTTTGATGTCTTCACTTTATAGCTTGCATGCGTCCCCTGGGGGAAAACAGTGACTTTGAAAATGCAACACGAGACAGTCATGGAGACATGTTTGTGCATTCAAATGCTGTAATCATTGTTCAATTAAAGATAACAACTGGAATTCTGGTCATGCGATTGCTTTGTGAAAGAAACTGGTGAGAAGTTATTGGGAAGAGTTGATTATATGGACTACAGTATACATGCGAATTATAGTGTATTGGGATGTCTGTGAATAATCTTCCTTTCTTTCCCTCTCTCTTTCTCCCCTCTCTCGTTCTCTCATTCTTTCTCTCTCTCCTTCTTTTGTTCCGTCTATTTCCCCCTCCATCTTTCTCTTCCTCCTTTGTTCCGTCTAATGTTTCTCTTTCTCTCTCTTTTCTCTCTCTCTCCCTTTTTTGTTCCGTCTATTTCTCCCCCTCTCTCTCTTTCTCATTTGCTCTCCTTTTCTGCTTTTTTCTGTCTTTTACTCTCTTTTCTCCTATTGCTCTCCTATCCCGAATTCAGTTGTTTGAACTGTGGTACTTGTTCTTCATTGTTATTATTATAATAGGATCACTGAAAGAAAATTGTGTGAAAACGATCTCAAAGTATATCAAATCAAACAAAAGCATTGAAATATGAGGAATGCTTTATGAGATGCAAAGTCCGTACACCATACCTGCATTTGATTGGAATGATCTGGAGATAATATTGACAGTAATGAATTTATATGTTTTCCATTGCTTTTTCACGTTGTGTAACATTGTGAATACGCCCTCTGTCGGCGTGGCCGGGACAATAGCGACAAAGCGATATTTTTTTATGATATAGCTGAAAATCAATATTACCATGGCTATCTTAATCTCTCTCTATTCCCTGGTAATTTTCAATGTAAATGTGATGTTTGTTTTTTCTATGTCAAAAGTATTGGGACACTTGCCATGTAAGTTTTGAGAGAGAGAAAGAAAAGAGAGAGAGATAGAGAGAAAGAGAGAGAGAGAGATAGATAGATAGATAGATAGAGAAAGACAGATAGATAGATAGATAGAGAGAGAGAGAGAGAGAGAGAGAGGGGGGGGGGATGTACATGTATAGCATCACAAGCCACAACGTTTGGTACAGCGTATTGCATAGGAGGAACTAAAAGGGGTTACCGATAGGTTATCGTAACAAGATCTGCGAGATTCACTTTGAGTTGACTCGCTTTTTCTTTTTTATCATTGAATTATGAACAGAGAAGCATGATAGAGACAGAATGATTTAGATAGAGAGGAAGGGAGAGAGAGAGAGAGAGAGGGGGGGGGGGTGCCGTTGTTCCGTAAATTATGAAAGTACGAACACAATTTGAAAGCACCATTGGGAAAATAGTATAGAAACAAAAAAATTGATGTCACGTATAGACAGTATATTATGTATATAAAGAGAGAGAGAGAGAGAGAGAGAGAGAGAGAGGGAGAGAGATAACAAGGGGGGGGGGGGTAATTCCAAAAAATAAGAAACAATTTATCAAAATTATCAAATTATAGACAGTGTTTTTTTTATCACTTAATCACTGTATGGAAATGGGAATATTTGACCACAATTGGGTTTTATTCATACTATTTTTATGCAGTTCATGGTAATCTACTGGCGTCCTTTCCAGAAACAACTGAATGCTCTACACTTATATAAAGTGAAAATACACACCTATAGCGGAAACAGCTTCTATTTTTGGAAAAAGCTTTAATGGAATTATGAATCGTTGAAGCTATTGCTTTATAAATCAATTGAAATGCAAAATTATTACCTGCTGTTTTTCGCGATATTCTTGGAGAATTTGCGGTTTATATAGTCACGAAGCCATTTCCAAATAAAATTGCTTTCTAAATATAGGAAAAGGGAAAACCTTAGGGAATGGATTTACCATGTTAGCATAAACTCGGGGGGGGGGGGGGGAATATATAGAAGAGCACTCATTCTCCCGTGTTGGGTGACAAAAAATGGTTTATATTTTTAGCTGGTTTCAGGCCGCTATATATAAATCATTCTTTATAGAACTTGCAGCGATGATTTCAAGAAGTTTTTTCCTCTTGTGGCTGAATTTGTCACCGGTGGATTTGGTCAAATAAAAAAATATCAGTGTCCAGTATATACCTTTGCCTTTCTTTTCTTTTTGTTTTGTTTTTGTTTTTGTTTTTGTTTTTGTTTGTTTATTCGAAGAGCAGTTGGTTGAAATATTTCTACATTGTTTATCATAATCATGGACCGTATTCCGATTAATGCATTTGCCACCCCTGCTTATTATGAAGATGGCTCGATAGCCATGTATTGGGTTTTGTAATAGTGAGGAGTTGGGTCATTTTCCTAATTTTTCAGACAACATTCTAAAAATATTATTTAAATTGTGTAATATTCAAAAATAAAGATGCTTTTAAAAGAAAGAGGGGATGGACCATATCTGTTTTTCTAAAGAATGATGTCGGTTATTCGAGACCATGGTCACTACACAATACAATGCAAATTAGTACCTATTCTATACTTTCAAAGTTACTGAATTAAGTTTAAATCAAATGCCAGTGGTCCTTATAATACTGGCGGAGATGAAGTCGGATTTGCCTAAAAAGAAGGGATATGCCCCTGTTTCACAAAAGATAATCTCAACCTTCCAAACTTACGATCAATCGTAGCTCCCTGTCATTAGCCAGTTATGACACAGTGTTGGGCGTGACCCAAGTGAGAGTTAAGACTGATCATAACTTGCGATTAATTGTGTATCGTCCATGTGCAAAAAGGTTCGGTGAACTGAAGAGAGGAGTAAGCCGAGACTCTCCTGGCAGGTGGTATTAAATTTGCAAATATAAGCTCCGGCCCTCTAGGCGTCTAAAAGGTCGGTCAATCCTCACCTTACCGATTGCTTGTTTATTTTATTCATTTATTTTTATTATAATTATTATATTTTTTTGATTATTTGCTCTCAAATCAAATACATATTGTACAAATCATTCATAACAGAATTGTACATATTATTCATAACAAAACTGGATGCATTACACAGTGATATTTTGGCTTAAACATAAATTGCAATAAGAAAAGAAAAGAAAGTACATTTTTATAGACTGTTTAGAAAACATTTTCTTAAACATGATCAAAGAATGGTACCGGAGAGAAAATTTTTGTCTGTTCTCCCACCCCCCCAAAAAAATAAAACTGAAGTCCCCATAAACACACGTATCCCGTTAAACATACTTCCACACACCCTCATCCACACATCCAAGCACACTCATTATACAAACACGTACACACTGACATACAAACAATACCGAATATTGTAAGCATAGTGTATCGCAGCCGTTTCAGCGTTTTTTGTTGTTTTTTTCAACCCCAAATGGATGTATTCGCATCGCCGTCCCTATGTATGAAAGTTTTCCCATTTCCTAAAGTGGTGTATTAATGTACCTCGCTTTTCCGCTAATTTTCTTTCCTCTCGTTAATTTTCCAGCATTCTTTGTTTAATGTCTTGAGGAGTTGGGGTTTTCTTTTTATTTCTGCTATAAACAAAACTCATATACTTCAATTAAAAGTATAATATGATTATTATTCATTACTATTTATTACTGCTCCTTCCCTATATTTAAAACTTTTATACCATTTTAAATTCCCTCCCAGTTTATGTTTTTTATATCCCATAAATTGAATGAATCACCACAATATTTCCACAGGACTCTTATTTTTTCACAGGTAAAAAATAAATGCACATAGGTCTCTTCATTTTTATCACAAAAGGAGCACACATTGCTTATTGAAAATATAAATACATACATAATTCCTAGTAAATAAGCTCATATAACTATTTAGAATGAAATTCCCTTAACCTTCTGTTTAAAGGACATTTCCTAGGTCTTAAAAATATTGTATGAAGGAATTTTTCAGAATAATTATAAATCCTCTATAAATTTTAATCTGCATATGACTTTTCTATTTTCATATTTAACAAAGCCGCATATTTTTTTTTTTCGATGTAACATCAATCATTGTATTGACTCTTCCATTAAATATAATTCTAAATCTAAATCAGTGTCCCTACACGAATAATTTTTCTTCAAAAGAACTTTCCTTGTCAAAGGAATATTTTAGATAGCTGATGAAGTTTAATTATTTCGACTCCATTGACTCTGTCCTTAGAAAATCCCTGGTTGATTCAATTTCATATGATGATTTACTATATGATGTAATTTATATATATTTCTAATGAATAAACTTTCATCAAAGGACATATGTCCGTCCAAACGTATATACTTATTGTTGAAAATAATCTCATTTCTTTTACATGTTTCCTTTTTAAGCAAAACTTCTTTCATAGCGACCCAAACTTCCAGCATACTCCTATAAAAACTTTGCAAAAACAATTTACTCATTTTCAATGAAACATTGCTAAAAATATCAGTAGATCTCCCACCTCACGAGTCTTATATTTAAAACAATCGTTTCCATCCCATCTCATGTATTTATTTATACATAAAGAATTGTGTGGATAGAAAGACTCATACTTAGAGGAAATTCGAAGATGGGATGGAAACGAATTTCCTATAAGTATGAGTCTTTCTATCCACACAATTCTTTATGTATAAATAAATACATGAAAATCCATCATTTTAAGTCCTCCCTTATCATAATTCAAAAACATCAAATTCCTTTTAATTTTATTTTTTCCATTTCATTAAAAAACACACACATTAACTTCTCAATTTCTTTAAAAACCCAAGGTGGTATTTGGGTAAGTGATGACACATAATTTAATTTCGAAAGTACAAACGTTTTAATCAATTGTATCTTACCCATTAAAGTTAAATCCCTCTGTTTTCAAATTATTAACATCCTTTTTATTTTACTTAGAATTTCTTTATCTTTAATCATTTTCTGTACCTCAACATCTAATGAGAAAGTTATACCCAATACTTCAGTGATCTCTACTAATTTACCAAAAGGGGTTACAATATTTTCTTTAGAGAGGGGACTCAACAACAATATGAAAGTTTTATCTCTATTCATTTTCAAACCAGAAATTTGTGTAAAGCATTCAAACAACTTTTCTATTCCCTTAATTAATGCGGTATCTCTATCACAAAGAGGGTCATAATGTTTCTGCATAAAGTACTTGTTTTACCTCTACATCACCAAAACTAATTCCATGAATAGCAGAGTCCTTGCGAAATGAATAAGCAAGTATCTCTGTACAAAGTATAAGAAAATATGGAGACGGAGGGTCTCCTTGTCTTACGCCTTTCTCAATCCTAAAGTATCCGGTAGATATCCACCCCCCCCCCCATTAAAAATGCAACTCAAAGCGCCAATGTAATTTAGTGTTTGGATCTATCTACAAATTGATGGTCCAAAACCAAAAGAACGCAATACTTTTTGCAAAAAAAAAAAAATGAAAAACTGAATCAAAGGTCTTCTCAAAGTCTGTTGCCGTTAAAAACCTGGGGCCCTGTTGCATAAAACTTTTATGTCATCATTTATGTAATGATTCATGACATAAATCCCCAAATCACGACATAAACATAAATGTCAATGACATAGCTTATGCGGAGATTTATGTAAAAGTTATATGCCGCAGGGACCAGGAATATTACTGTGTGTTGTATAGAAAATCATATCATCTATTAACCTTATCGCCTCGGCTATATGCCCCGCCTGATCTATATGAATAATTTCATGTAAGACTTTTGAAATTTCTTGTAGAGAGTACCTTTGCTAAAATTTTATAATCGACATTTAATAATGATATAGGTCTATAATTTTTAGTTAACAAAGGATCTTTCCCATCTTTACAAAACAAAATAATAACCGCCTATGTTTGAGAAGACGAAAGTTCTCCTTAACAAAGAGTCTCATTTAAAGCTTGAACCACTACATCTCCTAATATCGCCAAAATGATAAGTAAAATTCAACACTTAGCCCGTCGTTCCGCCGTGTTTTATGAGTTTCATTTGTTTCAAAGTTTTCCAACACTCTCCCTGTGTAACTTTTCCCTCACGTAATTCCCTTGAAACTAACTCTAATTTAGGCAAATCCTTAAAGAAGACACTATTAATAAGTATATTATCGTCACATGCAGCTTGTGCATACAATTTACTATGAACATGATAAAACCTATATGTATCTCTTGTATTATTTCGTTTTGATCAAAACTTACTTTTTCCCTATCAACATTTTCCGTATTACTGTCTTTTTTTTTATTAGACTGCATCAAATGTGTAAAATATCTAGTGTCCCTTTCCCAATTTTCATACACAGTAAAAGCGCTGTTTAAAAGGTTGTTTAAAACTTATACAACCTGTTTAATATTTAAACAAATTGTTTACAATATGAACTGTACAACGGGTTGTTCAGTTCATATTGTAAACAACTGTTAGCATTTTTAAACAGCGTTTTCTCTGTGTAATGATGCTCTAGATCGAAATTTAACCCCTTCCTTTACATAATAATCATAACTTGACTTTAAATCGTTTAGTTTACACTCCAACAAATCAATTTTTTCTTTATCTACCTTATGTAATAACTCTTTTTCTAAGGACAATACATATTTTTCCAAATTACCAATTCTTTCTTCCCGTTGCCTTGCCTTTTCTTTATAATATCTCCTAGTAAAATTACTAATTTTCATTTTCAAAAAGTCCCATAAATCTCTCTTATCTATTTCTTCTTTTTAAAATTCTTCTTTTAATTTCAAAATTTCTTCTTTCATATTTTTTGATAATCTTCATGGTTACACAATCTCTTAATAAATTTCCAGTAAGAGCCTTTAAATTATAAATCAAATGGCAAATCATAAAAGTGCGACTGAACTGCTGAAGGGTCCGGTGCTACAGAGGGTATTATATTATATTTTGAAATAATCTCATCTAACTTTTCAGATATAAACCAATAATCTAATCTACTTTGCATAAAATTAAAAGCGATTGACCTGTCTATTAGTAAATTTTTGTTATACCATTCCTTTTCCTCCATAGGCCTATATATCTATTAATACATGATCATCTAAAAATCTTTCAAAACCAGAACTAAATCTAGAGTGAATATATTGTTTACTGCTTCCCATATAGTCTAAGTCTTTACCTCGAATCATATTAAAATCTCCACCCAATAATTGGATTATTCCTTCCATTCATCTCTTTTAAAATCTTATTAAAATCATTCCAACCCCCCCCCCCGAATTTGTTCCAATTCCTTCCCTCGAACAGGAAAATACACGTTCGCAATTATTAACCGTAATCCCTGTATAACACACTCCATAATTATAAACCTACAATCCTCATCCGTAACTACCTTTAAAACTTGAGCATCTAATTTTGAATCAATGAATATAATGACCAAAAACTTTTCTTCAGATTTCGTTAATTTTAAATGAGAAAGAGGAAGGTACTAGCAATATTAAGCTGCTGCTAACTCTTTTTGTCCTCTAGTGGAATATTAAACAAACGAGAGATAAAAAATAATTTATGTGGATGACCCGACACATAAATTCCAACAACATTGACATGTTCCGTGACTTAAATATACACTACCACTCCACTGTTGCTTCCATCTATATTCACTATCCCTTGTACTATGTGTCTCTTGTAAAAATAGCGATAACAATAACGATAAAGATAACGATATTTCTAGTGATAGGTTAAAATATCCCCCCCCCAAATAAATTGTTAACGCAGAAGGGTACAGCCTACAATTTGTTCGTACGTGTGGGCATGCTCGTGTATGTTAAGGGTAGGGCAACTATAGGGTGTGCCTAATAATGAGAAATCTCACTACCGCTGTATCGATAACGGTGAGAACTGACTATAGCCATTATTATTATTATTCTTTATCTTGAGCCGTTGTAAAATTTCAACAAGTATATACATTGTTACCTGTGGCAGCTTTCCAAGTTTGCAGGGCTGCTCATGTGAAATGCATTGGGGATTATCCTCAGACCAAAGTGTCAAACATCATTGCAAATAGCATGAACAGTATTCTAACAGTGTTTAGAAGCTAGATAAGCTTGCATAAAATGCGAATAAAATAACTATGAAGGAAGACTGTATGATTCAATTTAATTTTTGCATTTCAGCAAGTAGTATTTTGTAAAAGAAATAAGACTTAATTTACTTCATTGTGTTCAAAGAACAGGACTACAAACAAGCGAACGATGCCTTTGCTTGAGGGTAGGGTGTTGGATGGGGTCCTATCATCTTATTTTCATGTCTTCCCTTTTCCCCCTCTCCCGCTCTCTCTCCCCTGTTTGAATAGGGGCACTTGTCCTCGTACATACGGCACGGCTATATGAGATAGCCCCAATTTCTACTCCCTGTTCGATGTAGACAATAAAACTCCTTTGGGAAATCAGAAACAGCGTGAGACTAAAAGATGTCCAACGAAAAGCAATACTGATGGTTTTTGTTTTGATGTAAGGGAGAAAGAAAGAGAGAGAGAGAGAAAAAAAAGGGGGGGGGGGTTGTTCAAAGTGTGGAGAATGGGAACACACCGTGTTTGTTATGTAAGACACAGTGTGACACACGGCGGACACAAGAAGAATCGCAGTGTTTTCAAAACAGATTGACCGTTAACAGAGTGGTCTTCGAAAACTTACATGGTAATGATAATGTCAACACATTGTCTTCACACTGTTTTACACCGTTTCCACACTGTGGTGACTAAATTTTTACATGGTGGTGACTGTGTTTTAACACTATTTTGACTATGTTGTCACACAGGTTCTGTTGTGACCCCCCCCCCCCCCACTGGTAAATGTGTTCAGACATTGGTAATTGTGTTCTCCATTGGTGACTAGGTTTTCGCACTGGTAACCATTGTTCACACTGTCAACCACGTTTCAACACTGTGATTACTACATCGCTACATTGCGATGATTTTGTGTTTACACCATGGTGATTATATTTTCCCACTGTTGACAGTTTTCACAACTGCGGTGACTCTGTTTCAACAATGTGGTTACTATGTTTTTCACACTGTGGTAACGATTTTTTCTCACTGCAACGTTTTCATACTATAGTAATGGTATAATCACAGTGTGGTGACTATGTTACAACAATGTGGTTGCTATGTTTTTTACACTGTGGTAACAATTTTTTCACACTGTAATCATGGTAATGGAATTTCCCCAAAACTTTAGTAATATCTTTTCTACACAGGTTATGTATTCACAATGTCGTAACAATGCTTTCACACTGTGGTGTCTGTGTTCTCAAACTGTAATCACATGGTGCTGACTATTATGTCACACACACACACTGTTGCCAGCTTTGTGGTGACTATGTGTCCACACTGTGGTAAATTTTTCTGTTAGAATACCTTTCTTTACGTATATTAGCTTCAGTTTCAACAGGGTTATATGACAGTGGCCATGTTTTTTTTCACACAACGGTCAATCTAATCATGGCTATGATTTCCCTACGGTGACAGACGAATAGAAAACGAGTTTCTCCGGACAGCTGATACTTGTAATTTATACAGCTGGTGGTTGAAATTTATTACATGAGGGTCTGAACGGGTCGTTATTGTAATTGGAGAAATGTAGGGAAATGCACTACTAGGTCATTTAGTTTCATTTGGCCTTGGCAATACACACAGAAGCATAAAGAAATAAATGTAACTTGTAACGTCTTGTCTTCATTGTGAATCCAGTCTCCTAAAAAGAAATTGTCGAAAAGACAACGTTATAATCTATTTCTTCTGCTTCTTGATAGCAAAGAAAAGCGCTCAAACAATTTGAAAATAAAAACTCTAATCTCTCTCTCTCTCTCTCCCTCTCTCCCCCTCTCTCCCCCCTCTCTCTCCCCCTCTCCCCCTCTCTCTTTCTCTTTCTCGCCCCTCTCTCAAGTATAGGCTATCCATTGATCTACCGATGATTAGTAGTATTTAGGTAGCTTATGCTCTACTATTAACAGACACAAGCATACTCACACGGGGGGGGGGGGGGGGGGGGGGGGGGGGGGTAGGTACTCGTTTTTCCGAAGGTTCGTAATTCCGAAACGCAAATTTCCCATAGCAAGTGGTTCATAATTCAGAAAATGAAATGGGGTCCGTAATTTCGAACATTTGATGCATTACTCCGAAGGTTCGTAATTCCGAAAATGAAATAGGGTTCTTAATTCCGAAAATGAAAAAGGGTTCATAATGCCGAAAATGACATAGGGTTCATAATTCTGAAGGTTCGTAATTCCGAAAATACAATAGAGCCCTACACAACTTTTCGGAATTACGAACCTTCGAAAATATGATCCCTTTTTCATTTTCGGAATTACGAGCCCTATTTCATTTACGGAATTATGAACCTCCGGAATTTTGAACCTTCAGAATTATGAACCTTCGGAAAAACGACATGTAACCCTCACACGTACACACCATGTAGGAGGACCTTGAATTAAAAACCTCGTTATCGTTATTAGTATAATTAACAGTATAATTATGACGGAACACCGAGTAAACCGAGTTTCTTGTGAATTCCATCGATCAAATTGTATACTGGACTTAGATGTGATGTGACCTAGATTGAAATTACAAGAGCAAAAAAGAAGAAGGAGAAGAAGAGAGAAAGATTGAAAAGGTGCACAAAACACCGCAAACGCTCCTCTTTACTTAATTCCATATTAATTCCATATTAGTCATACGTTGGAATAGAATACAGATTATCAATGTTTTTAAAGATCTGTTAATTATACCCTTTTTCTAGATTCATTATGCTCGATAAGTGTGGAGCGCGTTATTGAGATATTCGTATGCTTTATAGGACCTATAGTCCTATACCTTTAATGTCGTCATTAAATAGGGAAGTAATTTTAGTCTCCATAGTAACTGGAAATCAATGGGTAATCGAGGCTGCAATTTCTGGTAATAACTGAAGAAGTGACCTTTCTTCGAATTATACATCACACCCCGGGATCGTGTAAATATTTATTACAGCGTTATAGTGAAAGATGCAAAGCACAAAGTCATGGGAAAAGAGAGAAATCTATACCTTAATTTATATTAATGATTTTGGCCCAGATTTTTATGAGGTTATTTTCGTTAGGCTGTTATATGCTTCTGGCCCCTTATCATATTCATTCCATGTACGCTATTTACTGTCAGGGTGTATGATGGGATTCTGTATACAAGTAGGATAGTTTCAGGAAAAAAGTAAAAAAAAAAAAAAACCATTTAAGGAAATATACTTTATTGTTCAAACTGAGTGAAAGCATATTTGCAAACA